>OY731402.1:13567362-13779190 GCA_963425845.1 Sphenostylis stenocarpa | reverse complement strand
TGATGGGGGGCTCATACCCATCCGAGTCCCCGCCTAGCGAGGCTGTACCACCACGATGGGGAGTTCATACCCATCGATCCTCTACGACGAGGCTGTACCACCCTGATGGGGGGCTCGTGCCCGTCGAGTCCACTTACAGCGGACTACCAATTACCGGCCGATGAGGTTTATACTCATCAGCCAAGAAGGATCGGCTACGTCAGAAGTAGTATCGGAGGTTCTACCACGTGTCCATCGAAAGGATCGGCTACGTAGCCCTATACAATCGACCACCACCCTGATGGGGGCTTGCACCTCCAGTCCCGCACAACGGACTGCAATTACCAGCCGTGACTAGGGGTTTATACTCATCAACCAAGGATCGTGACGCGAAGTAGTATCCGGAGGTTCTACCACGTGTCCATCGAAAGGATCGGCTACGTCGAAGTAGTATCCTGGAAGTGCACGAGCACAGAAATTATTCCCCGAGAGTCGGCGCATGAGCGACCTGAGCAGTAAGCCGCCATCACCACCAGTCCTACGCAGTGGATTGCGCCAGCCAGATAGGGGGTTTATACCTATCAACCAACACACGAGAAGCGCCTTGCCGGCGCATGAGCCACCTGACTCCCCAAGGAAGCCGCCACCACCGCCAGTCCTACGCTGAGGACTGTACCAGCCTGATAGGGGGTTTATACCTATCTACACGCACCATTGCACCTGGATCCCCAGTGAAGTCACAATTACCACCCTGATGGGGGGTTCATACCCATCCGGTCCCGCACAACGGACTGCAATTACCAGCCTGATGGGGGGTTTATACCCATCAACCAAAGGATCGGCTACGTCAGAAGTAGTATCCGGAGGTTCTACCACGTGTTCACCAAAGGGATCGGCTATGTCAGAAGTAGTATCTCGGAGGCACACGACCACCACATCTCCCCAGAGGATCATCCGTCACAAGATGGGACATCCGAAAGGCAACCGGGCAAGAGGGTCAACTCCTTTACCCCCCAGTCGATCATCCTGACAACAGAAGGCCAGCAGTCGACTGGATGGGTAAAGGGGGGGCAGCTGTAGACCCCAAATCTTGCCCGGGCTCCAAATAAAGTCAGAAGATCCCCTATTCGAAGACGGCCGAAGCCTAACAAGCCACTAGGAGAGACTATTAGGCTCCCGTACCAAGATGGGAAGGGTTTTTCGGCCCAAAATAAAGTTTCTCGCGTGGAAGGGGACTCCCGGGTCAAGTCTCGCTCAAGCGAGTACGTCCGCCGCTTGAGCGAGAGGTGCCGCAATCAAAGGGGACTTCCAGGTCGAATCTCGCTCAAGCGACCGATGTACTCACATATACTCGCTTGAGCGACGGATGCCGCAAACAAAGAGGACTTCCAGGTCGAATCTCGCTCAAGCGACTGGTGTACTCGCTTGAGCGACGGATGCTGCAACCAAAGGGGGCTGCCGGGTCGAGTTTCGCTCAAGCGACCGATGTACTCACATGTACTCGCTTGAGCGACAGATGCTCCAACGAGACCGGGGTCTCGTTGCCAACGAAAACGAGACCGGGGTCTCGCTCACCTAGCACCGGGTCTCGTTGCCAACGAAAACGAGACCGGGGTCTCGCTCGCCCAGCACCGGGTCTCGTTGACGACGAAAACGAGACCGGGTTCTCGCTCACCTGAGACCGGGTCTCGTTGCTTATGCAAAACGAGACGGCGGTCTCGTTGTACGAGACGGCGGTCTCGTTGCTTCTGTCAAACGAGACGGCGGTCTCGTTGTGCGAGACGGCGGTCTCGTTGCTGTCAGACGAGACCGGCGGTCTCGCCACCTGACAGCGCGGAAACCTATAAATAGGGGCTCTCCCCCCCTCATTTCCACACACCACAGCTGCATAGCTCTCCCTTCTCTCTAAAACTTCTCTCTAGAATCCCTCCGACGCATTTCCGGAGTTTTCTGAGTGTTTCAAGAGTGATTTTCGGCGTTCGAGAGGTTTCCGACGTCTTGTAGAGTGAAGGGCTGCCATAAAGCACCCTATTTTTCCAGAGAATTAATATAAAAAGCGTGCTTCGGAGGTTCAAATTCTCTCTTTCCACCTTTACCGCTTTTATCTTAAATTATGCAGTAGACATTAGGGCCATGTAGTCATACTTTTAAACTCCACAGAATAAAAAGGGCAAAAAGTGCGTTTTTCTAGTTTATCAATAAAAATAAGCCGGCCTATCATAGGGAACCCGAAAGGGGCGTCGCAAAGGGACTAATACTCCCTTTGCACGTAACCAACTCCCTTACCCAACTCTGGTTCTAATGACCAAAGTTGGTTTTCGAAAACCAACGCCTTTTTTAAACCCCTTTTCCGATGTTTATGGTAAAAATATCGGTGGCGACTCCATAGAACCCAAAATAAATAAGTCCTTGGATTAGCCCGGTTATCGGACAGCCCAAGAACACTTTTCGAAAACCTCGTCTCTAGGTTAGCCCGGTTATCGGACAACCTAAAGACGTTGTACCCACCAATAAAAAATGCGAAAACAAGAGGGTCGATAAAACCATCGCGTCGCTCCGACCGCCTCGTTTTGACGGCGGCGACAGTGGTTTATACCCATCAACCGAAGGATCAGCTACCGTCAGAAGGAGTATCCTGAGGTTTTACCACGTGTTAACCAAAGGGATCGGCTACGTCAGAAGTAGTATCCTGGAAGTGCACGAACACCAAGTTTTCCCCAGAGGATCAACCGCCACAAGACGGGACATCCGAAGGGTAACCGGGCAAGAGGGTCAACTCCTTTACCTTCCTGTCAGTCTGTCTGGCACAACAGGCCAACAGCTGACTAGTCAGGTAAAGGGGGGGCAGCTGTAGACCCCAAATCTTGCCCTGCCTCTAAATAAAGAGTAAAAGACCTCCTATTCGAAGATGGATGAAGCCTAAAAAGCCACTAGGAGAGACTATTAGGCTCCATATTAGGATAGGAGGGATTTTCTGCACAAAAAATAAGTTTTCTCGCCTTTTTGGGACGAGACCGTCGTCTCGAAATCGAGACCGCCGTCTCGCCTCACGCAAATGGCGAGACCGCCGTCTCGCCACCTGCGAATGACGAGATGGCGGTCTCGCCACTTTGGCATGACGAGACGGCGGTCTCGTTTGGCGAGACGGCGGTCTCGACCCTATCAGACGAGAATGGCGGTCTCGCCACTGTCAGGCGCGAAAACCTATAAATAGGGGCTCTCCCCCCCTCATTTCCACACACCACAGCTTTCTCTCCTCCTTCTCTCTAGGATTTCTCTCTCTAGAATCCCTCTGACGCATGTCCAGAGCTTCTGAGTGTCTTTAGAGTGAGTTTTCGAGCGTTCCGAGAGGTTTTCCGACGCTGTAGAGTGAAGGGCTGCCAAAACGCACCCAATTTATTAAGAGAATTAATAGAGAAAACTTGCTTCAGAGGTTTAAATTCTCCCTCTCTACTTTTACCGCTTTAATTTTAAATTATGCAATAGATTAGGGCCATGTAGTCATAACTTTAAATTCCGCGAAATAAAAAGGGCAAAAGTGTATTTTTCTGGTTTATTTATCAATAAAAAAGCTGGCCTATCATAGGGAACCCGAAAGGGGCGTAGTAAAGGAACTAATACTTCCTTTACACGTAACTAACTCCCTTACCCAACTCTGGTTCTAATGACCAAAGTTGGTTTTCGAAAACCAACGCCTTTTAAAAACCCCTTTCCCGATGTTTCCGGTAAAAACATCGGTGGCGACTCCACAGAACCCTACAAAAATTAGTCCTTGGGTTAGCCCGGTTATCGGACAACCCAAGGACGCCCTTTCGAAAACCTCGCCCCTAGGCTAGCCCGGTTATCGGACAACCTAAAGGCGTTGTAACCACCCATAAAAAACGCGAAAAATCAAAAAGGGTCGAAACCATCGCGTCGCTCCGACTGCCTTCTCTTTTTTTGACGGCGGCGACAATAGGGTCAACCCATTAGGACACCCGAACAAAAATAAAGGGTAGCCTAAGCAGAAGTTAGGGTTATAAAATAAGTTCTGCTAGGATTCCCCCAAAAAAATTAAGGAACCTAGACAAAAGATAGGACCAAGACACAATATCCTAGTTCGAAAACCCAAAAGGGCGATCTAGAAAAATCGATTAGCCATAAAAGCAATGGAAATAGGCTAAGACGCAAATCCACAAAAAACAAACAAAAAAAGAGAGAGAAAAACGTTTGCTTAGAAGAAAGCTTAAACATTCAGGCCTAACCTTAGCCAGCCATTGTTACTAAATCTTTTCTGAATAAAATCAACTGTCTAAAACACAAGTCGTTCAATTTATACTTTACTTCTTTTCTCTTGACACTCACAACATTATTCTTACAAATAGTTTGGGATATATGGAGGCGTATAGTCAACAAGAGGATTGAAACCTCTAAAGCAAAGTAAAATAGAGACTGCCATCTCTACATTAAGTCTGGAGAAGAAAGAAAGGGTGCTTTTAAAAAAAAAAGAGAAGAAAGAAAAAATAGGGAGAAGAAGAGAAAGTCATTCTTCGGTCACATTAAGTCTGGAATAGTACAGCCAAGTACAGCAGAAAAACAAAGATCAGAAGGCATCCGTCTCTACAAGACACCAGTTAATCCTTCTGAAAACTACTAAAATAGGCTTTATAGGACATCAAACATGAAAACATTGCATGCATAAAATGTTTTTGAACAAGGTCCTATTCTCTTTAAAAAAAATCCATCTAAAAGTCGAGACTGCCATCTCTTCCTCCCAGACCGCCGTCTCGACTCATGCTGAAACGAGACCGCTGTCTCGAAGTTCCAGACGGCGGTCCCGAACCTTGCAAACTCAAGACAGCGGTCCCGATTTCCCAAACGGCGGTCCCGAATTCAAACGAAAACTCTATAAATAAGGGGGCCTTGGGGGGTTTCAAACACTCTCTCCTGCACTCCTACACTCCTTTCTCCTATATTTGAGCATTCTCCTACCAAAATGCATAGAGGCCAGGCTTCAAGGAAAAGAAGGGGTTCTTTTGGCCCAAGTGTTTCCACGGTCCCAATTCCACAAGACCCAACTCAGCTCTCGTCCCAACACTAGGCCCGCTTGGAGCACATTCAAGGGTACACATGGCACCATATGTGGAGTTTGGACTTCGGCATCCTCGCCGAGTTCGGTTGGGCAGATGAGGTCCATGCCCACCTCGACAGCATTGGATGGCGCTTCCTTCTCCAGTCTCCCCCCACCCACGTCTACTCACAAGTGGTGATGGAGTTTCTCGCCTCCATCACATACTACGAGCTCCCTACAATGATACCGGGCCTCCCACCAGTGAAGATGGTGTCCTACTTCATGAGTGGGTTGTACCGGACGATGACCCTAGACGAGTTCAACGTATCTATTGGATTCGTCCAGCCTGCGGACGTCCTGACCTAGGAGTACCGGGAGGCCATCTGCGAGCGCCCCCCTACCCTCACCGCCGATGAGATGTGGGAGGAACTCACTGGGATGCGCACCTTGCCATCCCTGCTGAAGGGGTCCGCACTCACCCCCGCTCTTTGCATCTGCCACAAGTTGCTGGCTGGGACTATCCACAGGCGGAAGGAGAGTCAGGGCAAGGTCACCTACCCAGACCTCTTCGCCCTCTACTGCATGAGCCAAGGGCGCTGGTGCAACCCCGGCTACTTCTTCGTGAAGGCCCTCAAGGACTTCAGGAGCCGTCCCATGGGAGCCATCCTCATGGCTCCCCTCATCACCCCATTGGCAGAAAAATGGGGGTGCAGTGGCGGAGAGAACCTCTCCTCAGACCTTCGACCCAAGACTATCAACGGGTTCATACTTGTCAGCATGGGGATGCTGATCCACCAAGGGTCCGGGGTGGCCTCCACCCCTCGCTAGCCATGACTTTCGATCTCCAGGACCTGGTGGCGATGCAAGATCTCCTAACACCCCCGGAGTTCCAGTAAGAATAACAACAACAACAACAACAATAGAGCAGTATACGGACGACTTTGTTGGCATCAATCACAACATCTATAGCTTGTGCTAGCAATTCGACCAGATGTCCTTAAGACAGGACCAGATGTCTCTAAGGCAGGATGCCTTCGAGACAAGGATGGAGACCTTTGGCCAGATACAAGAGGGAATAAGGTAAGACCTGGTAATGTACCGGCAAGAACACCTCGACGCGATCCGAGACCAGGCAGAATTTCAGAGACACATGTACCGGCAATTCCCTCCTCCCGGATCGTCTCCCAGCTCAAGTCCACCATCTTAGGGACTCCCCAAAAAAAAATGTTGTAATCAAAATTTTACCATGAATGAAAATTTATTTCATTCATTTTTGTCCTCTTTTCGAAAAAGTTAGTGTAACGAAAAGAAACTAAAAAGTAAAAAGACTTACGGTTAATCCTGGAAAAGTCAAAATCCGAAAATCGCGAGAAAAAAGATAAAATCGCGGAAAAAGGCAGGATTAAAAAACAAGACAAGACAACCACATTGACCAAGAGTTTTTCGACGACCAGCAAAGTCGAAACACGAAACAAGATTAACCGGCAATCAACAAGCTAGATGACCACCAAAGAAATCCCCGGCACAAACCGGACGACCACTCCCAGAAAAGACAAAAACAAAGACAAGAGAACGTATCTCAAAACCGACACATGAGCTACTGAGCAATAAGCCGTGTAGACCCCAAATCTTGCTCGGCCTCAAAATAAGAGTAGAATACCTCCTATTCTAAGATGGACGAAGCCTAAAAAGCAACTAAGAGAGACTATTAGGCCCCATATTAGAGTAGGAAGGATTTTCTATATAAAAATAAGGATTTTTGCCTTCAGGAGTCAAGACCGCCTTCTCACTTTTCGGGACCGCCGTCTCACTGAAGGGCAAGTCGAGACCGCCGTCTTGTTTGGCGAGACGGCCGTCTCGCCACTTGCCAATGGCGAGAGCCCCCTCCTGCTTGGTGAGAAGGCCTTCTCGTCACTTGGCAAGTCGATACCGCTGTCTTACCAAACGAGACCGTCGTCTCACCATTGATGCAAGTTGAGACCGCCGTCCCAAATGGCGAGACCGCCATCTCGACCTTGCCAGTCGGGACCGCCGTCCCAAATGGTGAATCCCTATAAATAGTGAGCGCTCCCCCCTTCATTTCACATAGTTCTTCCACTTTCCCTTCTACACTTTCTTCAAATTCTCCTCCTAGAGTCCCTCCGAAGCATTTCCAGAGTTTCTAAGTGTCTTAGAGAGCTTTTTATAGCATTTTTGAGAGCGATTTCAGCGTTGTAAGAGCGAAGGACTGCCCAAACGCACCCTACTTTTCAAGAAAAATAATCAAAAGCTTGCTCCGGAGGTTTCTTCACTCTCTCCCTCTCTTTTACTGCCTTTTTGCTTATATTAAATTGCGCAATAGTTATTAGGGTCATGTAGTCATTATTTTAAATACCGTGAATAAAAGGGTAAAAACGTCTTTTCAAAAGTTTATTTATAAAATAATTGGCTCATCATAGGGAACCCGAAAGGGACGTCGTAAGGGAACTAACACTTCCCTTACACGTAACTAACTCCCTTACCCAACTCTGGTTTTAACGACCGAAGTTGGTTTTCGAAAAACCAACGCCTTTTTCCTATTTTGATGTTTCCGGTAAAAACATCGGTGGCGACTCCATAAGAACCCTTTTAAAATTGTCCTTAGGTCAGCCCGGTTATCGGACAATCTATGAACACCCTTTCAAAAACCTCGCCCTTAGGTTCAGCCCGGTTATCAGACAACCTAAAGGTGTTGTAACATCACCCATAAAAATGCGAAAAAATGAAAAGTCGGAACCATCACGTCAGTCCGACCGCCTCTTTTTTACGGTGGCGACAGATGATGACTCCACTGGGGAAGCCTAGATAGTTGATCCCATTTAGTGATGGGCCATTTTAATAAATAAACTAAGAAATTTCGCTTTTACCCTACCTTGTATTATAACATGCTTTAATTGCTTGGCTTTAATAACTGTTGTTTGTTTCTTTCACACAATTGTTTGAAATATAAATTGTACACAAACCTTTGCACACAACAGTTCCCTCTATACCCGGGGACAAGTGAGAAATACATAGGGAGTGGGTGGCAGGTACGGTTCGTCGTAGTGATGGCCCTGAGCCCACCGGTGTGATCGGAAACCACCACTCAAGGTGATAACCTCCCTCTTTTGGCACAAAGACTGACTATGGCCTTAGTGCTAAGAATGGTCGAAAGGCTGAAGAGTGGGGACCCTATAATGGGGGCACCTTGGGGGCCTAAGCCTTGGTGAGAACAGTTAGAACCTACCTTCGCCAATGCACTTTTCTGCAGGAAAACCCTACCTCGTGATTAAAACGACTCCTCGCCTGATCGCGGATGAGTGAATTGTATGTGCATTCACTACTACAAATAAGGCCTTCAACGTCGGTTCTGGAAGGCCTTCAACGTCGGTTCCAGAACCGACGTTGTATCAGGCGACGTTGAAAGTTATTATTTTTCAAATCAAATTTTTTTTTTTTTATTTATTTCCAACCCCTCTATTTATCTAGAAATCCCCCTCTCTTTTATATTATATTTTTATTAGGTCCCTCTCTCTTTTATATTATATTTTTATTATTTATCATATTTTTTTAAAGTTTAAAGCATTACCAAATTATTTTTTTGTCACCGACAGGATTCAAACCCAAGTACCTTAGTGTTGGAGGTCGATACTCCAACCACTAAACTACTCGAATTTTTTGATAGTAACTTACAAATAAATTATATTTATATACAAATAAATATATATCCGTGTAAATATATAAATACAAATATATTTATATATTTTGATATATTTAAATATTTAAATATTTATATATTGGATGTGAGGGCACGCTCGAAGGTAAAAGTGTGTGTCGAGTGGGTTTTCAAAATTTGATGCCAAATTTGTGAGCGAGTCTCTTTATATGGGTTTGTAATTTAATGACAGAATATAATATTTATAATTTATTTATATAATGATATAAAATAAATTTGGGAAACGCATCATTCGCTCAAGTGACACATTCGCTCAACCGAAAAATACCAATTTTCGCTCAAGCTAGGCTTGAACGAGTGAATTTCGTGAGCTTTAACGTATTTTCACTTAAGCGAGAGTTAATCTCACTTTCACCCTCGATCGCGCCCTCACATCCAACATAAAAATATATAAATATATCAAAATATATAAATATATTTGTATTTATATATTCTATATTTATATATTTACACGGATATATATTTATTTGTATATAAATATAATTTATTTGTAAATTATTATAAAAAAATTATAGTAGTTTAGTGGTTGGAGTATCAATTTTCAACTCTATAAAATACTATATTCGAATCCTATCGAGTGACAATTCTCTAACTTAAGTGAATTTTTTACTGAAAAAAATAAAAACACTTTCCGAGAAAATATATATAAATAAATATATATTTACACGGATATTTATTTGTATATAAATATAATTTATTTGTAAGTTATTATCAAAAAATTATAGTAGTTTAGTGGTTGGAGTATTAGCTTTCAATTCTAAAATACTGGGTTCGAATCCTGTCAGGTGACAATTCTCTAACTTAAGTGAATTTTTGGCTGAAAAAAATAAAATCACTTTCCAGAAAATATAAATAAATATATATTTACACGGAATATATATTTATTTGTATATAAATATAATTAATTTGTAAGTTATTATCAGAAAATTACAGTAGTTTAGTGGTTGGAGTATCAACTTTCAACTCTAAAGTACTTGGTTCGAACCCTGTCAGTGACAATTCTCTAACTTAAAAGAATTTTTGGTGAAGACACATTCAACGTCGGTTCATCTGGAACCGACGTTGAAAGTGTCTATACAAAGACTTTCAACATCGGTTCATCTGGAACCGACGTTGAAAGTGTCTATACAAAGACTTTCAACATCGGTTCATCTAGAACCGACGTTGAATGTACTTTCTACGTCGGTTGACTTGGAACCGACGTTGAAAGTGTCCAACATTCAACTTTCAACGTCGTTTTTTAACCAACCGACGTTGAAAGTGTATTTAACGTCAGCTCAGCTTTAACCGACGTTAAATGGTGACGTTGAAAGCATATTTTGTAGTAGTGATTTGTTTGTTGCATAGCATAACCAAACAACAAAAAAATCACAAAAATATTTTTACAATAAACACCCTTATCTCGGACAATCTGCCTTTTAGCTAGCCTGGTTTCAAGTTCTTTGCAAGCTAAGTAGCTATGCAGTCCGACAGAAGAGATAAGGGACGCTAAACATTATTCTTTCGCAATAAACCATTTTATCTCGGACAGTCTGCCTTTTAGCTATCCTGGTTCCAGGTTCTTTGTAAGCTAAGTAGTCATGCAGTCCGACAGAAGAGATAAAAGGCTCTAAAATAAAACAAAACAAAATAAACACCCAATTCAAATAAATGGGACCTTGTTCATAAACATCAAATTCATAAATCATCCATATAGGTAGTTTATTTTTCCAAAAAATAAATATGCAAATACCATTATACATCATGTAGAAATAAAACATGATAAATAGGAAAAATAAACACTCGCATTCATACCCACAATAAGCGTCATACATTTTGGTTTTTAGAAAATGGAGGGGACTAGTAGACAATTGAAGAAAGTGGACATTCCCTGATACCATACTGAGAAGCTGGAACGACTTTGCGCGATAATGCCTTCGGAGGTCCGCTCCGACTTCAAGAAATCCTACAGACGGATTCTCGACCTGTTGAAGATCTTTGTCGATCCCATCTTTATCAGGGTTTTAGTTCACTTTTGGAACTGTAGTCTGCACTGCTTCGAATTTCCGCAGTTCGATATGGTGCCCACTTTGGAGGAGTATGAACTTATGCTAAAATGGCCCAAATTAGTTGGGGTCCATATTCGCCACGAGGCATATACTTTTGCAGCACAAGTCGCTGCCATCATCCAATTGTCATTCCGGCAGACTACCCTGATTGAAAAAGGGAACATCTAGGGTTGGAATGTCTTAATGTTAGAAGACCACCTGTCCGGTTTGGCAGAAAGGACAAAATGGGTCGCTTTTAACAAAACCCTGGCCTTGATCATATTTGGAACAATCTTGTTTCCCTTCCACATCGACACAGTGGATCAAGTCGTCATGGACGTGAACTCGAAGAGTCCCTTGCCTACAATTCTTGCCGATACCTTGCTCTGGGTGGAATTTTGCCGCCAGAAGCAAGGAAAAACACTGATGTTGCTCTTCACTACTTTTTGTGAGGGGTATCACACATTTCTATGCCTCTAGTCACATGGGGATGTTCCCCAACCCTTTAGAAGCCTCTCCAAAATCCCTCTCCACCGATGCCTAACCTCAGAGTGGAAGGTCGAGTTGGAACAATAGGACGCCAACGGACTATCCTGGGTATGCCCTCGGTTCCGACCTGACCCCGTCCTCATCAGATGTGGGGATTACCCAAGCATACCGTTGATAGGACTCAGGGGTTGCATAGCCTATTCACCGAGAATAGCTATGAGACAACTCATGAGGACTCAAACTACAATATCCCGAGGGGAGCTCGGAGGACTGTGTTTCTTCGGAGACCCATGCACAATTGCTAACTCACTGGCTGTGAGAAGAACATGGGAGAAACTAGTCTTTATGGGAGATAGAGAGCTAGGAAAAGCTCGAGTAGCTGTCTCCAGTGACTACGAGGAGTGGAGATGGAAAAGAGGGATGTCGCAACCATCCACCTCACTCGCCACATGTTCGAATAGTGAAGAGCTTCAAAATCAAGTCGACGCCTTGACCCGAAGGATAGAAATCATGGGAGCCCAGATAAGGACCCTTGAAGAAAGAGAGCAAGAATCTATCCTCACCATAGATGGTCTACAGAGGCAATGCAAGAAAAAGGATCATAAAATAGAACACCTCAAGGACCAGTGTGCTGATTCTAATGAACAAGCTATCCGAGCATCCAAAACTGCTAGAACCAGCTCGGATAGCCAACTCCAAGAAATAACCACCAAATCAGCACGCCTTAAGGCCGAATCAGCAAAACAGGCTCAGACGATCAAGGACTTGCTACAAGACCTCACAAGGACTTCAACAAAAGTCTCACTGAGCTACGCTGCAAATAAAGAGACGGGCTAGCTCAGTATGGTCAACTACTACGAGAGAAGGACTGAGCCCTCACAAAGCTCGACGAGCTGCAAGCCTTGGTCGTCCATCAAGAGGCAAAGATCAAAGAGGCTCAAAAGTACAGTGAAGATATGAGCCAGGCAGTCCAGAAGCAAAGCGAAGCACTTGCTCATCACGTCTGAGAAGCCGAAAGGGAATTACATAGAGATCAAGACCCGCCTGTGGGTTTCTTTAGCCTTTTCCATTTTGTCAGAAGTTGCTTCGTAGTATGGAATAGGGGAATGTACACCTTCTACGGATAAATGAAATTTCTTTATTCAACAATTGTCTACTTGCATATCATTCATTTGCATATTTAATTTCCCCTCCTTCAATTTTAATAAACAAGATAATAAAAAGGAAGGATTAACTGACACGTCTTCCAAATCAGAAGAATGGAGAGAACGCCGCTTTTAATCAAGCTCTCCCCAACAGTCGATCCACCACAAGAGGATAATAAGCCTCGACCGTTGGCCTTAAAAATCAATAAGGAAGAGGGGGCAAGGATGTCTGTGCAACTATTTATGCCACGTCCTTTCCCCTACGAATCAAACAAAGTTGTACCGTGGAGATACGGAGAATCTTCACCAATAAAGGAGGATATCTCCAATAGAGCCGACA
This sequence comes from Sphenostylis stenocarpa, assembly GCA_963425845.1. Lineage (NCBI taxonomy): Eukaryota > Viridiplantae > Streptophyta > Magnoliopsida > Fabales > Fabaceae > Sphenostylis > Sphenostylis stenocarpa. Next base: position 13,766,427 of record OY731402.1, on the reverse strand, counting down.
TTGGGGACATGACTAGAAGTGGAAGGGTCTACTCCCCCAAGGAGTTACTAGAAGATGCCCCCAAGAATAAAGGGAAAAATAAGCAGACCGAAGAAAAAGAAAATAAAGAATCTGAAGAGGAGACAGATGAATTACTCCAGTTCATAAGACAAAGCGAGTATTCCATTATCGATCAGCTTAATCATACACCTGTAAAGATAACTCTGTTATCTCTAATGATGAGCTCGGAATCACATAGAAATGCCCTGATGAAGGTCTTGAGTGAAGCGCATATACCTCACACCATATCCCAAGAAAAGGTCGAGAGGATCGTAGGTCACGTTACGGCAAGCGATCACCTCACCTTCACAAAGGAAGAACTCCCCCTCGAGGGGTCAAACCACAACAAGCCCTTGCACATTTCCATCAAGTGCAAGGAGTACCTCGTCGCCAAAATTCTTGTAGATAATGGTTCATCCATGAACGTGATGCCCAAGTGCACACTCGACAAGCTGACTATTCAAGGAACCCGTTTGTGCCCAAGCAGCACTATCGTTCGAGCCTTCGACTGATCAAAACGAGAAGTAGTGGGAGAAGTTAATTTGCCAATCCAGGTCGAGCCCACTATCTTCAACGTCGATTTCCATGTAATGGACACTACTCTTGCATATTGTTGTCTCCTCTGCAGGCCTTGGATTCATGACGCTAAGGAAGTACCTTCAACGCTCCACCAGAAAGTCAAGTTTATAGTGGATGAAAAACTGGTCACGATCCAAGCAAAAGACGATATCCTGATTAGTGGACCGTCTACCCAACCTTATCTGGATGCGGCTGAAGAGGCCCTTGAAACATCTTTTCAAGCGCTCAAAATAGCCAGTATAGAGAGACTTCCCAAAAATACGAAGGTAGCCCACATGATGATGAGGCATAGTTACCATCCTGGCCAAGAATTGGGTGCAGATTCCCAAGGGATGAGGGAACCCCCAGAGTTTAAAGATAACCCCTTTAAGTATTGCCTAGCATATGACCCTACAAAGGGTCGAGCAGAAGGAAGAAAAGGGAAGTCCCCCCCTCCGCACACTCAAGCAGATATTCCATAGCAGAGGGATGCAAGAGTCAAGAGTTACCCTAGTCATTAGGAGATCTTTTTCTTTGCTTAAGGGATGTAAACCCAGTGATTGTTAGAGATTATCCCCCGGGGGGCTAGCTCGACCCCCGAGCATTTTAGGGCACATATTCCCTTATTAATTAATAAAGAATACATTTCTTACTATTTGCTTCTCTTCTTGCTATTTCATGACTAGACCTCACAATAACCTTGTCTAAACAAACAAAATGGAAGAATAAAAGTGCATCCAAATAATCAAAATTTACCATTGCCATTATAATCAAGTTGATCGATTAGAGGCACAAAGTAAGGTTTTACCTCATCATAAATAAAGCCGTGTTTCGCCAATATTGTGAAAAAAAAACAAAAATATAAAAAAAGAAGAAGCCCATAGAAGCCAAAGGCCAAAAGAAAAAGGGCAAAATACCCGGTAGGAAACCCACTAAGGGGGTTACGCAAAAGATAGGGTCAACCCATTAGGACACCTGAACAAAAACAAAGGGTAGCCTAGGCAAAAGTTAGGGTTACAAAATAAGGTCCGCTAGGATTCCCTAAACAAAAAGAAAAAGAAGGAACCTCGGAAAAAGATAGGACCAAAACACAATATCCTACTTCGAAAACCCAAAGGGCAATCTAGGGAAATCGATCAGCCATAGAAGTAATGGAAATAGGCTAAGACGCAAATCCACAAAAAACAAACAAAAAAAAGGGAGAAAAACGTTTGCTTAGACAAAAGCTTAAACATTTAGGCCTAACCTTAGCCAGCCATTCTTACAAAATCTTTTCTGAATAAAATCAACCGTCTAAAATACAAGTCGTTGAATTTATCTTCTACTTCTTTTCTCTTGACCCTCACAACATTATTCTAACAATTAGTTTGGGAATGTGGAGGCGTATAGTCAATAAGAGGATTGAAATCTCCAAAGCAAAGAAGAAGGGAAAGTTATTCTTCGGTCACGTTATGTCTGGAACCGTACGGCCAAGTACAGTACAAAAAACAAAGATCAGAGGGCACCCGTCTCTACAAGACGCACCAGCTAATCCTTCTGAAAAACTAATAAAATAGGCATTATAGGACATCAAACATGAAAACATTGCATGCATAAAATGTTTTTGAACAAGGTCCTATTTTCTTTTCTCAAAAAAAAAATCCATCTAAAAATCGAGACCGCCGTCTTGTCCTCCAAGACCGTCGTCTCGACTCGCACTGAAACGAGACCGCCGTCTCGATTTGGACAAGGACGAGACCGCCTTCTCGCTTAGCGAGAGGGCCGTCTCGCCATAAGCCAAATTCGAGACCGCCGTCTCGAAGTTCCAAAAGGCGGTCCCGAACCCCGCAAAACCGAGACGATGGTCCCGAATCCAGGCGAAAACTCTATATATAGGGGGCCTTGTGGGGGGTTCTCAAACACTCTCTCCTACACTCCTATACTCCTTTCTCTCACATTTGAGCATTCTACTCCCAAAAATGCATAGAGGTGAAGCATCCAGAAAGAGAAGGGGTTCTTCTGGCCCAAGTAGCTCCACGGCCCCAACTCCGCAAGATCCAACTCAACTCTCGCCCCTACACCAGGCCCGCCTGGAACACATTCAGGGGTACACTTGGCACCCTATGCTAAGTCTAGAATTCGGCATCCTCGCCGAGTTCGGTTGGGAAGATGAGGTTCGCGCCTACCTCGACTGCATTGGATGGCGTTTCCTCCTCCAGTCTCCCCCCACCTACATCTACCCACAAGCAGTGATGGAGTTTCTCGCCTCCATCGCATACTGCGAGCTCCCCACCATGGTGCTGGGCCTCCCGCCGACGAAGTTGGTGTCCTACTTTATGAATGGGTTGTACCGGACAACAACCCTGGATGAGTTCAACGTATCTATTGGATTCGTCTGGCCCGAGGATGTCCTAACTCGGGAATACTAGGAGGCCATCTGCGAGCGCCGCACTATCCTCACCGCCGGCGAAATGTGGGAGGAACTCACCGAGATGCGCACCTTGTCGTCCCTACTGAAGGGCTCCGCCCTCCGCATTTGCCACAAGCTGCTGGATGGGACTGTCCACGGGCGGAAAGAGAGTCAGGGTAAGGTCACCTACCCAAATCTCTTCGCTCTCTACTGCATGAGCCAAGGGCGTCGGTGCAACCCCGACTACTTCTTCGTGAAGGCCCTCAAGGACTTCGGGAGCCATCCCGTGGGAGCCATCCTCATGGCTCCCCTCATCACCCTGCTGGCAGAAAAATGAGGGTGCAGCGGCAGAGAATACCTCTCCTCCAACCTTCAACCCGAGACTATCAACGGGTCCATCCTGGTCAGTATGGAGATGTTGCTCCGCCAAGGGTCTCGGTTGATCCTCCACCCCTCACTGGACATAACCCTAGACCTCTGGGACATAGTGGCGATGCAAGATCTCCCGACACCCCCAGAGTTCCAGTAACAACAACAACAGCAGCAACAACATCAGCAACAACAGTAGTACACAGACGACTTTGCCCACATTAAACGCAACATATACAACTTGCGCCAGCAATTCGACCAGATGTCCCTAAGATAGGACCAGATGTCCTTAAGGCAGGATGCCTTCGATACGAGGATGGAGACCTTCGGCCAGATACAAGAGGGAATGAGGCAAGACCTGGTGATGTTCTGACAAGAACACCTCGACGCAATCCGAGACCAGGCAGAATTTCAGAGGCACATGTACTGGCAATTCCCTCCTCCCGGATCGTCTCCCGGCTCAAGTCCACCGTCTTAGGGATGGTACTAAAAAAAATAAAAATAAATGTTGTAATCAAAGCTTTATCATAAATAAAATTCTCTTTCATACATTTTTTTCTCTTTTCGAAAAGTCAGCATAACAAAAAGAAAATAAAAGGTAAAAAGACTTATGCTCAATCCCAGAAAAAACCAAAATCCGATATCGCGAGAAAACCGCATTGACCAAGAGTTTTTTTTCGACAAACCAACAAAAGTCGAGCGACAAATAAACAAGACTACCCAGCGACCAACAAGCTGGATGACCACCAAAGTAATCCCCGGCACAAACCGGACGACTATTCCAGAAAAGTAAAAAACAAAGACAAGAGAATGCATCTCAACACCGGTGCATGAGCGACTAAGCAGTAAGCTGCCACCACCACCAGTCCTACGCAGTGGATTGTACCAGCCTGATAGGGGGTTCATACCTATCAACTTGCGCATGAAGTGCGCCTGATCTGCACATGAGTCAGACCAGTAAGTCGCAGCTACTAGCCTGATGGGGGGTTTATACTCATCCAGTCCTACGCACAGTGGACTGCAATTACCAGCCTGATGGGGGGTTTATACTCATCCAGTCCTATGCACAATGGGCTGTAACTACCAGCCTGATGGGGGGTTTATACCCATCAACCAAAGGATCGGCTACCGTCAGAAGGAGTATCCTAAGGTTCTACCACGTGTCAACCAAAGGAATCAACTACCATCAGAAGGAGCATCCTGGAGGCGCACAACACACTTTTCCCCAGAAGATCAACCACCACAAGACGGAACATCTGAAGGGTAACGGGGCAAGAGGGTCAACTCCTTTACCCTCCAATCGATCTTCTTGGCACGACAGGCCAACAGTCGACTAGTCAGGTAAAGGGGGGCAGCTATAGACCCCAAATCTTGCCCGGCCTCAAAATAAGAGCAGAAGACCTCCTATTCGAAGATGGACGAAGCCTAAAAAGCCACTAGCAGAGACTATTAGGCCCCATATTAGAGTAGGAAGGATTTTCTGTATAAAAATAAGGATTTTCGCCTTCAGGAGTCGAGACCGCCGTCTCGTTTGGCGAGACGGCCGTCTCGCCACTTGCCAATGGCGAGACCCCCCCTCCTGCTTGGCGAGAAGGCCTTCTCGTCACTTGGCAAGTCAATGCTGCCATCTCGCCAAACGAGACCATCGTCCCGAATGGCGAGACCGTCGTCTCGACCTTGCCAGTCAGGAACGCCATCTTGACCTGACAGGCGCGAATCCCTATAAATAGTGAGCACCCCCCCCCCTTCATTTCACAAAGTTCTTCCACTTTCGCTTCTACACTTTCTTCAAATTCTCCCCCTACTTTTCTGAGTGTCTTAGAGAGCTTTTTATATCATTTTTGAGAGCGATTTCAGCGTTGTAAGAGCGACGGGCTGCCAAAATGCACCCTACTTTTCAAGAAAAATAATCAAAAGCTTGCTCCAGAGGTTTCTTCACTCTCTCCCTCTCTTTTACTGCCTTTTTACTTATATTAAATTGTGCAATAGTTATTAGGGTCATGTAGTCATTATTTTAAATACCGCGAATAAAAGGGTAAAAGCATCTTTTCAAAAGTTTTTTTATAAAATAAATGGCACATCATAGGGAACCCGAAAGGGGCATCGTAAGGGAACTAACACTTCCCTTACACGTAACTAACTCCCTTACTCAACTCTGGTTTTAATGACCGAAGTTGGTTTTTGAAAAACCAATACCTTTTTCCTTTTTCAATGTTTCCGGTAAAAACATCGGTGGCGACTCCATCAGAACCCTTTTAAATTTGTCCTTAGGTCAGCCCGTTATCGGACGATCTAAGAACACCCTTTCGAAAACCTTGCCCTTAGGTTCAGCCCGATTATCGGACAACCTAAAGGCATTGTAACATCACCCATAAAAACACAAAAAAATGGAAAGTCGGAACCATCGCATCGCTCTGACCGCCTCTTTTTTACGGCGGCGACAAGCCGCCACCACCACCAGTCCTACGCAGTGGACTATACCAGCCTGATGGGGGGTTTATACTCATCCAGTCCTACGCACAGTGGACTGCAACTACCAGCTTGATGGGGGGGTTTATACCCATCAACCAAAGGATCGGCTACCGACAAAAGGAGCATCCTGGAGGCGCACAACGCACTCTTTTCCGAAAGGATCGGCTACCGTCAGAAGGAGCATCCCGGAGGCATACACCTTTTCCCCAGAAGATCAGTCGCCACAAGATACAACATCCGAAGGGTAACCAGGCAAGGGCATTAACTCTTTCACCCTCCAGCAGATCTTCTTGGCACAATAGGCCAACAGTCGGCTAGTCAGGTGAAGGGGGGGCAGTTGTAGACCCTAAATGTTGCCCTGCCTCAAAATAAGAGCAGAAGACCTCCTATTCGAAGATGGATGAAGCCTAAAAAGCCACTAGGACGGACTATTAGGCCCCATATTAGAGTAGGAAGGATTTTTCGTACAAAAATAAGGATTTTCGCCTTCAGGGGTCGAGACCGCATTCTCGCTTTTCGAGACCGTCGTCTCGACCAATGGCAAGTCGAGACCGCCGGTCTCGTTTGGCGAGACTGCCGTCTCGACCTTACCATTGGCGAGACGCCCCTCCCGTTTGGCGAGAAGGCCTTCTCGCCACTTGGCAAGTCGAGACCACCATCTCGCCACTTATGGAAGTCGAGACCGTCGTCCCGAATGGCGAGACCGTCGTCTCAACCTTGCCAGTCGAGACCACTGTCTCGACCTGATAGGCGCAAATCCCTATAAATAGGGGGCGCTCTTCCCTTCATTTCACACATTTCTTCCACCTTCCCTTCTACAATTTCTCAAAATTCTTCTCCTAGAGCTCCTCCAAAGCATTTTCGGAGTTTCTGAGTGTCTAAGAGAATTTTTATAGCATTTTCGAGAGCGATTTCGACGTTGTAAGAGCGAAGGGTTGCCAAAACGCACCCTTTTATTCAAGAGAATTAATCAAAAGCTTGCTCTGGAGGTTTCTTCACTCTCTCCCTCTCTTTTACTGCCTTTTTTTTTTACTTATATCAAATTGCACAATAGCTATTAGGGCCATGTAGTCATTATTTTAATTCTGCAAATAAAAGGGTAAAAGCGTCATTTCAAAAGTTTATTTATAAAATAACTGTCCTGTCATAGGGAACCCGAAAGGGGCATCGTAAGGGAACTAACACTTCCCTTACATGTAACTAACTCCCTTACCCAACTCTGGTTTTAACGACCAAAGTTGGTTTTCGAAAAACCAACGCCTTTTCTCTCCTTTTTCGATGTTTCCGGTAAAAACATCGGTGGTGACTCCATAAGAACCCTTTCAAACTTGTTCTTAGGTCAGCCCGGTTATCAGATGATCTAAGAACACCCTTTCAAAAACCTCACCCTTAGGTTCAGCCCAGTTATCAGACAACCTAAAGGCATTGTAACTTCACCCATAAAAACACGAAAAACGGAAAGTCAGAACCATCGTGCCGCTCCGACCACCTCTTTTTTACGGCAGCGACAGTAGGAAGGAACGAATCTAGCGTGCATTAAATGTTTAATGTCCATCTAAGAAGCCGCGGGTGGCCCTTGGTAATTATCGTTACAAACCTTATCCCACCAACTCATGGCATATCCCTCAAATTCTACTACAACTAAATCTACTTGTTCTTGGTCCCTTACTGGGTTTACATTAAAGATTTGGTCCACTTTAGCTGTTAGACAAATGGCATCTAGAGGGGGTGAATAGAAGCACAAATTAAAATAGATGTCAAATTAAAAATTTATTTGTGAGTCAATAATTTGTTTGAACACAAATAAAGCGGAAGCGATAATATAATTAGGAAAAGAGAAAGAGATAAGGGAAAGAGAAGAGCACACCGTAATTTATACTAGTTCGGTTATAGCCAAACCTACATCCAGTTCCCAGTCAACTCTTAACACAAGAGTGACTCCCAATTCACTATCTTTCAAATTCAGTTTACAAATTACAATCAACTCAGCAGAAAAACCAGTAAAAAGTAAACTAATTAAAAAGACAATCACCTCCTTAGAAACCCACTAAGGATGAACACCTCCCTAGAATCCCATTAGGGATGAACACCTTTGAACAAATCAAAGGATGAAAAACACCTCCTTAGAATCCCACTAAGGATGAACACCTCCCTAGAATCACAATAGGAATGAACACCTCCCTGAACAAATCAAATGGATGAAAACACCTCCTTAGAATCCCACTAAGGATGAACACCACCCTAGAATCACACTAGGGATGAACACCTCCCTGAACAAATCAAATGGATGAAAACACCTCCTTAGAATCCCACTAAGGATGAACACCACCCTAGAATCACACTAGGGATGAACACCTCCCTGAACAAATCAAAGGGATGAAAACACCTCCTAAACCCACAAAGGATGAAGGAGTAAGATAAGAACACTCACACCTGGATAATAGAGACAACAAATTGTAGAAGCCTGTAGAATGCCAACCTCCAAGAACAAGTGTGATTAACAATGAAAGCACAGTAGGCAATGGAGAAGAGGGTTTTCTCAAAACATGTAAAGAATCTCTATTGCCTTGCTCAGAATTCTTTTCTCAAAACTGATTGAATGTAAATTGTATTTTCGAATTCTGTAATTGTGTGTTTTTTATTTTTAATCAAAACTTAATTAAATAGAAAAATAGCATCAGAAAATGGTCGTTGGACATTAATATTTTCGAGAATAAAAATCAGGATATATTCAAAAACATTTATTCTTCAAAACAGATATATTTTTTAAATTTGAATTGTCATAATTGATTATGTTACTAGTATAATCAATTATGACAGAGAAAATCATTTTTCCATTTCTGATTATAATTGATTATGATAGTGAAAAGTATCATGTGAATTTTATCACACTTGTGCTTTGGAGGCTTATGCATAATATTACTTCATCAACTTGTACCTCCATATCCAGTATTCTAAGACTCTATCAAGTCTTCAGGAATCATCTTGGGCTTGCTTGAATGTTGAATAAAATCTTTATCAAAATCATATCTTGGACTTGTAGGGAAATGTTTCACATTGTCACCAACGTCTTAAATTCAGCTTGTCCTTAATTCATCTTGAATGGTGTTAACTTGAATGTAGTTGACTTGAATCATCATCAAAATCATCTCTTGGGAATGTAGGGACATTTCCATCAATCTCCCCCTCATTGCTTTCAATCTCCCCCTTTTTTATGATGACAGGAAACACCTGAAATGAATTAAAATGCTTGACTCTATATAGCCAACTCAAGATTAGCACAGTATAGTATAACACAGATTAACACAGATTTGTATCAAGTGTCAGAGTCTCTTAATCTCCCCATGGATATATTAATAACAAGACTCCCCCTAACTCATATGAGCAAAGACTTCTCTTAACTCCCCTTATTTTATTTAGAGATAGGAATGAATTTCACAAAGATTTTAATTCATGAAAAAATATCCCCCTGTTTCATTGATAATTATAAAAAATATTATAAGAGAAAAAAACTCCCCCTTTTCACACAGATTAATATCATCAAAATATCTCCCTGTTTCATTGATAATTATGAAAAATATTGCAATAGAAATTGAGAACAAATTTGCACATATTAGTACCTAAATCAAGGTAGAGAAGATAATGCATTACAAAGTGTTATAGAGAAGAACATCATATTAAGGAGATAATATCTAGGATACCCAAGGCCTGTCTTAGCTCATAAAACTTATCTCTAGGTAATGGTTTGGTAAAGATATCAGCTAACTGATGGGTGGTATCTATGTATTCTATTATGCAATCTCTTTTTTAAATATGATCTCTAATAAAATGATGTCTGATATCTATATGCTTAGTCCTAGCACTACTACAGAAAACACTTTCTACGACAGCATCCAACGTCAGTTATCACGAAGACCGACGTTGTACAAGACGCGGTGGCAAACTTGTAATTATGAAACAAACTTTAACGTCGGTTATATAATAACCGACGTAGTAACTGCAATTCAACGTCGGTTATATGACAGACGACGTTAAATGTTTAAATTTAACGTCAGTTATGTATAACCGACGTTGAATTCCCAAAATCAACGTCGGTTACATGATTTACCCGATGTCGAAAGCGTTATCCACGTCGGGTTTTTTAATAACCGACGTTGAATGTCCTTTATACCTCTCCTCCTAGGCGCGCTGCCCCCTCGTCTGCTTCTTCTTCGTCCCACATACTCCCTCCTTCTGCTTCTTCTTCGCTGTGCCTCAGTCCTCACTGCTGCCCCCTCGCCGCCCCTTCGCTGCCCACTTCGCCGCCCCCTCGCTCTGCCCCCTCGCCGCCCCTTCGCCGCCCACTCGCCGCTGCTACCTCATTCGCTGTGGTCTGCTGCCTCAGTCCTCACTGCCGTGCTCTGCCCCCTCGCCGCCCCTTCGCCGCCCACTCGCCGCGCTCTCATCAGGTTAGATTAAGTTGTATGGATGATTTACAACATGCATTTAACATAAATATGGATTATTTAGAGCATTTCCTGCGTAGGAACATTAGAAAGATGATGGATGATTTTGTATATATGGTTTGATTTGATCTAGGTTCGTTTAGGTTTCGAAGTGGTATATGGAACATTAGGTTTCGTTTAGGTTTAGGTTTAGGTTTAGGTTTCGAAGTGGTATATGGAACATTAGAGCATGTATGGAACATTAGAGCATTGTTAGGCAATGTACACGTTTTTTTTGTAATGTTTTGTTAAACCTTTTCTAATAAACCTTGAATATCTAGGCAAGCCTTTTTGTGTAGTTAGATGGATCGAACTTGGGTCAATGCAAGTCGTATGTCAGAAGAGTATGAGAATGGAGTTGACTCCTTTTTGAAATTTGCCGAACAAAATGCTCCCAAAATGAATGGAAAAATCTATTGCCCATGCGTTAATTGTGTAAATGGCAGAGTACAAGAGATGGACACAACGCGGGAGCATCTTATTTGCGATGGGATGATGAAGAATTACACCATATGGACATGGCACGGTGAAGTGGTTGATATTCCAACAGTATCACAAACTATTGAGGATGATGTAACCTGCGAAGATCGAATAGAGGACATGCTTTGTGATGTGGGTCAAGAGAGCTTTCTTGAAGCACATGCATCTATATATGATACATTGAGGACCGATTCAGAGACACCTTTGTATCCCGGATGTACAACTTTCACACGGTTGTCATCTGTGTTAAGATTGGTCAATCTAAAAGCAAAATTTGGTTGGAGTGATACAAGTTTTAATGAATTACTCCAACTTTTGAAGGAGATGCTCCCAGACAATAACACCTTGCCGGACCGTATGTATGAAGCGAAGAAGATACTATGTCCGATGGGTTTAGAATATAGGAAGATGCATGCTTGCCCTAATGATTGTGTGTTATACAAGAAAGAATTCTCATCTTTAGACCAATGTCCAACATGTGGTGTATCACGTTACAAAACGAAGGATGGTGATGATTGTAGTCAGGAGAGTGGTAAAAAACGTCCTCCTGCAAAAGTTTTATGGTATCTTCCAATTATTCCAAGATTTAGGCGGTTGTATGCTCACGAAGATGCTGAAAATTTAATTTGGCATTCAAAGAGAAAAACATGTGATGGGCAAATGCGACATCCATCTGACTCTCCCCAATGGAAGAATTTTGACCGTCTATTTCCAAGTTTTGGTAGTGATGCAAGAAACCTTAGACTTGGATTAGCAACAGATGGGATGAATCCTTTTGGAAATTTAAGTAGTAACCATAGTTCATGGCCCGTTTTATTGATGATTTACAATCTTCCACCATGGTTATGCATGAAGCGCAAATATGTCATGTTGTGTATGATGATTTCAGGTCCAAGACAGCCAGGAAATGACATAGATGTGTATTTGAGTCCTTTGATAGAAGACTTAACACTATTATGGGAGGAAGGAGTAGATGCATTTGATGGGTATCAGCAGCAGAAGTTCAAGTTGCATGCAATGTTATTTTGCACCATTAATGACTTCCCTGCTTATGGAAACTTGATTGGGTATAGTGTGAAGGGGCATTATGCTTGTCCTATTTGTGAAGAAGAGACCAGTTATATACAATTGAAACATGGAAAGAAGACAGCTTTATAACAGAGCACATGAAAATTTCTCCCGCATGACCATCCATACCGTAGACTCGAAGAAAGCTTTTAATGGCATACAGGAGGATGAAATTGCCAGAGAACCATTGACTCGGTTTAGAAGTTTACGATCGAGTGAAGAACATAAGCATTACATTTGGAAAAACCCAAAAAAGGTCTTCTGACAAGAACATGTGGAAGAAGAGATCAATTTTCTTTAATCTTCCATATTAGAGCCATTTAGAAGTACGACATTGTATTGATGTTATGCATGTGGAGAAGAATGTATGTGATAGTCTCATTGGCACATTGTTAAACATTCAAGGAAAGTCAAAGGATGGGATCAAAGCACGTCAAGACCTTTGTGAGATGGGAATACGTCCTGAATTACATCCAAGGCCTGAAGGCAATAGAACATATCTACCACCAGCATGTCACACCTTGTCAAAGAAGGAGAAACGTAGTTTATGCCATTGTCTTGCAAGTATTAAAGTGCCACAAGGATACTCTTCAAATATTAAGAGTCTTGTATCCATGAAAGATCTGAAGTTAATTGGATTAAAGTCCCATGATTGTCACGTTTTGATGCAACAGTTGTTACCCGTGGCTATACGTAACATATTGCCTAAGAATGTTAGACATGCCATTATGCGACTATGTTTTTTCTTCAATTCTATTTGTGCCAAGGTTATCGATGAAAAATCACTAGATGAGTTGGAAAATGAGGCTACGGTTGTGCTATGTCAATTGGAGATGTATTTTCCTCCATCATTCTTTGATATAATGATTCACTTAATCGTTCATGTTGTGAGGGAGATACGAATTTGTGGGCCGGTTTATTTGAGGTGGATGTACCCAATTGAGCGATACATGAAGATCTTCAAAGGGTATTCTAAAAATCCATATAGACCCGAAGCTTCAATTGTTGAGCGGTATATTGCGTAAGAAGCCATAGAATTTTGTTCAGATTACTTGGCAAGAGTCGTACTGTGGGTGTACCTAGAAATCGTCATGATGATAGGCTAAATGGTAAGGGAACTCGTGGTATTAGAATTCAAACAAAAGATCATGTAGAGTTGACCACCGCCCACTTGTATATTTTGAACAATACGAAGAGGTTATTCCTTACATAGATGCGCATAAAGCAATGTTAAAGGACCTAAACCCCAAAATGGGTGAAAGGTGGTTGATGAAAGAGCATAACAACAACTTTATCAATTGGTTTCAAAGCAAAATATTTTCAAGTGACAATGCCTCTGATACACTCGAAATGGCTAGCACATGGGCCTAGATATAATGTTATAACTTGGCAAGGGTATGACATTAACAAATACTCATTCTATACGAAGGCACAAGATGACAAAAGTACGGTCCAGAATAGTGGAGTATCTATTGAGGCAACATCTATGCACTTTTCTAGTGCAAAGGACAAAAACCCCATCATGGCATCAATTAGTTACTTTGGAGTGATTGAGGAGATTTGGGAGGTCGACTATACTAAATTCAAAGTGCCTTTATTTAAATGTAAATGGGTTGATAGCAATACTGGTGTCCAAAGAGACCGAATGGGATTTACTTTGATTGATATAAACAAGATTGGTCATAAGGAAGAACCCTTCATAATGGCATACCAGGCAAAACAAGTGTTTTATGTCACTGATCCATCAAATGATAGGTGGTCAGTTGTCCTCAAAGGAAAAATGATTGATGTCACAAATGAGAATGGAGAAGAATTAGATGATTTTATTAACATTCAAAATTCACCATGGTTGCCTATTGCTATATCCCAATTGGAAGAGGACTTTGTTCATGCTACTCGCAATGACCATGATGAAGGCATATGGGAAAATATTAATACAATCTAAGTTATGTTTCTATTTATTTATTTTTTAAACATGTAATTGAGGAGACTTTGCATGTGTATTGATATAATTCTATGTTTTTTTCATTACAGGTAAATGGAATCTCCTCCACCATCTCCTCCACCATCTCCTCGTGCATCCGGAAAGACATTTTCCAAGTAAGAGGAGTCGACAATCTACACGGTTGAAAGGCTTGACCGTTAGACACATATCCGGCCGTAAGTTATCTCGTTTCGTTGATCCTAGGATCGGCAAGGTTTCAGGTCCCTTCAAGCACCCAATTTAGTAGCTACTTGGGTACACTAGCTAGAGAGAAGGTATTTATTCTATTTCAAAGTTAATTTCATTTCAAATATATTGTTGATACTTATGTTGTTTATGTTGTGTAGATATCTATTCTCCATCCTACTTGGGATCATGTGGAGGAAAATGTGAAGAACTTGTTATGGCAAGATCTTCTTGTAAGTATGTGTATTTAGTTGTTTATATTGTTTATACATTATTATCAATTGGTTAACTAAAACTTGTTTGCTACTGCAGGAACACTTTGATTTAGTTAATTTTGAGGATGTGAGGAGGAAGATAATGACAGCCATAGCAAAAATGTGGAGACAGTTCAAGTCCACATTGACCACTAAATGGGTGTATGTTGAGGACAAAGTTAGCAAGGGATTAACCCCTTGCCAAAGATATGGCATAGATGAGGACACTTGGAAGAAGTTTGTACATAGTAGGACTGGTTCAAAGTGGGAGGTAATAGCTTATGGCTTAATTGACTTGAATATTTCATAATGAGTTGTGTATCTAATATTGTGTTCAATTATGTTGCAGGAAAGAAGACAAAAAGCAAAAGACATTCAAAGGAAGAATGTCACCCCCCACCTTCTGTCTCGTGGGGGGTACGACTTATTGACTAAGAAGATGATGGAGGAGAAGAGTAGACTTCGACAGTCGGAGTTAGCCTCTTCTGGTTTAAGCGAAGAGCAGATTCCTCCACCATCTCCTCCAAAACGTCACCAGAAGTGGAAGAGGGCGCGTACAAAGCCTTCTGGTGACATGACATCGCTGGAAGCCCGAGAAATTGCTGCTCGGATTGTAAGTAAAAGAAGTTAATTTACTTTGAATTACTTATATGTAACATGTTCATTAATAAAATTAACTTTTATAATGTAGGATGCCTTGGAGGAGCAGTGTACACAGGGAACTTTCATCCCTTCTGGTCGTCAGGATATCTTGACCACTGCTATTGGACGACCAGAACATCCAGGTTGTGTTCGAGCTATTGGCCAAGGTGTGGGTGTCCGACAGTATTTTGGACCACCATCACAGGATATCCGCACCTCCACATCCCCGAGCCAAGAAGATATTGCTGCCTTGGAGATGGCTCTCACGGAGAAATTGACACCAGCCATCGTGGCAAAATTGGAGGAAGAGTTGACTCCCGCCATCGCCGCACGACTTGAGGAGACCATCACCGCACGTGTGCAGTGAGCAGCTTCTGCGTATGACCTCCAAGGGTACTTCATTTGCCGATGCTCATCCTCCATCGTGTGCATTTTCAACCACAAATTGGTACTTGACTTGTGTTTCTAAAATCTTAGTCCTTATTGGAATTTACTCGTATTTGTAGGTCCAAGAGTTAGCACAAAGGGAAGTTGTGCTCGAAGCCACTATCGAGGTCACACCCGAGGTGGCATCTATTCATCCCGAATCCACAAAGGATGATCGATATGGCTTGTGGGTTGAGGTAGATGAAGGTCTAAGGCTAGTGGCCCATGGATCAGTTCATGAAGGGGCTTCAACCATCCACAATGTGCCTTTGGATCCTAACTTGGTCAAAGTAGTGGTTGAAAAGGTGGTTGACGCCGCGGCTAGTGTCCCTATCCCCACCGAAGAGGTGCAGCACAGTGGGCCAAGCCCTTCGGACCTTCATTACTTGGCCCCGACATTTAGTTAGGTCAATAATGGCAAAGGTATGTATATGTATGGTTATAATACATCTAACACATAAATAAATTGATTTATTGTTTATGATTATATTTTATAAAATATGTAGGATGTTCGGCAGCCCAAAAGACTTGGGTAAAGCTATTGCCACTCCTTCGTATCTAAGGAGAAGACACCAGCTGTGGAGACTTCTCCAAATCCAATTTTTGATCTCTTGTCTCTTTCCCCACAATTGTATCTCGCAGTCATTCCAAGTTCCATGGGATTGTACATTATTTGGGATGGCTTCTAGCAATATCCCCCTATACATTTCCCACACCGATGCCCCGGAGATTGGGATGGGCAATCAATGTCTAAATATAGCTCGTTTTACAATTTTGGACATTGTAAGTTCATATCTTTCATGACTCTTTTCATTTTAGTAAATATATAAGCTATAAGTTCACTTAAATTGGCATATTTTAGGATGATGCACGAAATGATAGTGGAGCAGGGCATTGGTCATGTGTATGGATTCTTCGAGCCTCAATCCATACAAAAGTCTCGGGAATAAGCGTGATCAAATTCTCGCTACATGCGAATTGGATGATTGTTTCTAAAAGAGATATTTACCTTGGAGCATACCATCATTCGTAAGTTATCTCAGCCTCTTCCTGGTTTTACACAAGTTTTTTAATAAATTCTAATCATGTGTATATACGTAAACCACTCGGCAGCTTATTAGTTATTTGTCCAAAGCGTAATCTTGTGTGTTGGTTCTGCTCATTGGGAAGAAAACCTGGACATGGAGCTAAAAAATATTGTAAACGAGTAAGTATTTATTATATTATGTCTAAACATCTTGATTATTCTATTTCTAAGCCCCTTCTTTTCAATATATAGTGCTTTAAAGGTTTGTAGTACATTAGATGGAAAACACACAAGTAAAAGCACAACTCCAAATTGGAATTTTATCAAAGTAAGTAGCCTTTATATATATTATACTATCTATTAATTTACATTCAAATTTAATAGTTATTTTTAACATATTTACTCATTTTTAGTGTAACAAACAAAATGGAGGCTACGAGTGCGGCTACTATGTAATGTATTGGATGTGGCTCATCATTTTTGGTAGCATTCAGGATAGTTGGGACGAGGTAAGTTGACATTTGCTATTATATTCAATTCCTTTATTTTTATTGCTTAGGGTTTACCATTCTATTATTGTGAACTTCTTACGTGCATTTAAAGATATAGAACCTTTGCCTATGGATACTATAGACATGGTTAGAAACAAATGGGCAGAAAAGTTTGTACAAGTAGTTAGGAATAATAGGATTGATTGATAATTTTTGTGTATTATGTACATAATGTGGTCGGACTGAGATTTTTGTGTATTGTGTAAATATATAGTGATTAGGTGAAAAGACCTGGTTGAGATTTTTGTATATCGTGTATATATTGTGTAAATCTGGCTGGACCGAGATTTCGGACTCGAGATTTATAGCAGGTCGTGTATGGTAGCACAAAAACGGAACAATTTTTTTTTAAAAAAAGGGATATTCTACGTCGGTTATTGCATTAACCGACGTTGTAACGTCGCCACTTGAGCGAAACGTCGGTCGCTTGAGCGAAACAAGCACCCGAGAGTCCCTTTGTTTGAAGGCTTCGTCGCTCAAGCGAGTACACCGGTCGCTTGAGCGAGAAAGGACTTTCAACGTCGGTTAGTTCAATGTCCGACGTAGAAATGAGTAAATTCTACGTCGGTTATTGAACTAACCGATGTTGAAAGTCCTTTCTCGCTCAAGCGACCGGTGTACTCGCTGAGCGAAACAGCACCTGAGAGTCCCCTTTGTTTGAAGGCTTCGTCGCTCAAGCGAGTACACCGGTCGCTTGAGCGAGAAAGGACTTTCAACGTTGGTTAGTTCAATAACTGACATAGAATTTACTCATTTCTACGTCGGACATTTGCTTAACCGACGTAGATGTCTAACACTTTCAACGTCGGGTATTCTGAACCGACGTAGAATCCTTTGACATTCAACGACGTTTGATTCAACGACGTCATTGGAACCGACGTTGAAAGCCTTCTACACCCGACGTTGAATGCTCATTCTGCAGTAGTGTAGTATGCATGATAGGGTTCCTAGTAAGATTTATTGCACTAGTACTATCACATTTTAAAGGAATATGATCTAGAAAAATGTTGTAATCTTCTAATTGCTGCTTCATCCACAAAACTTGGGCACAATAACTACCTTCAGCTATATACTCAGCTTCAGTTGTGGATAGAGCAACACAAGTCTGTTTCTTAGAATGCCAAGAAACAAGTGAACAACCAAGTAGATGACATGTCCCACTTGTACTTTTCCTGTCCAGTTTACATCCTCCATAATCTGAATCTGAATATCCTATAATGCTAGGTGAAGCTCCTGAGGGATACCAAAGGCCAAATGATCTAGTTCCTTAGGATTAGCCTAAAATCTAGCACAGACACACACACTATGCATAAAATCGGGTCTACTTGCTGTAAGATAAAGTAGGGAACCAATCATACCTCTATATTTTGATTGGTCAACCGCCTTACCTTTTGCATCTTGATCTAGATAGCAAGATGTTGCAATTGGAGTAGCTGCTTCCTTTGAATGTTCTAATTCAAATTTCTTGATTAATTCAGTGCAGTACTTTGATTGTAAAATGAAGATGTCATCAGTTTTCTGTTTGATTTGCAGTCCTAGAAAGAATGTTAGTTCACACATCATCGACATCTGAAACTCACCCTGCATTATCTTGGCAAAATCTTGACAAAGATCATTGTTAGTTGAGCAAAAGATTATATCATCAACATAAATTTGAACTATAATAATATTTTTCTTATGCTCTTTTATGAATAAAGTTTGATCTATTTTACCTCTCCTGTAGTTGTGACTCACCAAAAAATTGCTTAGACGTTCATACCATGACCTAGGTGCTTGTTTGAGTCCGTACAGAGCTTTCTTCAATTTATAAACATGATTTGGATGTTGATAATCTTCAAAGCCAGGAGGTTGACACACATACACCTCCTCTTTGATGTATCCATTTAAGAATGCACTCTTTACATCCATTTGATATAATTTGAATTTCATGATAGATGCATAGGCTAGTAGAATTCGGATAGCTTCCAATCTTGATACTGGTGCATATGTCTCATCATAATCAATTCCTTCTTCTTGACTATATCCTTTTGCAACCAATATTGCCTTATTCTTTGTGATATTTCCCTGCTCACCCAACTTGTTCCTGTATACCCATTTAGCTCCAATAACTTGCATTGACTTCTTTCTTGGTACTAGATCCCAAACTTCATTTCTCTTGAACTGATTTAATTCCTCTTGCATAGCTTGAATCTAGTATTCATCTTGTAAGGCTTCATCAATACTTTTAGGATCCACTTGTGAACCAAAAGCTACATTCATACAGAAGTTATTCATTCTACTTCTTGTTGTAACTCTTTGATCTACATTTCCAATAACATTGTCCAGTGAAAGTCCTCATGGTGTACGCCATTCTTTGGGTAGATCTTGAACTGGTTGAGATTCAGAAATAGTGTGTTCTTCTAAACTCCTTCTAAGATCCTCCATTTGGTCTTCCTGTGACTGAACCTATTCTTTTCTGCTGCAATTTGTTTTTCTTCAATATCTATAGAATCTTTTCTTGACTCAAGAGGGTTCTCCTCAAGGTCCAAAAACTCATCAAACGTTACATGAACAGATTCTTCTACATGTAATGTTCTCCTATTAAATACCCTATATGATTTACTATTTAAAGAATAACCTAAAAATATTGCTTCATCAGCCTTAGAATCAAATTTACTGAGGTTATCTTTACCATTGTTTAAAACATAACATTTGCAACCAAAAACTTTAAAATGAGAAATATTTGGTTTTCTACCTTTGAAAATTTCATAGGGAGTGAGTTTCAAAATATGTCTTATTAACATGCAGTTGAAACAACATCGGCCCAAAAATATTTTGGAAGATTATTTTCATTTAACATTGTTCTAGCTAATTCTTCCAAGGAACTATTTTTCCTCTCAACAACTCCATTTTGTTGTGGTATTCTTAGGGAAGAAAATTTATGTATTATGTCTAAATCTTCACAAAAATTTTCGAAAAGCTCATTTTGAAATTCACCACCATGATCACTTCTAATTGATTTTATGTTCAAATCTTTCTCATTTTGAATAGCCTTAGCAAATTTCTTAAAAGTCTTAAAAGCATCATTTTAGTTGCCAAAAAGAAAGTCCAAGTGAACCTAGAAAAATCATCTACAATAACTAGTGCATAATAATTACCACCTAGGCTTCTTGTTCTAGAGGGTCCAAATAAGTTGATGTGCAATAATTCTCAAGAATGTGATGTAGAGATAATATTTTTATTCTTAAAAGAGGTTTTACTTTGCTTTCCTTTTTGGCATGCCGCACAAATTTTATCTTTGTTAAAACTTAACTTAGGCAGGCCAATCACTAAATTTTTTGAAATCAATTTATTTAAATGATGCATGTGAATGTGTACAACTCTCCTGTGCCATAACCACATGTAGACCCCGAATCTTGCCCGACCCCCAAAATAAGAGCAGAAGACCTTCAATTCGAAGATGGGAAAGGCCTAAAAAGCCACTAGGAGAGACTATTAGGCCCCATATTAGAGTAGGAAAGCTTTTCTGTACGAAAAATTAAAGATTTCCACCTGAAGGGTCAAGACTGTCGTCTCGCTTAACGAGACCGCCGTCTCGCCATCAGCAATGGTCGAGACCGCTGTTTCATTTGGCGAGACGGCTGTCTCGCCACTCGCTGACAGCAAGACTACCTTCTCGTTTGGCGAGAAGGCCTTCTCGCCATTTGGCAAAATCGAGACCACCGTCCAGATTGGCGAGACCGCCGTCTCGACCTTGTCAGTCGAGATGGCGGTCCCGACCTGACAGGTGTGAATCCCTATAAATAGGGGGCGCTCTCCCCTTCATTACACACAGCTCTTCCACCTTCCCTCTTATAATTTCTTAGAATTCTTCTTTTAGAGTCCCTCCAAAGCATTTCTGGAGTTTCTGAGCATTTTAAGAGAGTTTTTATAGCGTTTCGAGTGATAATTCGACATTATAGAGCGAAGGGCTGCCAAAACGCACCCAATTTTTCAAGAGACTTAATCAAAATCTTGCTCTGGAGGTTTCTTCACTCTCTCTCTCTCTCTCTCTTTTACTACCCTTCTTTTTTTTACTTATATTAAATTATGCAATAGCTACTAGGGTCATGTAGTCATCATTTTTTTAATTCTGCAAATAAAAAGGGTAAAAGCGAACTTTCAAAAGTTTATTTATAAAATAATTGGCTTATCATATGGAACCCGAAAGGGGCGTCATAGGGGAGCAAATACCTCCCTTGCACGTAACTAACTCCCTTACCCAACTCTGATTTTAACGACCAAAGTTGGTTTTCTTAAAAAACCAACGTCTTTTTCTTTCCTTTATCGATGTTTCTGATAAAAACATCGGTGGCGACTCCATAAGAACCCTCTCAATCTTGCTCTTAGGTCAGCCTGGTTATCAGACGATCTAAAAGCTCTCTTTTGAAAATCTCGCCCTTAGGTTTAGCTCGGTTATCGGACAACCTAAAGGCGTTGTAACCCCACCCATATTAAACGCGAAAACATGGAAGTCGGAACCATCGCGTCACTCCAACCGCCTCTTTTGACGGCGGCGATAGATGGTGACTCCACTGGGGAAGCCTAGAGAGTTGATCCCATTTAGTGATGGGCCAGTTTAATAAATAAACTTAGAAATTTCGCTTTTATCCTACCTTGTATTATAACATGTTTATTTACTTGTCTTTAATAACTGTTGTTTGTTTATTTTATGCAATTGTTTGAAATAAAAATTGTACACAAACCTTTGTACACAACAGTTCCCTCTATACCCGGGGGCAAGTGCGAAATCCATAGGGAGTCGGTGGAAGGTACGGTTTGTCGTAGTGAGGGCCATGTGCCCACCGGTATGATCGGAAACCACCACTCAAGGTGATAACCTTCCTCTTTTGGCACAAATACTGACTATGGCCTTAGTGCTAAGCATGAAGGCTGGAGAGTGGGGACCCTATAATGGGGGCACCTTGGGGGCCTAAGCCTTGGTGAGAACAGTTAGAACCTACCTTTGCCAATACACTTTTTTGCAAGAAAACCCTACCTCGTGATTAAAATGACTTCTCGCCTGATCGCGGATGATTGAATTGTGTGTGCATCTGTTTGTTGCATTTGATTGCATAGCGTAACCAAACAACAGATAAAAATAGAAAAACAAGAAAAAATATCTTTTATAATAAATTCCCTTATCTCGGACAGTCTGCCTTTTAGCTAGCCTGATTTCAGGTTCTTTGTAAGATAAGTAGTCACACAGTCCGACAGAAGAGATAAGGGACGGTAATACTATTCTTTCGCAATAAACCATTTTATCTCGGATAGTCTGCCTTTTAGCTTGCCTGGTTTCAGGTTCTTTGTAAGCTAAGTAGCCACGCAGTCCGACAGAAGAGATAAAAGGCTCTAAAATAAAAATAAAATCAAGACCCAGATCAAATAAATGGGACCTTGTTCATAAAATTCATAAATCATCCATGTAGGTAGTTTATTTTCTTGAAAATAAATATGCGAATACCATCATACATCATGTAGAAATAAAACATGATAAACATGTAGGTAAAAACAAAGACTCACATGCATACCCATAATAAGCATCATGTTCATAAACATGCATTTTGGTTTTTAGAAAATGGAGGGGACTAGTAGACAATTGAAGAAAGTGGACATCCGCCGGTACCATACTGAGAAGCTAGAATGGCTTTGTAGGATAATTCCACCAGAGGTCCACTCCAACTTCGAAAAATCCTACGGGCGGATTCTTGACCTGTTGAAGATCTGTGTCGATCCTGTTTTTATCAGGGTTGTAGTTCATTTTTGGAACTCTAGTCTGCACTGCTTCAAATTCCCGCAGTTCGATATGGTGCCCACTTTGGAGGAGTATGAACTTATGCTAAAATGGCCCAAATCAGCCAGGGTCCATATCCGCCACGGAGCATATACTTCTGCAGCACAAGTTGTTGCCATCATCGGTCTACCATTCCGATAGACTACCCTGATAGAAAAAGGGAATATCCAGGGTTGGAAAGTCTTAATGTTAGAAGACCATCTGTCCTCTTTGGCTGAAAGGGAAGAATGGACTGCTTTTAACAAAACCCTGGCTCTAATCATATTCGGAACAATCTTGTTTCCCTTCCATATCGACACAGTAGACCAAGCCGTTAGGGACGCCTTCTTCACTTGGGACGTGAACTCGAAAAGTCCCCTGCCTGCACTTCTTGTCGACACCTTGCTCTCGGTGGAATTTTGTCACCAGAAGCAAGGAAAAACACTCTGATGTTGCTTTTCACTACTATTCGTGTGGGGTATCACGCATTTCTACGCCTCTAGTCACATGGGGATGTTCCCCGGCCCTTTGAGAAGCTTCTCCAAGATCCCTCTCCACCGACGCATGACCTTAGCGTGGAAGGTCGAGTTGAAACAATGGGAAGCCAACCAATTATCCTGGGTTTGCCCTTGGTTCCGACCCGGCCCAGTCCTCATCAGATGTGGGGATTATCCGAGCATATCGTTGATAGGACTCAGGGGTTGCATAGCCTATTCGCCGAGAGTAGCTATGAGACAACTCATGAGGATCCAAACTGCAATACCCCGAGAGGAGCTCGGAGGACTGTGTTTCTTCGGAGACCCATGCACTGTTGCTAATTCACTGGCTATGCGAAGAGCATGGGAGAAACTAGTCTTTATGGGAGATAGAGAGCTAGGAAAAGCTCGAGTAAGTGTCTCCAGTAACTATGAGGAATGGAGACGAAAAAGAGGGATGTCACAACCATCCACCTCACTTGCTACACGTTCAAACAGTGAAGAGCTACAAAATCAAGTCGATGCCCTGACCCAAAGGATAGAAATCATGGGAGCCCAAATGAGTGCCCTTGAAGAAAGAGAGCAAGAATCTATCCTCACCATGGATGGTCTACAAAGGCAATGCAAGAAAAAGGATCATGAAATAGAGCGCCTCAATGACCAGTGTGCTGATTCTAATGAGCAAGTTATCCGAGCATCCAAAGTTGCCAGAACCAGCTCGGATAGCCAACTTCAAGAAATAACTGCCAAATCAGCACGCCTTGAGGCCGAATGTGCAAAACAAGCTCAGACGATCAAGGTGTTGCTACAAGATCTTGCCAGGACTCTGTTCGAAATACGCCAAGAGCAGGATGCCAACCAGAGACTCAACAGAAGTCTCACTAAGCTACGCTACAAAGAAAGAGATGGACTAGCTCAGTATGGTCAAGTACTACGGGAAAGGGACCGAGCCCTTGCAAAACTTGACGAGTTACAAGCCTTGGTCGTCCATCAAGAGGCAAAGATCAAATAGGCTCAAAAATACAACGAGGACATGAGCCAGGCAGTCCAGAAGCAAACTGAAGCACTTGCCCGTCACGTCCGGGAAGCCGAAAGGGAATTACATAGAGATCAAGACCCGCCTGTGGGTTTCTTTAGGTTTTTCCGTTTCTGTCAAAAGTTGCTTCGTAGTGTGGAATAGGGGAATGTATACTTTCTACGGATAAATGAATTTCTTTATTCAACAATTATCTACTTGCATACATTTTCATTCATTTGCATATTTGATTTCCCCTCCTTCATTTTTAATAAACAAGATAATAAAAAGGAAGGATTAACTGACACGTCTTCCAAATCAGAAGAATGGAGAGAAAGCCGCTCTTAATCAAGCTCTCCCCAATGGTCGATCCACCACAAGAGGATAATAAGCCTCAGCCATTGGTCCACAAAATCAATAAGGAAAAGGGGGCAAGGATGCCTGTGCGACTATTTATACCACATCCTTTCCCCTACGAATCAAATAAAGTTGTACCATGGAGATATGGAGAATCTTCACTAATAAAGGAGGATATCTCCAATATAGCCGGCATTGGGGGCATGACCAGAAGTGGAAGGATATACTCCCCTAAGGAGCTGCAAGAAGAGGCCTTCAAAAAATAATGGGAAAAATAAATAGACAGAAGAAAAAGAAGGAAAAGAATCCAAGGAGGAGACTGACGAATTACTCCAGTTCATAAGGCAAAGCGAGTATTCCATTATTGACCAGCTCAATCATACACCTGCAAAGATAACTCTGTTATCTCTAATGATGAGCTCGGAACCGCATAGAAACGCCCTGATGAAGGTATTGAGCGAAGTGCATGTACCTCATAGTATATCCCAAGAAAAAGTTGAGAGGATCATCGGTCATATTACGGCAAGCGATCACCTCACCTTCACAGAGGAAGAACTCCCCCTCGAGGGGTTAAGCCACAACAAGCCCATGCACATTTCTATCAAGTGCAAGGAGTACCTCATTGCTAAAGTTCTTGTGGATAACGGGTCATCCTTGAAGATGATGCCCAAGTGCACACTGGACAAGTTGATTATTCAAGGAACCCACTTGCGTCCAAGCAACACTATCATTCGAGCCTTCGATGGATCCAAACGGGAAGTAGTGGGGGAAGTCAATCTGCCAATCCAAGTCAGAACCACTATCTTCAACGTCGATTTCCATGTAATGGACATTACTCCGGCATATAGTTGTCTCCTTGGCAGGCCTTGGATTCATGACGCTAAGGCAGTACCTTCAATGCTCCACCAGAAAGTCAAGTTTATAGTAGATGACAAACTGGTCACGGTTCAAGCAAAAGAAGATATCCTGATCAGTGGACCGTCTACCCAGCCTTATGTGGATGCGGCCGAAGAGGCCCTTGAAACATATTTTCAAGCGCTTGAAATTTCCAGCGTAGAGAGACTTCTCAATAATACAAAGGTAGCCCGCATGATGATGAAGAACGGTTACCATCCTGGCCAAGGACTGGGGGCAGATTCCCAAGGGATGAGGGAACCCCCAAATTTCAAAGATAACCCCTTTAAGTATGGCCTAGGATATGACCCTACAAAGGGCCAAGCAGAAAGAAGAAAAGGGAATTCTCCCCTCCGCACACTCAAACAGATATTCCGAAGCGGAGGGATGCAAGCGTCAAGAGCTACCCTAGTCATTAGGAGTTCTTTTTCTTTGCTTAAGGGATGTAAACCTAGTGATTGTTAGAGATTATCCCCTGGGGATAGCCCGACCCCCAAGCATTTTTGGGCACATATTCCCCTACTAATTAATAAAGAATACATTTCTTACTATCTGCTTCTCTTCTTGCTACTTCATGTCTAGACCTCATAATAACCTTGTCTAAACAAACAAAAGAGAAAGGAAGAATAAAAACGCGTCTAAATAATCAAAATGTACCATTGCCATAATAATCAAGTTGGTTGATTAGAAGCACAAAATAAAGTTTTACCTCACCATAAATAAAGTTGTGTTTCGCCAATATTGGGTAAAAACAAAAAGAAAAGGAAAAAGTCCACAAAAGCCAAAGGCCAAAAGAAAAGGGCAAAATACCCGGTAGGAAACCCACTAAGGGGGCTACGCAAAAGATAGGGTCAACCCATTAGGATACCCGAACAAAAATAAAGGGTAGCCTAGGCAAAAGGTAGGGTTACAAAATAAGGTCCGATAGGATTCCCAAGAAAAGAAGGAGTCCAGACAAAAGATAGGGCCCAAAACACAATATCCTAGTTTGAAAACCCAAAGGATGGTCTAGGGAAATCAATCAGCCATAAAAGCAATGGAAATAGGCTAAGGCACAAATCCACAAAGAAAAACGTTTGCTTAGACAAAAGCTTAAACACTCAGGCCTAACCTTAGCCAAGCCATTCTTACAAAATCTTTTTTGAACAAAATCAGCCGTCTAAAACACAAGCCGTTGAATTTGTCCTTTACTTCTTTTCTCTTGAGCCTCACTACATTATTCTAACAATTAGTTTGGGAATATGGAGGTGTATAATCAACAAGAGGATTGAAATCCCTAAAACAAAGAAAAAGGGGGGACCAACATGACAAAGTGTGCTCTCCGAAAAAGAACCAAAAGTCATTCTTCGGTCACGTTAAGTCCAGAACGGCATGAAAGAGTATATCTAAGAAGCAATTATCGGAGGGCTCCCGTCTCTACATGACGTATCAGTCAATCCTTCTAAAAAACTAATGAGTAAGCATTATAGGACATCGAACATGAAAACATTGCATGCATAAAATGTTTTTGAACAAGGTCCTATTTCTACAAAAAAAAAATTAGCTAAAATTCGAGACCGTCGTCTCACCTTCTCAGACCGCTGTCTCGACTCGTGCAGAATCGAGACCGCCTTCCCGAAAGTCGAGACCGTCGTCTCGCTATTTGACAGAAACGAGACTGCTTTCTCGCTTGGCGAGAAGGCCGTCTCGCCATAAGCCAAAAGCGAGACCGCCATCTCGAAGTTCTAGACGACGGTCCCGAGTCTCGAAAAATCGAGACCGTCGTCCTGAAATTCCAGACGATGGTCCCGGCCTGCAGCGAAAATCTATAAATAGGGGCCTTGAGGGGTTGGTTTTTGCATCCCTTCCTGCATTCCCACATACATTTCTTCCATTTTTGAGTACTTTCTCATCAAAATGCATAGAGGCGAATCTTTTAGAAAGAGGGGTAGGGGTTCTGGCCCAAGTACTTCTGTGACCCCAGTTCTGTCGGACCTGACCCGGCTCTCACCTCAGCATCAAGCCCGTTTAGAGCATATCCGGGGTTATTCATGGCACCCCATGCTAAAGATGGACTTCCACATCCACGCTGAGTTCGGATGGGAGGATGATGTACGGGCGTACTTCGACAACATCGAGTGGGGCTTCCTCCTCCAGTCTTCCCCCACCCGCATCTACACGCAGGCAATGATGGAGTTCCTTGCCTCCATCACATACTATGAGCTCCCCACTGTTGAAACATACAAGGATATGGATGTTGAACATACATGGATATGAAGCCTGTAGATTTTGATGATGATTCAAGAACAAAGCACTTAAAGATTTGAAGACTTGTAATATTATGTAATAACTCTGTTTTTATGATTTTGAGTCTGTAATATTAGAGTCCAAGATAGCCAGCACATAGTCTACTCTTTAAAGGTTCTAAAAACTCATTTTTATCAAAAACATACTGGATTAATCGATTAAATGGCAGGATAATCGATTATTACAGAGAGAAAAACCATTTTCAGCATCTGCTCTCTGGAATAATCGATTAAAGCCCCTGTTAATCGATTAACAGGGTTGTTAATTGATTAAATGCTCAGTTAATCGATTAAACTGAGTGGTTTTGGGTTCCAGGTGAATTTGGCTCTGGAATAATCGATTAACACTCATGTTAATCGATTATTTCAGTCAGATATGTGTTTTGAAGTTCAATAGTTAGAAATGGAATAATCGATTAACACTCATGTTAAAACGTCAATAGTTAGAAATGTATCTGTCGCTGCCTCCCAAAAACGAAGGGGCAGTCGGAGCGACGCGATGGTTTTTCGATCCTCTTGCTTTCGCGTTTTTTATGGGTAGTTACAACATCCTTAGGTTGTCCGATAACCGGGCTAACCTAGAGATGAGGTTTTCGAAAAGTGTTCTTGGGTTGTCCGATAACCGGGCTAACCCAAGAATGGGTTTTGAAGGGTTCGTGGAGTCGCCACCGATGTTTTTACCGGAAACATCGGAAAAGGAGTTTAAAAAGGCGTTGGTTTTCGAAAACCAACTTTGGTCATTAGAACCAGAGTTGGGTAAGGGAGTTAGTTACGTGTAAAGGAAGTGTTAGTTCCTTTACGACGCCCCTTTCGGGTTCCCTATGATAGGCCGGCTAGTTTGGATAAATAATTAAACTGGAAAATTGCGCTTTTACCCTTTTATTATGCGGTATTTAAAGATTATGACTACATGGCCCTAGCGTCTATTTCATAATTTTAAATGAAAGCGGTAAAATTAGAAAGAGAGAGGGTGTACCTCCAAAGCAAGCTTTTTATATTTCTCTTTAAAGAGTGGGTGATTTTTGGCAACCCTTCACTCTACAAACTCTCAGAAACTCCGGAAATGCCTCGGAGGGATTCTAAAGAAGATTTAAGACGCTCAATTTATGCCTAGAGACACTCAGAAACTCTAGAAATGCTATGGAGGGGTTCTAGAGAGAGAAAATCTAGAGAGAAGGAGGAGCTACTGTGCTTGGTGTCTTGGGAAGGGGGAATGAAGCCCCTATTTATAGTTTTTCGCGCCTGACAGGTCGAGACCGTCGTTTCGTCTGACAGGGTCGAGACCACCGTCTGGACAATCCAGACCACCGTCTTGACCATGGCAGGGGGTCGAGGCCGCCATCTGGATAATCCAGACCACCGTCTCGGCTAGACAGAAGTCGAGACCACCGTCTAGATAATTGAGACGGCGGTCTCGTCCCTGGCGTGAGGCGAGACGGCGGTCTGGTCCTTCCAGACGGCGGTCTCATCCCTTCAGGGCGAGAAACCTTATTTTTTGGGCCAAAAAACCCTCCTATCTTAGTACGGGGGCCTAATAGTCTCTCCTAGTGGCTCGTTAGGCTTCGACCGTCTTCAAATAGGG
Organism: Sphenostylis stenocarpa; assembly: GCA_963425845.1. NCBI lineage: Eukaryota > Viridiplantae > Streptophyta > Magnoliopsida > Fabales > Fabaceae > Sphenostylis > Sphenostylis stenocarpa. The sequence continues at coordinate 13,737,098 of OY731402.1, read as the reverse complement.
GGTCTTCTGACTTTATTCTGAGGCCGGGCAAGATTTGGGGTCTACGGCTGCCCCCTTTACCGACCGGTCGATTGCTGGCCTTTTGTGCCAAGGTGATCGGCTGGAGGGTAAAGGAGTTGACCCTCTTGCCGGTTTCCCTTCGGATACTCCGTCTTTGTGGCGGGTGATCCTCCGGGGAGATGTTGTGTTGTGCGCTTCGGGATGCTCCTTTGTCGTGGTAGCCGACCCCTTCGGTGATGATTACGAACCCCCATCCGGTTTGACGAGTATGAACCCCGCCGGTAAGCCCCCTTCGTAAGGCCGATGAGTACACACCCCCATCCGGTGTTTGACAAGTATGAACCCCCGTCTGGTAAGCCCTCTTCTGTAAGGCCTGATGAGTACACACCCCCATCTGGTGTTAAGCCTCCGGATGCTCCATCTTGCGGCAGCTGATCCTTTGGCTGTGGTGGCGGCTTACTGATTCTGATCATGCGCCGATGTGAAACCTCGGGATGCTCCTTTGACGCGGTAGCTGACCCCTTGGCTGACGAGTATGAACCCCCGTCTGGTTATGTGCCTCTAGATGCCCCTTCTTGCGGTGGCTGACCCTTTGGCAGTGGTGGCGGCTTACTGATTCTGATCATGCGCCATTTCACTGGGGAGTGATTTCTGTGTTGGTAGATGTTCTTGGACTTCATGGATGGTCGTCCGGGCTATGCCGGGGATTTTGTTGGTTTGTTCATCCAGCTCCATTGGTGGCCGGGGATTCTTTGTTTTTGTTCTTTTGATGATGATTATCCGATCCTTGCTGGTTGGTCGGGTTCTTCTCTTCTTTTTTGTGTTCGACTCTTGGTAGTCGATTTTTTATTGGTTGAGGTGATGGCTTAATCCTGCCTTTTTCTCGCGGTTTTTATCTCTTTTTTCTCGCGATTTTGGATTTTGGCTTTTTTCTTGAGCGTATGCCTTTTCTCTTTTAAGCTTTTTTTGTTACGTTGACTTTTGTAAAAGAAGGCAAAGAATGCATGGAATAAAATTTTATTCATGGGAAATTTTATTACAACAGCTTTTTGTTTAGGTAAGTGCGGTCCCTAGGGGCTATCATCAGGGGAATCGGGGTAGGGATACTGTTTGTACACGTGATATCGGAAGTCTATTTGCTCTTGGACTTCGTCACGGTAGTCCTCTTGGAATGTCGTCCATTCCTGTCGCATCCTCTGCTGCTCCTGGTAGATCTCGTCCTGGCGAGCTTGAAAGGCCTGCTGGCGAGCGTCATGGGCCTGTTGCCACTGGGTCTGCTGCTCTCGCCATACCGCCATTTGGGCGAACTGCTGGCCCAGATCATTCATGTGTTGGTGCATGCCAGCAAAGTCCTCTATGTACGGTGGTGGTTGTTGCTGCTTGCTTGCTGTTCTTCTTGGGAGCCGGGAGACGTGGGCATATCTGCATCGCCACTAGCCCCTGGATGTCCAACTTGAAGTCCAGGAAGGGGTGCAGGGAGAACTGGTTTCCCCGACGTATCAGCATTCCAATGCTGACTAGCATTGGCCCATTGATGGGCTCGGGCCGCAGGTTGCGGGCCATCTCCTCCTGGCCAGGGCACCCCATTCTCTCTGCCAGAGGGGTGATGAGAGGAGCTATGAGGACGGCCCCCGTGGATCTGCTCCCGAAGTCCTTAAGGGCCCTTAGGAGAAAGTATTCGGGGTTGCAGCGCCGCCTCTGGTGCATGCAGTAGAGGACAAAGAGATCAAGGAGGGATATCTTACCCTAGCTCTCCTTCCTCCCATGGATTATGCCTGCCAGCAGCTTGTGGCAAATGCGGAGTGCCAGTTGCAGTGCGGAGCCTCTCATCAAAGTGGGCAGTGTGGTTGCTCCTGTGAGCTCATGCCACATTTCTGCGGAGGTGAGGTTGGCGGGCCGAGAGCAGATGGCCTCTTGGTATTCCCGGGTCAGTGCTTCCTCGAGCCGGATGAATCGAATGGACACATTGAATTCTTCCAGAGTGGTGGTGTGGTATTGCCCACCCATGAAATAGTTCACCATTTTGGTGGGCTGCATGCCTGAGGCCATGGAGGGGATCTCGATGAGGGAGACGGAGGCCAAGAATTCTTGTACTGCTTGGGGGTACACATGTGTGGGTGGGGTTCGTAGCAGAAAGCCCCACCCAATGATGTCGATGTGGGCTCTGACGTCTTCTTCCCATCCAAATTCGTCCAGAACGCCGAAGTCCAGTGTCAGAATGGAGTGCCACTGGTAGTTCCTGATGTTGTCCAGGCGGGCCTGGTGCTATGGTGACATCTGAGAAGGATCTGGGGGTGGCGGTGGTGGCGAGCTGCTAGCACCAGCGGTGCCCCTTGTCTTCTTGGAGGCACTTCTGCTGAACATCTTGAGCAGGGAAGGCTTGGAGGAGTAGAAATATGAGTTTTGGAGGCTCTGGAGGCTTAGGAGGCAAGGAGAGTTGTGAGGAAACCCATCCAGGCGCGCCCCCTTATTTAGGAAAATTTTTCAGATCGAGACCGCCGTCTGGGAAGTAGAGACGGCGGTCTCGTTTGGGTTGCTGGTTGAGACGGCGGTCTGGAGGTTCCAGACGACGGTCTCGACTTTGCCTGAGTCGAGACGGCGATCTGGTTCCTCGAGACGGCAGTCTCGATTTGCAGGGGAATCGAGACGGCGGTCTGGAATGTCCAGACGGCGGTCTCGAATTTCTGGTGTTTTTTTTTTTTTAATAAGAAATAGGACCTGGTTCAAAAACATTTTATGCATGCAAATGTTTTCATGTTTGATGTCCTATAATGCCTACTTTAATTAGTTTTTCGAAGGATTTAACCAACGTGTCTTGTTGTCTTGAAAGCCTTCGATTCGTTGTGTTTACTTTTGGTTGTACCATGCTTGGACTTCTTGTAGCTAGAAGGGTAATTTCTTTCTTTCTCTTCTTTCTTTTTTTCGCTTTTTCTTTTGTAGAGCACTTTTGTCATGTAGTGTCCCTTTTTCCTTGCTTTAGGGATTTCAATCCTCTTGTTGACTATACGCCTCCATATTCCCAAATTAATTATTAGAATATTGTCGTGAGGGTCAAGAGAAAAGAAGTAAAGGGGGGTAAAAATCAATGGTTTGTGTTTTAGAGGGTTGATTTTTATTGATAAAAGGATTTGTAAGAATGGTCGGCTAAGGTTAAGCCTGGGTGTTTAAGCTTTTGTCTAAGCAAACATCTTTCCCTTCTTTTTGAATTTGCGCTCTTTGGTTTTATCTCCATTGCTTTTAAATGGCTAGCTGATTTCCCTAGATCGCCCTTTGGGTTTTTGAACTAGGATACCGTGTATTGGCCCTAACTTTTGTCTAGGTTTCTTCTTTTGTAAAATTTTGGAGAAATCCTAGCGGACCTTATTTGTAACCCTAACTTTTGCCTAGGCTACCCTTTATTGTTGTTTGGGTATCCTACCTGGTCGACCCTATTTTTTGTGTAGCCCCCTTAGTGGGTTTCCTACCGGGTAATTTGCCCTTTTCTTTGGCCTTTGGCTTCTCTGGGCTTTATCTCTTTTTTTGTGGATTTATTTTACAGTATTGGCGAAGCATGACTTTCTTTATGGCTTAGGTGAAGTCTTATTTTTATGTGCTTCTAATCAACTAACTTGATGATAATAGAAATGGTGAAGGTTGATTATTTGGAAGCGCTTCTTCTTCTTCTTCTCTTTTTATGTTTACTTAGACAGGGGTTATTTATGTGGTCCGATCGAAGTAGAAGGAAGAGAAGCGAGATAGAAAGAATCATTCTTATTAATTAATGAGGGAATATGTGCCCTAAAATGCCCGGGGGTCGGGCTCGCCCCGGGGGATAATCTCTAACAATCATGGGGTTTACATCCCTTAAACAAAGAAAAAGATTTCCTAATTACTAGAGTGGTTCTTGACGCTTGCACCCCTTCACATCGGAAAACTTGCTTGAGTGTGCGGAGGGGAGACTTCCCTTTTTTCCTTTCTGCTCGGCCCTTAGTAGGGTCATATCCTAAGCCATACTTGCAAGGATTGTCTTTGAATTCTGGGGGTTCCCTCATGCCTTGGGAATCTGCCCCCAGTCCTTGGCCAAGATGGTAGCCATGCTTCGTCATCATGCGGGCTACCTTTGTGTTTACGGGAAGTCGCTCTATACTGGCAATTTCGAGCGCTTGAAAAGATGTTTCAAGGGCCTCTTGGCCGCATCCACATAAGGTTGGGTGGACGGTCCAACGATCGGGATATCGTCTTCTACTTGGACTGTGACCGGTTTATCGTCCACTATGAACTTGACTTTACGGTGGAGCGTCGAAGATACTGCCTTAGCGTCATGAATCCAAGGCCTGCGAGGAGACAGTTGTATCTTTGGAGTAATGTCCATTACATGGAAATCGACGTTGAAGGTAGTGGGTCCAACACTGGATTGGCAAGCGATCTCTCCCACTACTTCTCGTTTTGATCCGTCGAAGGCTCGAACGATGGTCTTGCTTGGGCGCAGACGGGTTCCTTGGATAGTCAACTTATCCGGTGTGCACTTGGGCATCACGTTCGGGGACGACCAGTTATCCACAAGAACTTTGGCGATGAGGTATTCCTTGCATTTAACCGAGATATGCAAGGGCTTGTTATGTTTTGGCCCCTCGAAGGGGAGTTCTTCCTCTGTGAAGGTGAGGTGATCGTTTGCTGTGATGTGACCAGACGATCCTCTCAACCTTTTCTTGGGATATTGTGTGAGGTACATGCGCCTCGCTCAAGACCTTCGACGGGGCATTCGGTGCGGTTCAGAGCTCATTATCAAAGATAGCAACGTGATTTTTGCGGGCGTACGGTTGAGCTGGTCAATAATGGAATACTCACTCTGCCTTATAAAGCTGGAGTAATTCCTCTGCTCCTCCTTGGATTCCTTATTTTCTTTTTCTTCTTCGGTCTTTTTATTTTTTCCTTTATTTTGGAGGACATTTTCCTGTGTGTCCTTGGGGGAGTAGATTCTTCCACTTCTAGTTGTGCCCCCAATGCCGGCTATGTTTGTTATTTCTTCTTTTATCGGTGAAGATTCCCCATATCTCCACGGTACAGCTTTATTTGACTCGTAGGGGAAAGGACGTGGCATAAATAGTCGCACTGGTGTCCTTGCCCCCTCTTCTTTACTCTTAAGGACCAACGGTCGAGGTTTATTTCCCTCTTGCGATTATTCGACCGTTGGGGTGAGCTTTATTAGGAGTGGCTTTCTCTCCATTCTTCTGAGTTGGAAGACGTGTTAGTTAATCCTTCCTTTTTATTATCTTATTTATTAATCGTGAAGGAGGGGAAATTAAATATGCAAATGCATGTTCATGTATGCAAGTAGACAACTGTTGAATAAGGAAAAAGATTTCATTAATTCATTGGAAGGTGTACATTCTCCTATTCCATACTACGAAGCGTCTTTTGGCAAAAACGGAAAAGCCTAAAGAAACCCACAGGCGGGTCTTGATTCCTATGTAGTTCTCTCTCAGCTTCCCGGACATGGTGAGCGAGCTCTTCGCTTTGCTTGTGGACTGCCTGGCTCATATCTTCACTGTACTTCTGAGCCTCTTTGATCTTCGCCTCTTGATGAACGACCAAGGCTTGTAGTTCCTCGAGCTTTGCAACAGCTCGGTCTTTCTCTTGCAGTACTTGACCATACTTGAGCTAGCCCGTTCTTTCTCCTTAAGGCGTAGCTCGGAGAGACTTTTGGTGAGTCTCCTGTTGGCCTCTCGCTCTTGGCGGATGTCTAACCAGAGCCTTAAGGAGCCCTTCAGACAACTCCTTGATCGTTTGGGCCTGCATAGGCTGATTCGGCCTCAAGGTGTGCTTGTTTTGGCGGTTATTTCTTGCAGTTGGCTATCCGAGCTGGTTCTAGCGGTTTTGGATGCTCGGATAGCTTGTTCGTTAGCGTCGGCACATTGGTCCTTGAGGCGCTCTATTTCATGATCCTTTTTCTTGCCTTGCCTTTGTAGACCATCAATCGTGAGGATAGATGCTTGCTCTTTTTCCTCAAGGGCCCGTATCCGGGATCCCATGATTTCTACCCTCCGGGTCAAGGCATTGACTTGTGCCTGCGGCTCTTCGTTGTTGGCGATTGGCATGGGTGTGGTGGATGGTTATGTCATCCCTCTTTTTCTTCTCCACGCCTCGTAGTCACTCGGTGACGGTTACCGAGCTTTTCCTAGCTCTCTGTCTCCCATGTAGGCTGGCCTCTCCCATGCTTTTCTCATTGTTGATAAGTTGATGATCGTGCACGGGTCTCCAAAGAAGCACGGTCCTCCGAGCTCCCCTCGGGAAATAGTAGTTTGGGTCCTCATGAGTTGCCTCATAGCTACTCTAGGTGAGTAGGCTATGCAACCCCTGAGTCCTATCAAGGGTATGTTCGGATAGTCCCCACATCGATGAGAACGGGTCGGGTCGGAACCAAGGGCGGACCCAAGATATCTTGTTGGCGTCCTTTCGTTCTAACTCATCCCTCCATTCTATAGTCGGGCGACGTTGGAGGGGATTTTGGAGAAGCTTCTCAAGGGATCGGGGAATATCCCCATGTGGCTGGAGGCGTAAAGATGCGTGATGCTCCACACGTATAGTAATGAAGAGCGACGGCGGAGTGTTCTCCCTTGCTTCGATGGCGAAATCCACCGAGAGCAAGGTGTCGGCAAGAATAGCAGGCAAGGGACTCTTCGAGTACACGTCCCAAGAGAAGAAAGCGTCCATGACGGCTTGATCTATTGTGTCGAGGTGGAAGGGGAACAGGATTGTTCGAAGATTATTAGTGCCGGGGTTTTGTTGAAGGCAACCCATTACGCCCTTTCGGCTAGGTAGGACAGGTGGTCTTCTAACATCGATACTTTCCACCCACGGGTGTTCCCTCTTCCTATCGGGGTACTCGTCGGAACGGTAGATGGATAAGGGCGACGGCGGTGCTGCGAGAGTATACGCCTCGTGGCGAATATGGACCCCGGCTGATTTAGGCCATTTCAACATAGCTTCATACTCCTCTAAGGTGGGCACCATGTCGAACTGCGGAAATTCAAAGCACCGCAGACTGGAGTTCCAAAAATGAATCAGTACCCTGAGGAAGACCTAATCGACACTGATCTGTAGGAGGTCCAAAATTCGTCCATAGGACTTTTCAAAATCAGCGCGGACCTCTGGTGGCGTTGTTGCACTAAGCCGTTCCAGCTTCCCAGTATGGTTTCGGAGAATATCCACCTTCCCCACTTGTCTAATTGTCCCCTCCATTTTCTAGAAAGAGAATGCATGTTTGATGAAAATGATGCTTATGTGAGTGTTTATTTTCTATTTATCATGTTTTTCTACATGATATTTGCGTATTCTTATTTTGGAAGAATAAACTATCTATATGAATGTTTTATGAGTATAATATTTTTGGACCAGGTCTTATTTATGAACTTTGGAAAAAAAATGGATTTGTTTTTTATTTTTATTTGTTTATTTTATAGCCTTTTATCTCTTTTGTCGGAACTGCGTGGCTACTTAGCTTACAAAGAACCTGAAACCAGGCTAGCTAAAAGGTAGACTGTCCGAGATAAAATATGGCTTTATGCGAAAGAATATTTAGCGTCCCTTATCTCTTCTGTCGGAACTGCGTGGCTACTTAGCTTACAAAGAACCTGAAACCAGGCTAGCTAAAAGGCGAGCTGTCCAAGATAAGGGTGTTTATTTGTAAAATATTTTTGTGATTTTGTTACGTTGTTTGTTTATGCTATGCAACATACAAATGCAACAATCATATGCACACACAATTCGATCATCCCAGAACAAGCGAGATTTCGTTTTTATCACGAGGTAGGGTTTTCTGCGAGAAAAGTGCATTGGTCGGGGTAGGTTCTAGCTGTTCTCACCAGGCTAAGGCCCCCAAGGTACCCCCATTATAGGGTCCCCACTCTCCGGCCGTCCGACCATGCTCAACACTAAGGCCGGAGTCGGTCTTGTTGCCAAAAGAGGAAGGTTATCACCTTGAGTGGTGGTTTCCGATCACACCTGGTGGGCACAAGGCCCTAACTACAGTGAACCGTACCTGCCACCCACTCCCTATGGTTATCTCACTTGCCCCCGGGTATAGAGGGAACTGTAGTGTGCAAGGGTTTTGTGTGCAGTTTATATCTCAATCAATTGCGTAAGTATAAACAAGCAACAATTATTTGAAAGCCAAACAATAAAGCATGTTATAATACAAGACAGGGTAAAAGCGCTATTTTCTTGGTTTAATTATTTTTAAGCCGGCCCATCACTAAATGGGATCAACTCTCTGGACTTCCCCAGTGGAGTCATCATCTGTCGCCGCCTCCCAAAAACGAAGGGGCGGTCGGAGCGACGCGATGGTTTTTCGACCCTCTTGCTTTCGCGTTTTTTATGGGTGGTTACTGTCGCCGCCGTCCCTTTTCGACGTCCGGAGGACGTCTTGAAACGTTTATGCGAGTGGTCGCGAAAAGATGGTTTAGACTCGCGTATTTGTTTTAAAATATGTTCATTGCTTCAACATTGAAAAGCAAGGTTTTCAAAAAGGGGTTCTTATGGAGTCGCCACCAATATTTTGACCATAAACATTGGAAAAGGATGAAAAGGCATTGATTTTAATAAAAACCAGACTTGGCCATTATAACCAGAGTTAGGTAAGGGAGTTAGTTACGTGTGGGGAAGGTGTTAGCACCCCACAACGCCCCTTTCGGGTTCCCTATGACAGATTAATTCATTTAAGTAAAGACTACGAGAAATTACGCGATTACCCTATTTTATTACATAATATTACATGGCTATCTACATGATTTTATCCTATGTTGCATGCATAAAATGATGAATAAAGCTAAATAAAGCAATAAAAAAGATATTAAAATAGCTATCTACATGATTTTATTCTACATGGCATAAACAATAAATAAAGCTAAATAAAACAATAAATAAAGCAATAAAAGAGAAGAGAATTGAAAAGAACCTCCGTAGCAAGCTTTGTATTGAGAATCTCCAACTGTGAGGATGCGTTTTGGCAACCCCTCTCTCTACACAGACTCTCCTCACCAATACAAGATCGACTCCACTAAAAATTTAAAGAAGAATCAAATGCCGGAATATAATTCCTTAACCGATTGTTACCTATTTAAGGCAATCGGAAAGATCATTCGAGAAAGGGAGAGAAATAGACAAGTGCTCTGAGTTTTAGAAAGTGTTTCAGAGCTCTCTAGGATGTCTGTGGTCTGAAAAAGTGGCAAATGAGCCTCCTATTTATAGTTTTTCGCAGCTGGCGCACTTTGGGACGACCGTCTGGGTTGGGACGGCCGTCTGGACTGGGATGGCCGTCCCAAATGGCAAATTTACACAGAGCGGGACCCCCAGGGGAGCCGGGACGGCCGTCCCACTTAAAATGGGTTTGGGACGGCCGTCCCACATGTGGGACGCGCGTCCCAACTGCTAAATTTCAGTTGGGACGGCCGTCCCAACCCTGGGACAGTGGTCTCGGCCTGTTTTGTCCAGTCTTCGCATTCTGGGACCCCGGGAAGCTTTCCTTGCCGTTTTCGGACGTGGATTGATGCCGATATATGTCCGTTGAAGCTTTATCTTCATATAGGAAGTCTTCTTGGCCTTCATTAAGATGCCGGGCGAGCTTTGTCTTTGTGTAGGAAGTCTCTTTTGGCTTTTATTGTGTGAATGAGTGAACTCCGTCTTTTGTTGTGGGAGGTCCTTCTCGTTTTGGGAAGCCTGATGAACTCCATCTTCGGGTGAAGTTCCTCTAGCTTTTATTTTGAGAGGCCGGGCAAAATTAGGGGTCTACAGTTACAACGTCTTTAGGTTGTCCGATAACCGGGCTAACCTAGAGACGAGGTTTTCGAAAAGTGTTCTTGGGTTGTCCGATAACCGGGCTAACCCAAGAACGGGTTTTGAAGGGTTCGTGGAGTCGCCACCGATGTTTTTACCGGAAACATCGGAAAAGGAGTTTAAAAAGGCGTTGGTTTTCGAAAACCAACTTTGGTCAATAGAACCAGAGTTGGGTAAGGGAGTTAGTTACGTGTAAAGGAAGTGTTAGTTCCTTTACAACGCCCCTTTCGGGTTCCCTATGATAGGCTGGCTAGTTTGGATAAATAATTAAACTGGAAAATTGCGCTTTTACCCTTTTATTATGCGGTATTTAAAGATTATGACTACATGGCCCTAGCGTCTATTTCATAATTTTAAATGAAAGCGGTAAAATTAGAAAGAGAGAGGGTGTACCTCCAAAGCAAGCTTTTTATATTTCTCTTTAAAGAGTGGGTGCTTTTTGGCAACCCTTCACTCTACAAACTCTCAGAAACACCGGAAATGTCTCGGAGGGGTTCTAAAGAAGATTTAAGACGCTCAATTTATGCCTAGAGACACTCAGAAACTCCGAAAATGCTTCGGAGGGGTTCTAGAGAGAGAAAATCTAGAGAGAAGGAGGAGCTACTGTGCTTGGTGTCTTGGGAAGGCGGAATGGAGCCCCTATTTATAGTTTTTCGCGCCTGACAGGTCGAGACCGCCGTTTCGTCTGACAGGGTCGAGACCGCCGTTTGGACAATCCAGACCGTCGTCTCGACCATGGCAAGGGGTCGAGACCGCCGTCTGGATAATCCAGACCGCCGTCTCGGCTAGGCAAAAGTCGAGATCGCCGTCTGGATAATCGAGACGGCGGTCTCGTCCCTGGCGTGAGGCGAGACGGCGGTCTGGTCCTTCCAGACGGCGGTCTCGTCCCTTCAGGGCGAGAAACTTTATTTTTCGAGCCAAAAAACCCTCCTATCTTAGTACGGGGGCCTAATAGTCTCTCCTAGTGACTTGTTAGGCTTCGATCGTCTTCAAATAGGGGGTCTTCTGACTTTATTCTGAGGCCGGGCAAGATTTGGGGTCTACAGCTGCCCCCCCTTTACCCGACCAGTCGACTGCTGGCCTTTTGTGCCAAGGTGATCGGCCGGAGGGTAAAGGAGTTGACCCTCTTGCCGGTTTCCCTTCGGATACTCCGTCTTTACGGCGGGTGATCCTCCGGGGAGATGTTGTGTTGTGCGCTTCGGGATGCTCCTTTGTCGTGGTAGCTGACCCCTTCGGTCGATGAGTACGAACCCCCATCCGGTTTGACGAGTATGAACCCCGCCCGTAAGCCCCCTTCCGTAAGGCTCGATGAGTACACACCCCCATCCGGTGTTTGACGAGTATGAACCCCGTTTGGTAAGCCCTCTTACGTAAGGCCTGATGAGTACACACCCCCATCCGGTGTTAAGCCTCACGGATGCTCCATCTTGCGGCAGTCGATCCTTTGGCCGTGGTGGCGGCTTACTGATTCTGATCATGCGCCGATGTGAAACCTCGGGATACTCCTTTGACGCGGTAGCTGACCCCTTGGCTAACGAGTATGAACCCCCGTCTGGTTATGTGCCTCTAGATGCCCCTTCTTGCGGTGGCTGACCCTTTGGCAGTGGTGGCGGCTTACTGATTCTGATCATGCGCCGTTTCACTGGGGAGTGATTTCTGTGTTGGTAGATGTTCTTGGACTTCTTGGATGGTCGTCCGGGCTGTGCCGGGGATTTTGTTGGTTTGTTCATCCAGCTCCATTGGTGGCCGGGGATTCTTTGTTTTTGTTCTTTTGATGATGATTATCCGATCCTTGCTGGTTGGTCGGGTTCTTCTCTTCTTTTTTGTGTTCGACTCTTGGTAGTCGATTTTTTATTGGTTGAGGTGATGGCTTAATCCTGCCTTTTTCTCGCGGTTTTTATCTCTTTTTTCTCGCGATTTTGGATTTTGGCTTTTTTCTTGAGCGTATGCCTTTTCTCTTTTAAGCTTTTTTTGTTACGTTGACTTTTGTAAAAGAAGGCAAAGAATGCATGGAATAAAATTTTATTCATGGGAAATTTTATTACAACAGTTTTTTGTTTAGGTAAGTGCGGTCGCTAGGGGCTATCATCAGGGGAATCGGTGTAGGGATACTGTTTGTACACGTGATATCAGAAGTCTATTTGCTCTTGGACTTCGTCACGGTAGTCCTCTGGGAATGTCGTCCATTCCTGCCGCATCCTCTGCAGCTCCTGGTAGATCTCGTCTTGGCGAGCTTTAAAGGCCTGCTGGCGAGCGTCGTGGGCCTGTTGCCACTGGGTCTGCTGCTCTCAACATACCGCCATTTGGGTGAACTGCTAGCCCAGATCATTCATGTGTTGGTGCATGCCAGCAAAGTCCTCTGTGTACGGTGGTGGTTGTTGCTGCTGCTGCTATTGCTGCTGGGAGCCGGGAGACGTGGGCATATCCTGCATCGCCACTAGCCCCTGGATGTCTAACTCGAAGTCCAGGGAGGGGTGCAGGGCGAACTGGTTTCCCCGACGTATCAGCATTCCCATGCTGACCAGCATTGGCCCATTGATGGGCTCGGGCCGCAGGTTGCGGGCCAGCTCCTCCCGGCCAGGGCACCCCATTTTCTCTGCCAGAGGGGTGATGAGAGGAGCTATGAGGACGGCCCCCGTGGATCTGCTCCCGAAGTCCTTAAGGGCCCTTAGGAGAAAGTATTCGGGGTTGCAGCGCCGCCTCTAGTGCATGCAGTAGAGGACAAAGAGATCAAGGAGGGATATCTTACCCTGGCTCTCCTTCCTCCCATGGATTGTGCCTGCCAGCAGCTTGTGGCAAATGCGGAGTGTCGGTTACAGTGCGGAGCCTCTCATCAAAGTGGGCAGTGTGGTTGCTCATGTGAGCTCATGCCACATTTCTGCGGAGGTGAGGTTGGTGGGTCGAGAGCAGATGGCCTCTCGGTATTCCCGGGTCAGTGCCTCCTCGGGCCGGATGAATCCAATGGACACATTGAATTCTTCCAGGGTGGTGGTGTGGTATTGCCCACCCATGAAATAGTTCACCATTTTGGTGGGCTGCATGCCTGAGGCCATGGAGGGGATCTCGATGAGGGAGACGGAGGCCAAGAATTCTTGTACCGCTTGGGGGTACACATGTGTGGGTGGGGTTCGTAGCAGAAAGCCCCACCCAATGATGTCGATGTGGGCTCTGACGTCTTCTTTCCATCCAAATTCGGCCAGAACGCCGAAGTCCAGTGTCAGCATGGAGTGCCACTGGTAGTTCCTGATGTTGTCCAGGCGGGCCTAGTGCTGTGGTGACAGGTGAGAAGGATGCGGGGGTGGCGGTGGTGCCGAGCTGCTAGCACCGGCGGTGCCCCTTCTCTTCCTGGAGGCACTTCTGTCGAACATCTTGAGCGGGGAAGGCTTGGAGGAGTAGAAATATGAGTTTTGGAGGCTCTGGAGGCTTAGGAGGCAAGGAGAGTTGTGAGGAAACCCATCCAGGCGCGCCCCCTTATATAGGAAAATTTTTCAGATCGAGACCGTCGTCTGGGAAGTAGAGACGGCGGTCTCGTTTGGGTTGCTGGTCGAGACGACGGTCTGGAGGTTCCAGACGGCGGTCTCGACTTTGCCTGAGTCGAGACGGCGGTCTGGTTCCTCGAGACGGCGGTCTCGATTTGCGAGGAATCGAGACGGCGGTGCGGAATGTCCGGACGGCGATCTCGAATTTCGGTGTTTTTTTTTTTGAATAAGAAATAGGACCTGGTTCAAAAACATTTTATGCATGCAAATGTTTTCATGTTTGATGTCCTATAATGCCTACTTTAATTAGTTTTTCAGAAGGATTTAACCAACGTGTCTTGTTGTGCTGAAAGCCTTCTGATTCGTTGTGTTTACTTTTGGTTGTACCATGCCAGACTTCTTGTAACCGAAGGGTAATTTCTTTCTTTCTCTTCTTTCTTTTTTTCGCTTTTTCTTTTGTAGAGCACTTTTGTCATGTAGTGTCCCTTTTTCCTTGCTTTAGGGATTTCAATCCTCTTGTTGACTATACGCCTCCATATTCCCAAATTAATTATTAGAATATTGTCGTGAGGGTCAAGAGAAAAGAAGTAAAGGGGGGTAAAAATCAATGGTTTGTGTTTTAGAGGGTTGATTTTTATTGATAAAAGGATTTGTAAGAATGGTGGCTAAGGTTAAGCCTGGGTGTTTAAGCTTTTGTCTAAGCAAACATCTTTCCCTTCTTTTTGTATTTGCGCTCTTTGGTTTTATCTCCATTGCTTTTAAATGGCTAGGCTGATTTCCCTAGATCGCCCTTTGGGTTTTCGAACTAGGATACTGTGTATTGGCCCTAACTTTTGTCTAGGTTTCTTCTTTTGTAAAATTTTGGAGAAATCCTAGCGGACCTTATTTGTAACCCTAACTTTTGCCTAGGCTACCCTTTATTGTTGTTCGGGTATCCTACAGGGTCGACCCTATTTTTTGTGTATCCCCCTTAGTGGGTTTCCTACCGGGTAATTTGCCCTTTTCTTTGGCCTTTGGCTTCTCTGGGCTTTATCTCTTTTTTTGTGGATTTATTTTACAGTATTGGCGAAGCATGACTTTCTTTATGGCTTAGGTGAAGTCTTATTTTTATGTGCTTCTAATCAACTAACTTGATGATAATAGAAATGGTGAAGGTTGATTATTTGGAAGCGCTTCTTATTCTTCTTCTCTTTTTATGTTTACTTAGACAGGGTTATTTATGTGGTCCAGTCAGAAGTAGAAGGAAGAGAAGCAGATAGAAAGAATCATTTTTATTAATTAATGAGGGAATATGTGCCCTAAAATGCCCGGGGGTCGGGCTCGCCCCGGGGGATAATCTCTAACAATCATGGGGTTTACATCCCTTAAACAAAGAAAAAGATTTCCTAATTACTAGAGTGGTTCTTGACGCTTGCACCCCTTCACTTCCCTTTTTTCCTTTCTTCCTTTCTGCTCTTGAGTGTGCGGAGGGGAGACTTCCCTTTTTTCCTTTCTGCTCGGCCCTTAGTAGGGTCATATCCTAAGCCATACTTGCAAGGATTGTCTTTGAATTACAGGGGTTCCCTCATGCCTTGGGAATGCGCCCCGGTCCTTGGCCACGATGGTAGCCATGCTTCGTCATCATGCGGGCTACCTTTGTGTTTACGGGAAGTCGCTCTATGCTTGGCAATTTCGAGCGCTTGAAAAGATGTTTCAAGGGCCTCTTCGGCCGCATCCACATAAGGTTGGGTGGACGGTCCACGACCGGGATATCGTCTTACGCTTGGACTGTGACCGGTTTATCGTCCACTATGAACTTGACTTTACGGTGGAGCGTCGAAGGTGCTGCCTTAGCGTCATGAATCCAAGGCCTGTCGAGGAGATAGTTGTATGCTGGAGTAATGTCCATTACATGGAAACCGACGTTGAAGGTAGTGGGTCCAACCTGGATTGGCAAACTGATCTCTCCCACTACTTCTCGTTTTGATCCGTCGAAGGCTCGAACGATGGTGCTGCTTGGGCACAGACGGGTTCCTTGGATAGTCAACTTATCCAGTGTGCACTTGGGCATCACGTTCAGGGACGACCCGTTATCCACAAGAACTTTGGGATGAGGTATTCCTTGCATTTAACCGAGATATGCAAGGGCTTGTTATGTTTTGGCCCCTCGAAGGGGAGTTCTTCCTCTGTGAAGGTGAGGTGATCGTTTGTCGTGATGTGACTGATGATCCTCTCAACCTTTTCTTGGGATATTGTGTGAGGTACATGCGCCTCGCTCAAGACCTTCAGCAGGGCATTCCAGTGTGGTTCCGAGCTCATTATCAAAGATAGCAACGTGATTTTTGCAGGCGTACGGTTGAGCTGGTCAATAATGGAATACTCACTCTGCCTTATAAACCGGAGTAATTCCTCTGTCTCCTCCTTGGATTTCTTATTTTCTTTTTCTTCTTCGGTCTTTTTATTTTTTCCTTTATTTTGGAGGACATTTTCCTGTGTGTCCTTGGGGGAGTAGATTCTTCCACTTCTAGTTGTGCCCCCAATGCCGGCTATGTTTGTTATTTCTTCTTTTATCGGTGAAGATTCCCCATATCTCCACGGTACAACTTTATTTGACTCGTAGGGGAAAGGACGTGGCATAAATAGTCGCACTGGCGTCCTTGCCCCCTCTTCTTTACTCTTGAGGACCAACGGTCGAGGTTTATTTCCCTCTTGCAATGATTCGACCGTTGGGGTGAGCTTTATTAGGAGTGGCTTTCTCTCCATTCTTCTGAGTTGGAAGACGTGTTAGTTAATCCTTCCTTTTTATTATCTTATTTATTAATCGTGAAGGAGGGGAAATTAAATATGTAAATGCATGTTCATGTATGCAAGTAGACAACTGTTGAATAAGGAAAAAGATTTCATTAATTCATTGGAAGGTGTACATTCTCCTATTCAATACTACGAAGCGTCTTTTGGCAAAAACGGAAAAGCCTAAAGAAACTCACAGGCGGGTCTTGATTCCTATGTAGTTCTCTCTCGGCTTCCCGGACATGGTGAGCGAGCTCTTCGCTTTGCTTGTGGACTGCCTGGCTCATATCTTCACTGTACTTCTGAGCCTCTTTGATCTTCGCCTCTTGATGAACGACCAAGGCTTGTAGTTCCTCGAGCTTTGCAACAGCTCGGTCTTTCTCTTGCAGTACTTGACCATACTGAGCTAGCCCGTTTTTCTCCTTAAGGCGTAGCTCAGAGAGACTTTTGGTGAGTCTCCTGTTGGCCTCTCGCTCTTGGCGGATGTCTAACCGAGCCTTAAGGAGCCCTTCCGACAACTCCTTGATCGTTTGGGCCTGCATAGCTGATTCGGCCTCAAGGTGTGCTGTTTTGGCGGTTATTTCTTGCAATTGGCTATCCGAGCTGGTTCTAGCAGTTTTGGATGCTCGGATAGCTTGTTCGTTAGCGTCAGCACATTGGTCCTTGAGGCGCTCTATTTCATGATCCTTTTTCTTGCCTTGCCTTTGTAGACCGTCAATTGTGAGGATAGATGCTTGCTCTTTTTCCTCAAGGGCCCGTATCTGGGATCCCATGATTTCTACCCTCTGGGTCAAGGCATTGACTTGTGCCTACAACTCTTCGTTGTTGGCGATTGGCATGGGTGTGGTGGATGGTTGTGTCATCCCTCTTTTTCTTCTCCACGCCTCGTAGTCACTGGTGAGAGTTACCCGAGTGTCGCCACCGTCCGTTCCGACGTCCTGGGACGTCTCGAACGTTAATGCGAGCGGTCACGAAAAGATGGTTGAGACTCGCCTTTTTTATTAAAATTGTGTTCATTGCTTCCGAGGTGCTCAACACTGAACTATCCTCTAAAAGAAGCAAGGTTTTCGAAAAGGGTTCTTTTGGAGTCGCCACCAATGTTTTGACCATAAACATTGGAAAAGGAGAAAAAGGCATTGATTTTAGTAAAAACCAACTTGGCCATTATAACCAGAGTCGGGTAAGGGAGTTAGTTACGTGTGGGGAAGGTGTTAGCACCCCACAACGCCCCTTTCGGGTTCCCTATGACGGATTAATTCATTTAGGTAAAGATTATAAGAAATTACGCGATTACCCTTATTTTATTCGTACAATAAATATGGCTATCTACATGATTTTATTTACATTTTATGAAGCAATAAATAAAGCAGTAAAGGAGAAGAGATTTGAGAAGAACCTCCGTAGCAAGCTTCATATATCAACTCTGTTACAATAAGGACGCTTTTCGGCAGTCCCTCGCTCTACAATGACTCTCCTCTCGATTACAGACTCGACTCGACTAAATTTTCTAGAAGAATCGAATGCCGGAATACAAATTCCTTAACTGATTGTTACCTTTTAAAGGCAATCAGAAAGATCATTCGAGAGAGGGAAAGAAGTAGACAAGTCTTCTGAGTTGTCTGGGGTATGGAGAATGACAAATAAGGCTCCTATTTATAGCCATTTTTCGCCTGTAACTTTGGGATGGCCGTCTGGGTTGGGACGGCCGTCCCAAACGCGTTTTCCACGTTGTGCCAATCTGGGACGGCCAGTCTGGGTTGGGATGGCCGTCCCAAATGCAATTTAACACAGGCTGGGACCCCCTGAGGTTTGGGACGGTCGTCCCAAGTTTGGGACGCGCGTCCCACTTGCATAATGACAGTTGGGACAGCCGTCCCAACTCTGGGACGGTGGTCTCGGCCTGTTTAGTCCAATTTTCGCGTTCTGGGACCTCCGGGAAGCTTTCCTTTCCTTTTTCGGACGTAGATTGATGCCGATGTGTGTCCGTTGAAGCTTTATCTTCATGTAGGAAGTCTTTTTAAGTGTCGGGCGAGCTTTATCTCTGTGTAGGAAGTCTCCTTTGCCTTTATTGTGTGGATGGGCGATCTTCGTCTTATTGCGAGAAGTCTTCTTTTCTTTTATTTGGGAAGCCGGGTGAACTTTGTCTTTGTGTGAAATTCCCCTAGCTTTCATTTGAGAGGCCGGGCAAAATTAGGGGTCTACAGCTGCCCCCCCTTCACCTGCCAAACTAATTTGTTGGTTTAATATACCGACAAAGTTAGTTGGTAGGGGAAGGAGTTAACCCTTTTGCCCGGTCATCCTTCGGATGCTGCTCCTTGCTGATCCTCCAGATGATAAATATTTTAATAGGTACCAACCCCTATCTGGTTTGAGCCTCCTTTTGTAAAGCTCTGGTGAGTACTTACCCTCACCCGGTATAATTCTGTATTTTACTAGACTTTAGTGAGTACCTACCCCCACTAGGTATGAACCTTGTTCTGCAAGGTTTTGGTGAGTACCTACCCTCACCTAGTATGAGTTCGCATTTTGCTAAACTCTTGTGGGTACTTACTTCCGAGGTGCTCAACACTGAACTATCCTCTAATAGAAGCAAGTCTTTGCACCCGTTTTTTGTAATGCTTCAGGTGAGTATTTTTACTCTACCCGAGGCATTTTGCTAAGTTTTGATGAGTACTTACCCTCATCTGGTAAAAAACCTTATTTTTAAGGTTTTGGTGGGTACCTACCCCCACCTGGTACAAATCTGCATTTTTGCTAGATTCTAGTGGTTTTTACACCTCCACTTGGTGTGAACTTGCATATTGACTAGGTTCTAGTGGATTTTACACCCACTAGGTGCGAACCTGCATATTGACTGGGTTCTAATGGATTTTACACCCCCATTGGGTGCGAACCTGCATATTGACTAGGCTCTAGTGGTTTTTACACCCCCACTGGGTGCGAACCTGCATATTGACTAGGCTCTAATGGATTTTACACCCCCATTGGGTGCGAACCTGCATATTGACTAGGCTCTAGTGGTTTTTACACCCCCACTGGGTGCGAACCTGCATATTGACTAGGATCTAATGGATTTTACACCCCCATTGGGTGCGAACCTGCATATTGACTAGGCTCTAGTGGTTTTAACACCCCCACTGGGTGCGAACCTGCATATTGACTAGGTTCTAATGGATTTTACACCCCCATTGGGTGTGAACCTGCATATTGACTAGGCTCTAATGGATTTTACACCCCCATTGGGTGCGAACCTGCATATTGACTAGGATCTAATGGATTTTACACCCCCATTGGGTGCGAACCTGCATATTGACTAGGCTCTAGTGGTTTTAACACCCCCACTGGGTGCGAACCTGCATATTGACTAGGTTCTAATGGATTTTACACCCCCATTGGGTGTGAACCTGCATATTGACTAGGCTCTAATGGATTTTACACCCCCATTGGGTGCGAACCTGCATATTGACTAGGTTCTAATGGATTTTACACCCCCATTGGGTGCGAACCTGCATATTGACTAGGTTCTAATGGATTTTACACCCCCATTGGGTGCGAACCTGCATATTGACTAGGCTCTAATGGATTTTACACCCCCATTGGGTGCGAACCTGCATATTGACTAGGCTCTTCTCATTCAATCTTTTGATTGATGAGTTCATACCCCTAACGGGCCTTCGGAGAAGTGTTGGCGGCTTACGGTCTTTGATCATGCGCCTATTCCTTGGGGAATGATTTGGTTTTTTTACCTTGACTTTTTTAGTCATCCGGTTTTTACCGGGGATTTCATTGTTTTTGCTTTTTCTTTTAGCCATCCGGCTTTTGCCGGGGATTTCATTGTTTTGGCTTTTTCTTTTAGCCATCCGGCTTTTGCCGGGGATTTCATTGTTTTAGCTTTTTCTTGCAGCCATCCGGTCTTGACCGGGGATTCTTTGTTTTGGCTTTTTCTTTTAGCCATCCGGCTTTTGCCAGGGATTCTTTGGGTTTTGGCTTTTCCTTTTAGCCATCCGGTCTTTGCCGGGGATTCTTTGTGTTTTGGCTTTTTTGTTTAGCCATCCGACTTTGCCGGGGATTCTTTGCTGGCTGCCTCTTATTAGGCGGGAATCCTCTGGGGATTTTGAATTCTCTTATTGATTGTGCCTCTTGATTAGGCGAAGATCCACTTGGGGATTTTGTTGTGCCTCTTGATTAGGCGGGAATCCACTGGGGATTTGTTGATTTTTTTTATTGTGCCTCTTGATTAGGCGGGTGCTTCAATAGTGGTGAAGGCTTTTTACTTGTTGTTTTTCACCTCTGAATAGGCTGATGTTCTACTTGAGGATATTTGTTCTTGATAATACCTCTGAGTAGGTGGATGCTTTTTTTTTTAAAGCTTTGTGCTTGTATTACCTCTTATAGGTTGATTTCCCATTTCTTGTGGATATCAGTTTTTTGCTTACCTTAGGCAGAGGCTCTTCTTGGGAGTGAAGGTTTTGCACTTCGCTGAGGATATTCATATTGGGTGTTCCAGATGGTTAACTCCCTGAGGATATGAATTTGTAGTTTGCCTTTGCTGGTAGGCTTGCTGGGGATTTTTCTTTTTGATGATCCACTGGAGAATTAATTTCATTCCGGAGATCTATTTTGAATTGCCCCCCTAGGGAGAAATGGAGTTTTTCGACTCCTTATTGGATGTTTGCTGTTTTGAGCTAGCTTTGCCTATGCTCTTATTCCTGCTGGGGAATGGGTTATTATTTTTTTTTTTTCTTACGATTTGAACTTCTTTTTTCGCGAGTTGGTTTTTTACACATGTGTGCCTTTTTATGCACATTGGTTTTTTGGATGAAAAGATATTTTTCTCTTTTCTTTTTTGTGATCCCTGGGGAATTTTTCTCTTTGGAGATCTAATCTTTGATTTGATTTTTCATGATGATGGAGTCTTGAGCTCCTGTTTTTTAGTGAACTCTTTATTGAGTGGGATGAAGAGATTTTCTTCTTTTTCTCTTTTTTGGGATTCACCGAGGAGTCTGTTGGTTTTCTGGGGATCCAAATTTGATGACGGAGTCCTGGCCCCTGGCTTTGTGAAGCTTCTTATTTGAGCTGGAAGATGGAAAAATTTTGTTTTCCTCTTTTTGTAGATTTTCTTGATATATTCTTCTTGGAGATTTTTATTTGACCCTTTTTTGTTGTGGCCTCATTTTGGGGAATGAAAGTTTTTCTTTTCTTTCTTTTTGTTGCCCCCTGGTGATATGGAGGACTTGGCTCCATACTTTTTTGATGGACTCTTGAGTAGTCCTTATTCTCCTTTGGGAAATAAAGCGGAGACTCTTGCATGAGTGTGCTTGATGACTCATGTGGCAATGAAGCTGAGTCGTGAGGTAATCTTTTTTTCTTGCCTCTGTAGTAAGCAAGGATCCTCTTGGGGATGACCGAGCCTTTCCATTGGCTTTTTCATTTTGATGGTTTCCTTCTTCCTTGGATGGAAGGATGTTGATTGAGGCTTTAAATGATTTATGTTTGATGACTCAAGTGGTGATGTTGAGTCATGAAATAATTTTCTGCCTTTGAATAGGCAAAGATCTTCTTTGGGGATTTTCAAGCCTTTCTATTGGCTTTTCTGTTTTGATGTACCTTCTTTTATTGGGATAGAAGGTTAGAGCTAGTTTCCTTGAAGCTCTTTATTTTGCTGAAGATAATTTTGATTTTGCCTTTTTCTATCGCGATTTAATTTTATCGCGAATTTTTGAAATCCGGCTTTTTAGTATATCATGTGTGCCTTTTATTTTATAGTTTTTGTACACATGGGCTTTTGAAATGTGAAACAGAAATAACTACTTTTATTTATTACTGCTTTTTGTTTGGGTACATTCAAGCTTCTTCTTTTTTCGAAATACTAAAAAAACTATAGAAAGACTCTTCCTAATCATCCGCCTCTGGACTGGAGTGGGCGGATGGTACTGGTGAAGGGAAGCGGCGGAGTAGGCGACGCTGGAACCTCGCCTGGGTTTGGACCAAGCTCTCTATCTGGCGGTCCGTCCTGTCTTGCCTAACAGTCAGCTGACTAAACTGCTGGCGTATGAACTAGAACTCTCCTTCCATGTATGCATGCTCCTCGTCCAGGCGTCGGTACAGGCCGGGGAAATCAGAATCTCGTGATTGCTGCTGGGATTTTGAGGTAGTAGGGATGTCTTGCAATGTATTGAAGTCGCGCATATCCCATGAAATTGAGATGATAGGGTTTAAGATGAACCCTGTCCCTTCTCTGTTGAGGATATTCATGTGCGTCAGTACTCCTCCGTTGATCGGCTCTGGTTGGAGTTCAACAGGGAGGTCTTCTCCGTCAGTACATCCCCAATACTCAGCCAAAGGGGTAAGGAGGGGAGCTATCATGATAGCTCCTGCTGGTCCTCGAGTACCGCATTCCTTTATGGCCTTCAGGAATGCGTATCCTGGATTGCATCGGTGTCCCTGATGCATGCAGTAGACTATAAAAAGATCAGCCAGCGTGACCTTTCCCTGGCTTTCCTTCCTGCTGTGAATGGTCCCAGCGAGCAATTTGTGGCAAATGCGAAGAGGGGGATTGAAGGCTGCACCCTTCAGATTAGATGGGAGATTGATAGCTCCAGTAATCTCCTTCCACATACTGGTGGTGGTGAGAACGGTAGGTTTCTCCAGATATGCGGACCGATATTCCGGTGTTCTTGTATCGGCTCGTTGGCAGAAACCCATGATGACGTTGAAGTCATCCAGGGCAGAATTATTACACTTAGATTTATTTGGTCCATCTAGGATAAAAAGTTTTGGTGGAAATTATTATGCTCTTGTGATTGTTGATGATTTTTCTAGATATACTTGGACATTTTTCTTAACATTAAAAAGTGAAGCTTTTAAGGTCTTTAGGAAGTTTTCAAAGCAAATTCAAAATGAAAAAGACTTAAGAATTAAGGTGTTAAGAAGTGACCATGGTGGAGAGTTTCAAAATGAATGGTTTGAAAATTATTGTGAAGAAAATGGTATTTTGCATAGCTTTTCTGCACCTAGGACTCCCCAACAAAATGGTGTAGTAGAAAGGAAAAATAGATCATTAGAGGAACTTGCTAGAACAATGTTGAATGAATCAAATGTTCCTAAATATTTTTGGGCTGATGCTGTAAGTACTGCATGTTATGTATTGAATAGAATGATTATAAGGCCAATTATAAAATTAACTCCTTATGAACTGTTGAATGGTAGAAAGTCTAATGTTGCTCATTTGAAAATATTTGAATGTAAATTCTTTGTTTTGAATAATGGAAAAGATAACTTAGGAAAGTTTGACTCAAAAGCCGATGAGGGTATTTTCTTAGGTTATTCACTAACTAGCAAAGCATATAGAGTGTTTTCTAACTTCAAATGATTTTTCTAGAGGAAAAATTGATTCTACTTTGTTTATTAATAAAGTAAAAGAACATATCTTATTAGTTCAAGTATATGTTGATGATATCATTTTTGGATCAACTGATAATTCCTTGTGTGTAGAATTTGCTAAGATAATGCAGGGAGAATTTGAAATGTCTATGATGGGAGAATTAACATTCTTCCTTGGACTTCAAATCAAACAACTTAAACATGGCATTTTTGTCTCTCAAACCAAATACTGCAAAGAGATTCCCAAGAAATTTGGAATGGACACTTCAAAGAAAGCTAACACACCCATGGGAACTTCATGCTATTTAGACAAGGATGAATCAGGTTTGGAAATTAATCAATCTATGTATAGAGGTATCATAGGTTCACTATTATACTTAACTGCAAGTAGACCTGATATTATGCATTATATTTGTGTGTGTGCTAGATTTCAAGCATGTCCAAAAGAATCTCACTTAACTGCAATAAAATAATTTTAAAATATTTAAAAGGAACTACTGGTTTTGGTTAATGGTATCCATCTGAAGCTTCTCCTAGCTTGATAGGTTATTCTAATGCTGATTATGGTGGATGTAAAATAGATAGAAAGAGTACTAGTGGAATATGTCATTTGTTAGGATCATCATTAGTGTCTTGCATTCTAAGAAACAAGCATGTGTTGCTTTATCCACTACTAAAGCTGAATATATTGCATCTGGTAATTGTTGTGCTCAAATTTTATGGATGAAACAACAATTAGAAGACTATAGTATCTTTCGAAGTGATATTCCATTGATGTGTGATAATACAAGTGCAATAAACCTTACTAAGAATCCAGTAATGCACTCTAGAACTAAGCATATAGAGATTAGACATCATTTCTTAAGAGATTGTAGACCCCTAATTTTGCCCGGCCTCTCAAGATATAAGCTAGAGGAATTGCACTCGAGGATGGAGTTCATCCGGCTTCCCAAAACCGAGAAGGACCTCCTGCAACGAGACGGAGTTCACTCATTCACACGATAAAAGCCAAAAGAGACTTCCTACGCAAAGACAAAGCTCGCCCGGCATCTTAATGAAGGCCAAGAAGACTTCCTATATAAAGATAAAGCTTCAACGGACACACATCGGCATCAATCTATGTCCAAAAAAGGAAAGGAAAGCTTCCCGGGGTCCCAGAACGCGAAAACTGGACAAAACAGGCCGAGACCACCTTCCCGAGGTTGGGACGGCCGTCCCAACTGAAATTTAGCAGTTGGGACGCGCGTCCCACATGTGGGACGGCCGTCCCAAACCCATTTTAAGTGGGACGGCCATCCCGGCTTCCCAGGGGTCCCGTTCGTGTAAATTTGCCATTTGGGACGGCCATCCCAGTCCGGACGGCCGTCCCAACCCGACGGCCGTCCCAAAGTGCGCCAGCTGCGAAAACTATAAATAAGAGGCTCATTTGTCACTTTTTCACAACCACAGACATCCCGCAGAGCTCGAAACACTTTCTAAAACTCGAGCACTTGTCTATTTCTCTCCCTTTCTCGAATGATCTTTCCGATTGCCTTAAATAGGTAACAATCGGTTAAGGAATTATATTCCGGCATTTGATTCTTCTTTAAATTTTTAGTGGAGTCGATCTTGTATTGGTGAGGAGAGTCCGTGTAGAGAGAGGGGTTGCCAAAACGCATCCTCACAGCTTGGAGATTCTCAATACAAAGCTTGCTACTGAGGTTCTTTTCAATTCTCTTCTCTTTTATTGCTTTATTTATTGTTTTATTTAGCTTTATTTATTGTTTATGCCATGTAGAATAAAATCATGTAGATAGCTATTTTAATATCTTTTTTATTGCTTTATTTAGCTTTATTCATCATTTTATGCATGCAACATAGGATAAAATCATGTAGATAGCCATGTAATATTATGTAATAAAATAGGGTAATCGCGTAATTTCTCGTAGTCTTTACTTAAATGAATTAATCTGTCATAGGGAACCCGAAAGGGGCGTTGTGGGGTGCTAACACCTTCCCCACACGTAACTAACTCCCTTACCTAACTCTGGTTATAATGGCCAAGTCTGGTTTTTATTAAAATCAATGTATTTTCATCCTTTTCCAATGTTTATGGTCAAAATATTGGTGGCGACTCCATAAGAACCCCTTTTTGAAAACCTTGCTTTTCAATGTTGAAGCAATGAACATATTTTAAAACAAATACGCGAGTCTAAACCATCTTTTCGCGACCGCTCGCATAAACGTTTCTAGACGTCCTCCGGACATCGGAAGGGACGGCGGCGACAGATGGCGACTCCACTGGGGAAGCTAGAGAGTTGATCCCATTTAGTGACAGATAAATTCAAATTAAGTAAAGATTTGAAATTACGCCTTTACCCTTTTGTATGTTTTTATTGTATGGCTTTAAATAACTGCTGTATGATTATTTTTGCAAATTGTTTGAAATATAAGTTGCACACAAAAACCCTTGCACACAACAGTCCCTCTATACCCGGGGGCAAGAGTGAATACCTATAGGGAGTGGGTGGCAGATACGATCGGTTAGTTGGCACACGGGGCTACTACCGTTGTCGGAAAACCACCAACTCAAGGTGATAACTCTCTTCTTTTGGTCTAAGGGTGTCGACACAGAGTTCCGTGCATGACCTGAGGATTGAAAGTTGGGAGGTCCCTATAATGGGGGCACCTTGGGGACCTTTGGCCTGGTGAGAACAGTTAGAACCACCTAAACCAAGCACGTTTCTGCAGGAAAACTCTACCTCGTGATTTAATAAGCGTGGCTCTGCTCGTGGGTGAATGAATTGTGTGTGCATTTGCTTGCTGCATTTGTATTGATGCATTAACATAGGATAATCATACAACAGACAAAAAAATGAAAAACCTTAAAAATCATAAAAAGTGAAAAGATAAAAAACCTTTATCTCGGACAGTCTTCAGTTAAGCTAGCCTGGTTTCAGGTTCTTTGTAAGCTAAGTAGCCACACTAACCGACAGAAGAGATAAAGGGTCATAAAAAATATAAAAACAAGTTAAAGCCATAAAAATGCCTTTTACGATAAAAAGATTCTTGGCAAAGTCGTATCATTCATACCACATCATTCAATAAGTGATAAAACTAAGAGAGAAAACCAATGTATTAAGAAAAGCATGCATAAACATCATCATAAATAAAATCTCTCATACATAAACACATTCATCTTAGGGCATATTTATTCCACAATAATCATTTAAAATAAAAAGTAATAATAAGAATCATTAAAATCATTTAGAAAGTGGCTGGTCTTCCGCCCGTCCTCACTCGTGCTCAAAAGGCTAAGAAGATGGAACAACTAGAAGAACAAAACCGAAAGCTCACCGCTGAGCTTACTACGCTGAAAGAACAAATGGCTCAAATGTTAGAAATGATGCATCAACAGAATCTTCATCAAGAGGGTCCTCAGAATGGACAAGCTTCTCACCAGGAAGAAGAAGAGGAACCTCAAAATGAACACGATCAATCTGACACAAGAACAGTACATATTCATACTCCTGAAGTATCAAAACAACAAATCACCGCTCTGGAAGAGAGGCTGAGAGCCATGGAAGGTCATAACTTTGATATAAAAGAGGCGGCTGATATGTGTCTCGTCAAAAATATCCAATTCCCTAACAAGTTCAAAACTCCGGATTTCCCAAAATACATGGGAACGACCTGTCCAAGAAGCCATCTCACAATGTACTGCCGTAAGATGGCTGCACATGCTGATAATCAAAAACTCCTGATCCACTACTTTTAGGAGAGCCTGGCTGAATCAGCTCTAAACTGGTATATGCAACTGGAAGGGAACCAAATCCAAACCTGGAGACATCTGGCTGATGCTTTCCTTCGTCGCTACAAATACAATATTGATCTGACCCCTGAAAGAGCAGATCTACAATTATTAAGCAAGAAAGACGATGAATCCTTCAAAGCATATGCCCAAAGATGGAGGGAATTGGCAGCACAAGTGGAACCTCCTCTATCCGACAAGGAAACTACATCCATGTTCATCAATTCTCTGACTGGTCCCTATTACGACAAAATGATAGGGAATACATCAACACTCTTTGCGGATGTAGTCATTATAGGAGAAAGAGTAGAGCAAGGTTTGAAAAGTGGAAGAATTGTACAACAAACTTCCTCCAATTCCTCTACTCAAACTTTCAAAAAGAATTTTGGAAAGAAGAAGGAAGGAGACGTAAATGCAATTAATATTGCTACTCCTTCTGCCTCCTCGCAGCAAACCAAGTCGCGTAGGTCAGAAAGGAAGTTCACCCCAATACCCACTTCCTATGCAAGCCTGTTGTTAAAATTACTAGATGCTAAACTCCTCGTACGCGTCCCTCCCAAGAAGATGGAGCCACCATACCCGGAATGGTATAAACCTAATGAAAGCTGTGATTACCATTCAGGTTCTCCGGGACACTCCACTGAAAACTGTATGCCTTTAAAGCATAAAGTCCAAAATCTGATAGAGGCAGGATGGATTACCTTCGAGGCATCAACTCCAAAGGTGGATGACCAGCCCTTATCAAAGCCCGAATGAAAGACGGGATAAGGAAGACCAGACAACTTAGGACTCATCATTTTTACCATCTCTCGAAAATGTAAAAAAATAATATAAAAAAATATATCACAAAGCTTCAGATGTATCTCTCGTGATCCCCGCCCATGATCATGAGATTTTTGATTAAAATGGGCTTTGTAAATATTTTCTTCTATCAATACAACGAGGCATTATTCATAATATTCATATTCTTTGTTATTCTTTTCTCTCTCATTCCAAAATAATTGAATAAAATCTAAACCCAAATATAGACCATATAAACAGTCATGTCTGTGATTGAAAACTCTCTGCGGGATCTAAAAGCCGAAGGCGAATGGATTAAGTCAGACAATGAGGAGGGGACCATTTCCCGGACATGCAAAGACTGTTGGAAAAATAAGCTCAATGGATATAGCCCAGGACGAGGGCTTGGAAAGGATGCTCAAGGAATAAGAGAGCCACTAGATTTTAAGGATAATCCTTGAAAGTACGACCCTACAAAAAATCAAGTTGTACAAAGAAAAGGGAAGTCTCCCCTCCATACCTTAAAGACGATTTTCCGAAAAGGAGGGATATTAGCATCAAGGGTAGCATTAGTCATTAAATCTCCTTCTTCCGATTTTAAGGGACGTAAATCCAATGACTATTAGAGATCACTCCTCGGGGTGTGCCCAACCCCGAGCATCTCTAGGGTACACATTTCCCTAAAATTACAAAAGAATGCTATTCTTACTATCTGCTTCTCTTCTTGCTAAACATATCTATACCCCATTAAATAACCAATGTTTAGACAAACGTTTTGTTCAAAAATGCGTCAAAATAATCAAAACGCCATACACAAAATGAAGCCAAAGTTAACATGATTGATTAGCTAGAGACACGAATAAGAAAATCGTGTTTCGACAAGGTTTGAGAAAAGAAATTATTATTAAAAGAAGCCCGTCAAGGTCAAAGGCCAAGACAAAAAGATAAAAGGGCAAAATCCTAGGCAGACTAGGAATGTTAATCAGTCATAAAGTAATCAGCTGAAGACGCTACCTCATTAAAACAAAACGTTTGTTTAAACTAGCCTAAACACCAACCAACCTTGGCTAGCCATTCTTACAGAAACCTTTATTACAAAAATATCCCTCTAAAACACAAGCCTTTGCAATAAATCCCTTTCTTTCTATTCTCTTGACCCTTCATCATAAAGCATTCAAGTAATTGACTGGGAAATGTGGAAATATGGTGATCAATAGGAGGATTGAAATCCCTAAGGAAAGGAAGAGGGGCATTGACATGACAATTGCTCTACATTCAAAAGGATTACTCTTCGGTTATAGCAAAGATCCGAGACGGCAAATCGGTATAGCTAATCATATTGACAAAAGCGCATGATGATGGAAGTAAACTTAACAAAAGCTGAATGGGTTCAAAGCCGATATGACCAGCTAAACCTTATTGAAGAAAAACGGCTGAATATGATATGTCATGGACAAGCCTATCAAAGGAAAGTCAAAAAGGCTTATAAAAAAAAAAGATCAACCCTCACATTTACCATAAGAAGGATTTAATGGTAAATAAGTTGCTTCCAGCCCAAAAGGATAAAATTGGAAAATGGGCAGGGAACTACGAAGGACCCCTTGTGGTCAAATGAGCTTTATCGGAAAGGGCTCTTATCCTCGCCAATATGGATGGAAAAGAACTTCGACACCTAATCAACTCCGGTACGGTGAAGAAGTATTATGCTTGAAGACATTGCTCAAAACCCGTCAGGAATGAAAACCTGTAAAGGGCATTCCTGGGCAAAGGATAGGGTCTATATTCCTCGCTAGGATACGTCCTAGGTAAAAAGTAGAGGTATATATATAAAAAAAAAAAAAAAAAAAAAAAAAAACTAAAAACTAAGAGCAATGGTTACTTTAGTCGAAAACCGAAAAGGCGGCTAAAGTAACATTCTTCCGAAGCAAGCAGTCTACATGATCTTCACTCTGAGCTCGGGCATCTCAACTAAAGCAATTAGGAGAACCAAGGGGCGAGATATCATGGACATGACTTGTTTAAGCCTATACAGTATAGCCAACCCTGACTACCCATTCTTCTAAATACCTTTTGTAATCCTTCTGTAAAAGAAATAAACTTTTGCTCATTTATCAATAAAATTCCCTTTTATTTCCTTTCTCTTGACCAAATATTATGGAAATGCCTCTTTATTGATAAATCATAAATATGCGCAAAGACTTTTAAGATCAAGCATGCATCTAAAAAGAGGAAGCATATAAAAATAATAAGAAAAGAACAAATGCCTGCTAGGATATTTTTAGGTAAAAATCAGGGTAGCCTGCTAGATCGGAAGTCCCAGAATAACGGTCTAGGCAAAAGATAAGGCAAAAGCCCCCTAAGATATTCTAGGCAAAAATTAAGGCAGCCCGCTAGATCGAAAAACCGTAAAAGGCGGTCTAGGCAAAAGATAGGGCTAAAACAAAAAGATGAGTAAAAAAAAATGAGCCCATCTTCATGATCATAAAAAAGAAGCCCACCGGCATATTCATAAGAAGCCAACGGAAGAAGGCCAGTTACTTTCTAAACGCATAAAAGAATAAACAAACATTAGATTGCATCTAGAGCATCCACACACAAAGCAGTTGCATAATACGACTTTGTCAAAATCAAGAAAAAATAATTTTCTTCAAACAAGAATAAATAAACATACATATAAGGAGGATAGTCTCCATATTTGTGATTGGAAATAAAAGGCGCTAAAATCCAGCCTCTAAATAAAAATCAAAATCGCAAAAGGCGAAATCTAAACCACTTCAGAAAAATTAGCTCCAACCACCAATAAAAGAAGGTACATCAAAAACGGAAAAAGCCAACGGAAAAGCTTGATAATCCCCAAGCGGATCCTTGCCTACTCCGAAGGCAAAACAAAAATTACTCCATGACTCAACATCATCACCGCAAGAGTCATCAAGCACACTCATGCAAGAGTCTCCGTTGCATCCCCCAATGGAGAACAAGGACTACATAAGAGTCCATCAAAGAAAAAACAGAGTCAAAATCCCCACATCACTGGGGGGCAACAAAAAGAAAGAAGAGAAGAGTCTTTCACCCTCTAACAAAGGCCACTGCATGAAAAAGCCGAAAGAAATTTCCATCCACAGGAAGCCAATAAAATTCCCCAGGGATCACTACGAAGAAAAGAGAAAATATACAGGAGGCGCACATGTAAACCCATCCCCTAGCAGGAATAAGAACATAAACAAAAGTCAGTTCAAACAATAAGGAGTCAAAAACTCCATTTTCCCCCTTTGGGGGCAATTCAAAAGAGATTTCAGGCAGAGCAATCAAACTCTCAATGAATCATCTAAAAGAAAAGCTATCACTGGTGAGCCTACAACAGAGCTTCTGTTTGCTAAAAAATAAGCAAAGAGCTAATGTCCCAGAGAAATGAGAAATCAACCTATGCGAGAGATAACACAAGCCCGAAAGCATAAAAGTCTTCACCATTGCTGAAGCAATTGCCTAATCAAGAGGCACAATCAAAGTCCCCAGCAAATTCCTGCCTAAAAAGGCAACCAACAAAGAATCCCCGGTAAAACCGAATGAGTAAAATAGAAAAGTCAAAAAGAAAGAAAATCAATCATTCCTCATGGAATAGGCGCATAAGTCGCCAGAAAACCGGATGAGGGTTCGTATTCATCAATCAAAAAGGATATACCAAAAAGAGCATCCCAAGAGACGGTCAAAATGCAGACTCATACCAGGTGAGGGTAAGTACTCACCAGAACATCATACAGTAACACTCAAAACACCAGATGGGGGTGTGTACTCATCAGGCCTTACAGAAGGGGGTCTACCAGATAGAGGGTTCGTACTCGTCAAACACCAGATGGGGGTATGTACTCATCAGGCCTTACAGAAGGGGGTCTACCAGACAGAGGGTTCGTACTCGTCAAAACACCAGATGGGGGTGTGTACTCATCGGGCCTTACGGAAGGGGTCTACCGGACAGAGGGTTCGTACTCGTCAAAACACCGGATGGGGGTGTGTACTCATCGGGCCTTACGAGAAGGGGTCTACCGGACGAGAGGGTTCGTACTCGTCAAAACACCGAGATGGGGGTGTGTACTCATCAGGCCTTACGGAAGGGGTCTACCAGGACAGAGGGTTCGTACTCGTCAAATACCGGATGGGGGTGTGTACTCATCGGGCCTTACGAAAGGGGTCTACCAGACGAGAGGGTTCATACTCGTCAAACACCGGATGGGGGTGTGTACTCATCGGACCTTACGGAAGGGGGTCTACCGGACAGAGGGTTCGTACTCGTCAAAACATCGGATGGGGGTGTGTACTCATCGGGCCTTACGGAAGGGGTCTACCGGAGCAGAGGTTAGTACTCGTCAAAACACCGGATGGGGGTGTGTACTCATCGGGCCTTACGGAAGGGGTCTAGCAGATAGAGGGTTTGTACTCGTCAAACACCGAGATGGGGGTGTGTACTCATCGGGCCTTACGGAAGGGGTCTACCGGATAGAGGGTTCGTACTCGTCAAACACCGGATGGGGGTGTGTACTCATCGGGCCTTACGAAGGGGGTCTACCGGACAGAGGGTTCGTACTCGTCAAACACCGAGATGGGGGTGTGTACTCGTCGAGCCTTACAAAAGGGGTCTACCGAGACAAGGGTTCGTACTCGTCAAATACCGGATGGGGGTGTGTACTCATCGGGCCTTACGGAAGGGGTCTACCAGACAGAGGGTTTGTACTCGTCAAACACCGAGATGGGGGTGTGTACTCGTCGGGCCTTACAAAAGGGGGTCTACCGGACAAGGGTTAGTACTCGTCAAACACCGGATGGGGGTGTATGCGATCGGGCCTTACGAAGGGGGTCTACCGGACGGAGGGTTTGTACTCGTCAAACACCGAGATGGGGGTGTGTACCCATCGGGCCTTACGGAAGGGGTCTACCGGACGGAGGGTTTGTACTCGTCAAATACCGGATGGGGGTGTGTACTCATCGGGCCTTACGGAAGGGGTCTACCAGACAGAGGGTTCATACTCGTCAAACACCGGATGGGGGTGTGTACTCGTCGAGCCTTACAAAGGGGGTCTACCGGACAAGGGTTCGTACTCGTCAAACACCAGATGGGGGTGTATACTCATCAGGCCTTACAGAAGGGGGTCTACCAGACAGAGGGTTTGTACTCGTCAAACACCAGATGGGGGTGTGTACTCATCAGGCCTTACAGAAGGGGGTCTACCAGATAGAGGGTTTGTACTCGTCAAACACCAGATGGGGTGTGTAATCATCAGGCCTTACAGAAGGGGGTCTACCAGGCGAAGAATTATACTCGTCAAAACACCAGATAGGGGTTGGTACCTATCAAAATATTTATCATCCGGAGGATCAACAAGGAACAGCATCCGAAGGATAACCGGGCAAAAGGGTCAACTCCTTCCCCTACCAACTAATTTTGTCGGCATATTAAAACCGACGAATTAGTTAGGCAGGTGAAGGGGGGGCAGCTGTAGACCCCTAATTTTGCCCGGCCTCTCAAGATATAAGCTAGAGGAATTGCACTCGAGGATGGAGTTCATCCGGCTTCCCAAAACCGAGAAGGACCTCCTGCAACGAGACGGAGTTCACTCATTCACACGATAAAAGCCAAAAGAGACTTCCTACGCAAAGACAAAGCTCGCCCGGCATCTTAATGAAGGCCAAGAAGACTTCCTATATAAAGATAAAGCTTCAACGGACACACATCGGCATCAATCTATGTCCAAAAAAGGAAAGGAAAGCTTCCCGGGGTCCCAGAACGCGAAAACTGGACAAAACAGGCCGAGACCACCTTCCCAGGGTTGGGACGGCCGTCCCAACTGAAATTTAGCAGTTGGGACGCGCGTCCCACATGTGGGACGGCCGTCCCAAACCCATTTTAAGTGGGACGGCCGTCCCGGCTTCCCTGGGGGTCCCGTTCTGTGTAAATTTGCCATTTGGGACGGCCATCCCAGTCCAGACGGCCGTCCCAACCCAGACGGCCGTCCCAAAGTGCGCCAGCTGCGAAAACTATAAATAAGAGGCTCATTTGTCACTTTTTCACAACCACAGACATCCCAGAGAGCTCTGAAACACTTTCTAAAACTCAGAGCACTTGTCTATTTCTCTCCCTTTCTCGAATGATCTTTCCGATTGCCTTAAATAGGTAACAATCGATTAAGGAATTATATTCCGGCATTTGATTCTTCTTTAAATTTTTAGTGGAGTCGATCTTGTATTGGTGAGGAGAGTCTGTGTAGAGAGAGGGGTTGCCAAAACGCATCCTCACAGTTGGAGATTCTCAATACAAAGCTTGCTACGGAGGTTCTTTTCAATTCTCTTCTCTTTTATTGCTTTATTTATTGTTTTATTTAGCTTTATTTATTGTTTATGCCATGTAGAATAAAATCATGTAGATAGCTATTTTAATATCTTTTTTATTACTTTATTTAGCTTTATTCATCATTTTATGCATGCAACATAGGATAAAATCATGTAGATAGCCATGTAATATTATGTAATAAAATAGGGTAATCGCGTAATTTCTCGTAGTCTTTACTTAAATGAATTAATCTGTCATAGGGAACCCGAAAGGGGCGTTGTGGGGTGCTAACACCTTCCCCATACGTAACTAACTCCCTTACCTAACTCTGGTTATAATGGCCAAGTCTGGTTTTTATTAAAATCAATGCCTTTTCATCCTTTTCCAATGTTTATGGTCAAAATATTGGTGGCGACTCCATAAGAACCCCTTTTTGAAAACCTTGCTTTTCAATTTGAAGCAATGAACATATTTTAAAACAAATACGCGAGTCTAAACCATCTTTTCGCGACCGCTCGCATAAACGTTTCTAGACAGAGATCATATTAGTAAAGAAAATTGTAAAATTGAATATGTTGATACAAAGCATCAATTAGCAGATATTTTTACTAAACCTCTTCCCAAAGATAGATTCTATGATCTTAAAAGAGACTTAGGAATATTAGAAATAGCTTAAAATCTGCTTAACTAATCAATTTTTGCATGATTGTACTGTAATAATCGATTATGTAGGGTATTAATTGATTATCATGTGTCTAAACCTTAAAAATTTGATAATCTCTCTGGAATAATCGATTAATTGAAGCAATAATCGATTTCAAAACCTGAAGTTTCTCTCTAGAATAATTGATTATTTCAAGAAATAATCGATAAACTATTGATTTAATCGATTAACAGCATTAGTTAATCGATTATCTGGTTCTGTTGTTGGTTTAATCGATTAACTTATGCTTTAATCGATTAAACTGGGGTGTTTTCTTGTTCTAGCCATTTTCAACGGCTATTTTGGCACTCCTTCACCCTAATGTGACCATTTATGACCATTATTCATGTTCCCTATATATAGGAACTCTTCATTTCACTTCTCCACACCTCAAAATCTTGAATCCAAGCATTCTAGCATCATTCAAGCCTTTTTGCTTTCTCCTAATCTCACTTGCTTTCAAAACTCTCTTGTTTTCCTTCTAATCCTAATGACTTCCTCTTCTCATGCTAAGATTCCCATAAGAAGAAGATCTGCTCCTGCCTCTCATCCTCGTCCAAATTCTGTTGAAGGATGAATCTCAGATGATGAGGGTAGACAAGAGTTTCTCACCTTCTGGAAGGAAAGGGGTATCATTACTCCAAAATTCATTATTGGTGATCAATTCATCAATAGGGGATTTAATTTTCCCAATCTTCTTGAAATTCAAGGTGTTCTCACGTTTATCCAAATGCAAGGTACTTACTACCCTGATCTAGTTAGGGTATTCTATTCTCGTTTTAAATTTAGAGATCATGTAGCTACTTCTCGTGTCAAGGGTGTGACTATCATCCTTGATGACGATATATGGGAAAATGTTGCCCATTTTAATGTAAGAGACGATGCTATAAATATTTTTGGGGAGTTAGAAGACTTTGATAGGATTATGGCCTACCGATCTTTTCTCCGCAACCCCTCCATGGAGATTGGGCGTCTTCTTCTGGCTGACCCATTAAAGAAAGAGGAACGCTTGCTACTGCATCTACTTGTCTGGATTTTATGTCCCCGGGCAACCAACCATGCCCAATGCTCATCCATAGATCTTCGCATTATTCATGCAATCATGAATAATGAGTCAATCGATTGGGGAAGCCTTGTCACAATGACCATGCTGAAAGCTAAGCATCATCCTACTTTCAAAATTCCCTATGCTCTTGTTATCTCTTGCATTTTAGAGTACAAAGGAGTGAATGTTGAAGGAGAGCAAACGGTAAGAACAAAAAATTCAAACTGAATGCTTGATAGCACGCTAACTCAACTTCAAATGGTGTGTGTCAATAACATTTATGTTCACAAAGACGACACTCCAAACATGGCTGAAAATGTTGAAGATTCTGATGAAGAGATGCCTGCAGCTGCTGAATTTCCTACTGAAAATATACATACTGCTGGGACATCATCTTCCCCTCCTATATCCCGCCAATCAATGGAAGACATGCTCTTTGATATGAATCAAAGAATGCAAGAATTCTTTTCAATCTCTCAAGAACGACATGAGGAGATCATTCGTCGTATCTCAGATGTAGATGATAGGGTCTGTAACTTAGAGGATAGGTTTGATGCACAATTCAATAGCGATGCGAGCGAAGAGTTTTAATCTTTTCCTCATATTTTCTTTGTTGTAATTACTTTCATTTATTGAATAAAATTGATAATTTTTGCTTTGTTTAAGGGGGAGTTATCTTATAACTTATGCATCTATTGAGGGGGAGCTTTCAATTTTTTGATCATAATCAAAATAGGGGGAGAAATTTATTTAAAACCTCTTATGTTTATTAAATTTAAATATTATCTGGTATGTTTAATGTTTTTGTTAGTGTGACAGATAAAACAGGTTATTACACAGGATATGGATGTTTTTGTTAGTATGTTTAATGTTTTTGTTAGTATGTTTAATGTTTTTGTTTAATCTTTCTGTTAAAGAAAATTTTGATCATCATCAAAAAGGGGGAGATTGTGGAAACATACAAGGATATGGATGTTGAACATACATGGATATGAAGCTTGTACATTTTGATGATGATTCAAGAACAAATCACTTAAAGATTTGAAGACTTGTAATATTATGTAATAACTCTGTTTTTATGATTTTGAGTCTGTAATATTAGAGTCCAAGATAGCCAGCACATAGTCTACTCTTTAAAGGTTCTAAAAACTCATTTTTATCAAAAACATACTGGATTAATCGATTAAATGGCAGGATAATCGATTATTACAAAGAGAAAAATCATTTTTAGCATCTGCTCTCTGGAATAATCGATTAAAGCCCCTGTTAATCAATTAATAGGGCTGTTAATCGATTAAATGCTCAGTTAATCGATTAAACTTAGTGGTTTTGGGTTCCAGGTGAATTTGGCTCTGGAATAATCTATTAACACTCATGTTAATAGATTATTTCAGTCAGATATGTGTTTTGAAGTTCAAAATTGGACCAAGTTTTGAAAACCCTATTCCCAATTCATCTGTTTTCGAAAATCCCCAATTTCCAAACCCTAATCTCTCTACTTAAGGTTCTCTAAGGCTCTCTGCAAAGATGAACAACCTTTTTCAAACAAAAGTTGAGAGTTGTGACTGCCAGAGAAGTGTTTGTTGGAGGAAAAAGGGGCTTTTGAAACCTAGTGTGGGCTAGAAGCGATAAGAATCACTAAGTGGGTTTTCTTAGTGGATTGTGTGTTGTGCCGTCTCTAGGGAAAGTTGTTATTCATCCTTTGTGGGATTCAAAGGAGGTGTTCATCTCTTGTGTGACTCAAGAGAGGAGTATTCTTTACCTTATCTTTTAAATTGTTATCTGTTTCTAAAACTGTGATTATAGTGATAGCGTTAATCCTCTGTTTGAGTGATTAGCAACTGGACGTAGGGTCTTTTGAACCGAACTAGTATAAATCATCTGTGTAATACTCTATCCTTGCTCTATTTACTTTACACAACATTTTAATCGGTGAAATTTGGGAAAAATTTTAAAACCCTAATTTTTGTTAAGAAACCAATTAACCCCCCTCTTGGTTTTTGTCCAGAAATGCAAACATTCCGTTGCGTGATTCTAACACCCACAATGGTACCGGGCATCCCGCCGGTCAAGATGGTGTCATACTACATGAACGGGTCGTACCAGACGATGACACTAGACGAGTTCTACATCTCCATCAGTTTCGTCCGGCCTGAAGACATCCTGACCCTGGAATACCGGGGGGCTATCTGTGAGCGGCGTCCTACCCTCACAGCCGGTGATATGTGGGAAGATCTCACCGGGATGTGTGTCCTACCGTCCCTACTGAAAGGGTTCGCGCTCACCCCCGCTCTCCGCATCTGCCATAAGCTGCTGGTAGGAACTATCCACGGGCAGAAGAATAGCCAGGGAAAGGTCACCCATCCGGACCTCTTCGCCCTTCACTGCATGAGCCATGGGCATCGGTGCAATCCCGGTTACTTCTTCGTGAAGACCCTCAAAGATTTTGGGATCCGTCCTATGGGAGTCATCCTCATGGGTCCTCTCATCACCCCACTAAAAGAAAAATGGGGGTGCAGTGGTGGAGAAAACCTCTCACCCACTCTGCGGCCTGAGTTTATCAGCGGGTCCATGCTTGTCAACATGGGGATGCTGATCCGGAAAGGATCCCAGTTGGCCCTCCATCCTTCCCTAGCCATGACCCTAGACCTCCAGGACCTGGTGGCAATGCAAGACCTCCCGACTCCCCCAGAATTCCAGCAGCAGCAACAACAACAACAACAACAGTATGGGGACGACTTTGTTAGCATCAACCGCAACATCTACGACATGCGCCAGCAATTCGACCAGATGTCCCTGAGACAGGACATCTTCGAGACCCGGCTAGAGACCTTCAGTCAAATACAAGAGGGGATGAGACAAGACCTAGCACTACTTCGACAAGAACATCTCGACTCAGTTCGAAGCCAGGAAGAGTTTCAGAGACACAAGTATCGGCAATTCCCTCCTCCCGGATCGTCTCCCGACACTGCTTAAACAAAAATTAGGGTTTTAAAATTTTTCCCAAATTTCACCGATTAAAATGTTTTGTAAAGTAAATAGATAAGGGATAGAGGATTACACAGTCGATTTATACTGGTTCGGATCAAAAAGACCCTACGTCCAGTTGCTAATCACTCAAACAGAGGATTAACGTTGTCACTATAATCACAATTTTACAAACAGATAACAAATGAAAAGATAAGATAAAGAATACACCTCTCTTGAGTCACACAAGAGATGAACACCTCCTTTGAATCCACAAAGGATGAAGAACAACTTTCCCTAGAGACGGCACAACACACAATCCACCAAGAAAACCCACTCAATAATTCTTATCGCTTCTAGACCACACTAGGTTTCAAAAGCCCATTTTTCCTCCCTACAAACAGTTCTCTGGCAGTCACAACTCTTAACTTTTGTATGAAAAAGGTTGTTCAATTTGCAGAGAGCCTTAGAGAACCTTAAGTAGAGAGATTAGGGTTTGGGAATTGGGGATTTTCGAAATTGAATGAATTGGGAATAGGGTTTTCGAAACTTGGTCCAATTTTGAATTTCAAAATACATATCAGACCCAAATAATCGATTATCTTGAGTGTTAATCGATTATTGCAGAGCCATTCTCGCAGAGGAGCCAAAACAGCACCAATTAATCGATTAACAGGCCATTTAATCGATGATTCCAGAGAGCAAATGCTGAAAATGGTTTTCTTTCTGTAATAATCGATTATCCTGCCATTTAATCGATTAATCCAGTGTATTTTTTATAAAAATGAGTTTTTAGAGCTTTTAAAGAGTGGTCTATGTGCTGGCTATCTTGGACTCTAATATTATAGACTCAAAAACATAAAAACAGAGTTATTACATATCATTACAAGTCTTCAAATCTTTAAGTCCTTTATTCTTGTATCATCATCAAAATCTACAAGCTTCATATCCTTGTATGTTCAACATTCATATCCTTGTATGTTCAACAATCTCCCCCTTTTTGATGATGATCAAAATTTCCTTTAAAGCCCTTCGTAATAACCTGTTTTGTCTGTCACAGCTAAAAAAAACATTAAACATACCAGATAACATTTAAATTTAATAAACATAAGAGGCTTTAAATAATTTCTCCCCCTATTTTGATTATCATAAAAAAAAATTGAGAGCTCCCCCTCAATAAGTGCATAATATAGAAAATAAGCTCTCCCTCACATAAAGCAAAAATACCAATTTTATTCCATAAATTAAATTAATTACAAGCAAGAAGATATTTTGAAAGGATAAAACTCTTCACTTTCATCACTGTTGAATTGGGCATCAAATCTATCTTCTAAGTTACAAACCCTATCATCTACATCCGAAATACGGCGAATGATTTCCTGATGTCGTTCTTGAGAAATAGTGAAGAATTCTTGCATTCTTTGATTCATATAAAAGAGCATATCTTCCATAGATTGACGGGATGTAGGAGGGGCAGATGATGTCCCAATAGTATGAAAGTTTTCAGTAGGAATTTCAGCAGCAGTCATCTTTTCATCAGAATCTTGAGCATCTTCAGCCATGTTGGGAGCGTCATCTTTGTGAACATAAATTCCATTTACGCACACCATTAGAAGCTAAGTGAGCGTTCTGTCAAGCATTCAATTTGAATTTATCGTCCTGACCGCTTGCTCTCCTTCAACATTTACTCCTTTGTATTCTAAAATACAAGAAATAAGAAGAGCATATGGAATTTTAAAGGTTGGATGACGCTTGGCTTTCAGCATGGTCATAGTAACAAGACTACCCTAATTAATTGGCTCATTATTCATGATCTCATGAATAATGCGAAGATCAATGGATGAACATT
This sequence comes from Sphenostylis stenocarpa, assembly GCA_963425845.1. NCBI lineage: Eukaryota > Viridiplantae > Streptophyta > Magnoliopsida > Fabales > Fabaceae > Sphenostylis > Sphenostylis stenocarpa. The sequence goes on along the minus strand of OY731402.1, from coordinate 13,696,201 downwards.
GTGCATGATTTGTTGCTCTAGGACAAAGAATCTAGACAATGAGATGTAGCAGCATGCGTTCCTCTTTCTTTAATGGACCGACCAATAGAAGTCGGCCAATTTCCAAGGAGGGATTACGGAGAAATGAGCGGTAAGCCATAATTCAATAAAAATCTTCTAACTCCGCAAAAATATTGATAGCATCTTCTCTTACAGTAAAGTGGGCAACATTTTCCCATATATCATCATCAATGATGATAGTCACACCCTTGACTCGAGAAGTGACTACATGATCTCTAAATTTAAAACGAGAATAGAATACCCTAACTAAATTAGGGTAGTAAGTACCTTGCATTTGGATGAATGGGAGGAAACCTTGCATTTCAAGAAGATTTGGAAAGTTAAAGCCCCTATTGATAAATTTATCACCAATAATATATTTTGGAGTGATGATCCCCCTTTCTTTCCAGAAAGTGAGAAATTCTTGTCTACCTTCATTGTCTGAGATCCATCCTTCAACAGAATTTGGACGGGGATGAGAAGCAGGAGCAGATCTTCTTCTTGTGGGGATCTTAGCACGAGATGAGGAAGCCATTAAGATTAGAAGGAAAGAAAACAAGAGAGTTTGGACAAGTTTTGGAGAAGAATAAGGTTTTGAGGAGACAAGAAAGAGCTTGAATGATTGTGGAATGCTTTGATTCAAGGTTTGGAGGTGTGTAGATGTGAAATGAAGCCTTCCTATATATAGAGAACAAGTATAATGGTCATAAACGGCTAGATTTGGGTGAATGGGTGCCAAAATAGCCGTTCCAAACAGCTAGTTTATTGAAAACGTTCCAGGATAATCGATTAAAGTTGTTGTTAATCGATTAAAGCTTCAATTGAACTGATTAATCGATTAATTGATGCTGTTAATCAATTAAACTGGCTGATAATCGATTATTGCTTCAAATAATCGATTATTCCAGAGAGAAACTTCTGATTTTGGTGCAGATAATTGATTATTTCCCAAAATAATCGATTATTCCAGAGAGATCATCAAATTTTTAAGGTTTAGACACATGATAATCTATTAAAACCCTATATAATCGATTATTACAGTACAATGATGCAAAAATTGATCAGTTAAGCAGAATTTAGGCTATTTCTAATATTCCTAAGTCTCTTCTAAGATCATAGAATCTATCCTTGGGAAGAGGTTTAGTAAAAATATCTGTTAATTGATGTTTTGTATCAACATATTCAATTTTACAATTTCCTTTACTAATATGATCTCTTAATAAGTGATGTCTAATCTTTATATGCTTAGTTCTAGAGTACATTACTGGATTCTTAGTAAGATTGATTGCACTTGTATTATCACACATCAAAGGAATATTACTTAGAAAGATACTATAGTCTTCTAATTGTTGCTTCATCCATAAAATTTGAGTCAAACAATTACCAGTTGCAATATATTCAGCTTCAGTAGTAGATAAAGCAACACATTCTTGTTTCTTAGAATGCCAAGACACTAAGGATGATCCTAACAAACGACATGTTCCACTATTAATCTTTCTATCTATTTTACATCCTCCATAATCAGCATCAGAATATCCTATTAAACTAGGAGATGCTTCAGATGGATACCATAATCCAAATCCTGTAGTTCCTTTTAAATATTTTAAAATTCATTTAACTACAGTTAAGTGAGATTCTTTTGGACATGCTTGAAATCTAGCACACACACAAATAGAATGCATAATATCAGGTCTACTTGCAGTTAAGTATAACAGTGAACCTATCATAACTCTATACATAGATTGATTTATTTCCAAACCTGATTAATCCTTGTCTAAATAGCATGAAGTTCCCATGGGTGTGTTAGCTTCCTTTGAAGTGTCCATTCCAAATTTCTTGAGAATCTCTTTGTAGTATTTGGTTTGAGACACAAAAATGCCATCTTTGAGTTGTTTAATTTGAAGTCCAAGGAAGAATGTTAATTCTCCCATCATTGACATTTCAAATTCACCCTACATTATCTTAGCAAATTCTACACACAAGGAATTATCAGTTGATCCAAAAATGATATCATCAATATATACTTGAACTAATAAGATATGTTCTTTTACTTTCTTAATAAACAAAGTGGAATCAATTTTTCCTCTAGAAAAATCATTTGAAGTTAGAAAACTACTTAATCTTTCATACCAAGACCTAGGAGCTTGTTTCAAACCATATATTGCTTTCTTCAATTTAAAAATATGATTGGGATATTTAAAATCTTCATATACAGGGGGTTGTTCCACATATACTTCTTCTTTGATAAACCCATTTAAGAAAGCACTTTGAACATCCATTTGATATAATTTAAATTTCTTCAATGAGGCATAAGCAAGAAGTAGGCGTATAGCCTCTAACCTGGAAACAGGAGCACAAGTTTCATCATAATCAATACCTTCCTCTTGACAGTAACCTTTGGCAACAAGTCTAGCTTTGTTCTTTGTTATATTTCCATCTTTATCAAGTTTGTTTCTAAATACCCATTTTGTTCCGATTACTTGATATGATTCTTTTATTGGAATTAATTCCCAGACTTGATTCCTTTCAAATTGATTAAGTTCTTCTTGCATTGCTATGCACCATTGGTCATCTTTAAGAGCTTTTTCAACACTTTTGGGTTCTATCTGTGAAACAAAAGCTACAGACATACAGAAATTTGTCATATTTCTTGTTCTTACCCCTTTTGAGATATCACCAATTATATTGTCCATTGAAAGTCCTCTTGGTGATTGCTATTCTTTTGCTAGTTCAATTGGTTGAGATGACTCATTCTCATTCAAATACATTTCTTCTAGAGCCTCTCTTATGTACTCATCATCACCTGCAAGTTCTTTATTTGACTCAAGAGGATTTCTCTCAAGGTCTACAATTTCATCAAAGGTGACATGTATAGATTCTTCAACATTTAAAGTTCTTCTATTGAACACTCTATATGTTTTGCTAGTTAGTGAATAACCTAAGAAAATTCCCTCATGGGCTTTTAAGTCAAATTGTCCTAAGTTATATTTTCCATTATTTAAAACAAAGCATTTACATCCAAATATTTTTAAATGAGTAACATTAGGATTTTTACCATTTAACAGTTCATAAGGAGTTGATTTTATAATTGCCTAATAAGCATCCTATTCAAAACATAACATGCAGTACTTACAACATCAACCCAAAAATATTTAGGAACATTTGATGCATTCAACATTGTTCTAGCAAGTTCCTCTAGTGACCTATTTTTCCTTTCTACTACACCATTTTGTTGGGGAGTCCTAGGGGCAGAAAAATTATGCAAAATACCATTTTCCTCACAATAATTTTCAAACCATTCATTTTGAAACTCTCCACCATGGTCACTTCTTAACACCTTAATTCTTAAGTCTTTCTCATTTTGGATTTGCTTGGCAAACTTCCTAAATACCTTAAAGGCTTCAATTTTTAATGTTAAGAAAAATGTCCAAGTATATCTAGAAAAATCATCAACAATCACAAGAGCATAATAATTTCCACCAAAACTTTTTATCCTAGATGGACCAAATAAATCTAAGTGTAATAGTTCTAAAGGTTTTGATGTGGAAATAACATTCTTAGATTTAAAGGATGATTTCACTTGTTTACCTTTTTGACATGCATCACATAATCTATCTTTTTCAAATTTTAACTTAAGCAAACCAACAACTAAGTCCTTTGATATTGATGCATATTTATATAAGCCGCTCTCTTATGCCATAACCATGGGTTTTCTTTCTTAGCAACTAAACATGTTATACTAGTGTTATGTACACAATCCAAATCAATCAAATAGATATTATTATGTCTAATGCCTTTCAATGCTATATTTTCGGAATTCACTAAATTTATGGTACAAAACTTACTTTCAAAGATTACCTTGAATCATTTGTCACAAAGTTGACTTATACTTAGGAGATTATGTTTTAGCCCATCAACAAGAAGCACATCCTTTATCTCCAAAGTATTTGAACCACCAATGTTTCCGATTCCAAGTATTTTTCCTTTGTTGTTGTCCCCATAGGTTACATATCCTTGTTCTTTAGCTTTGAAACTCACATATTTTGTTTTGTCTCCGGTCATATGTTTTGAACAATCCCTATCAAGATACCACATAGACTTCTTGGATTTGGAAGTTTCCTACAAAACAAAAATATGATAATCTTAGGTCCCCATAACTTTTGGGTCCTTGGGGTTAGAGACAAACAAATCATCTAACTATAGGAACCCAAACATATTTTCCTTTAGGAACACCAAAATGCTTAATTTTACATCTATTTGAGGTATGACCATGTTTCATACAATAAAAGCATGCATTAGATGTAATTTTTGAATATGATACATTTCTAACTATTGAAGTTTTAGTTCCTTTTTCAACCCATACTCTTCTATTTTTAATTTTAGGCTTTTTTAAAGGAACATGACAATTTTCACTATTTTGAACAATAGTCTTATTCTTATAATTATCATTTATTTCCTTCTTAGCTTTATCAAGCAAATGGCTAAGTATATCAATATCATGTTCATACTCTTTACATGATGCACATTCTATATTCTTATTATCTTTTTCCTCTAAACCTACAATTTTCGTTTTTAATGATTCCACCTCTTTTTCGGATTTATTCAAACACTTTTTTACAGATTTATATTCATTTTTCAAGTCCTTAAAAGTAGCAAACAATTCTTCATATGCATTTTGTAAAGCATCAAAATCATTTTCATCATCACTTGAGGAAGAGTCGGAATCACTAACCTCAAAATCGGAAGAGATGTTGTCTTTTGCCATCAAGCAAATATTTGCTTCAATTTCTAAATCACTTGACTCCGAACTTGAATCACTATCATCCCAAACAATGTAGGCTTTCTTCTTGAAAAATTTCTTGCCCTTATGGTCTTCATTTTTCTTATTTGGACAATCGGTTTTTACATGTCCTGTTTCACCAAAACCATAATATTTAATATTTAAGGAAGTATTTTCTCTTACCTTTCCCATACCTTTGAAGGGTTGCTTCCCTTTGGCTTTCATGAACTTGGTAAATTTCTTTATCATAAGACTCAATTGTTCTTCTTCTTCAATTTCTAAGTCTTCTTCTTCCTTCTTGTTCTTACTTTTGGAAATTTCAGTTTTGAAGGCAAGGTTCCTCTTTTGGTGTTGACCTTCTTCATCATTTAGCCTTCCAAGTTCAAGTTCATGCTCTCTCAACTTTCCAAAGAGTGTCGCCATTCACATTGTTGCAAGATTTTGTGACTCCGTAATGTTTGTCACCTTAGGTTGTCATTTCCTATCCAAAGATTTAAGAATTTTTACGTTTAACTCATCAATAAAAAAAAATCTTACCTAACCTAGTGAGATGGTACACGATATGTGTGAAACGCTTTTGAACGTCAAAGATCTTTTCCCCTTGTTGCATCTGAAACATCTCATATTCTTGGATCAATGAATTTTTTCGTGCTCTTTTTATATCGCCGGTACCTTCATGGGTTACTCTTAACATTTCCCACATTTCTTGATCACTCTTACAAACAGAGATCCTGTAAAACTCATCAAGGGTTAAAGAAGATGAAATTATATTTCTAGCCCTAACATCATATTGGACTTTTCTATTTTCTTCAGTCGTCCATCTAGAAAATGGTTTTGGTACCTCTTCTCCATTTTCAGAAATTTTTGGAATAAAAAGACCGTTTAAAATTGCGTCGCAAACACCTCTATCAACAGACTCCAAAAATATTTGCATTCTAACTTTCCAAAAAGGATAATTTTGCCCCGCAAAAAGTGGGGGTCTATTGATAGAAGCACCCTTGGCAAACATTTGATTTTGTCCGACCATTTTCGAAAATTGAATGACTATCAAAGCTGGCTCTGATACCACTTGCTAGAATCGTGCAGCGGAATGTTTGCATTTACGAACAAAAACCAAGAGGGGGGGTGAATTGGTTTCTTAAACAAAAATTAGGGTTTTAAAATGTTTCCCAAATTTCACCGATTAAAATGCTATGTAAAGTAAATAGAGAAGGGATAGAGGATTAAACAGTCGATTTATACTGGTTCGGATCAAAAGACCCTACGTCCAGTTGCTAATCACTCAAACAGAGGATTAACGCTGTCACTATAATCACAGTTTTACAAACAGATAACAAATGAAAAGATAAGGTAAATAATACACCTCTCTTGAGTCACACAAGAGATGAACACCTCCTTTGAATCCACAAAGGATGAAGAACAGTTTTCCCTAGAGACGGCACAACACACAATCCACCAAGAAAACCCACTTAGTGATTCTTATCGCCTCTAGCCCACACTAGGTTTCAAAAGTCCCTTTTTCCTCCCTACAAACAGTTCTCTGGCAGTCACAACTCTTAACTTTTGTATGAAAAAGGTTGTTCAATTTGCAGAGAGCCTTAGAGAACCTTAAGTAGAGAGATTAGGGTTTGGGAATTGGGGATTTTCGAAATTGAATGAATTGGCAATAGGATTTTTGAAACTTGGTCCAATTTTGAATTTCAAAGTTCATATCAGACCCAAATAATCGATTATCTTGAGTGTTAATCGATTATTCCAAAGTCATTCTCGCAGAGGAGCCAAAACATCACCAGTTAATCGATTAACAGGTCATTTAATCGATTAACAGCCCAGTTAATCGATTAACAGGCTATTTAATCGATTATTCTAGAGAGTAAATGCTGAAAATGATTCTCTTTCTGTAATAATCGATTATCCTGCCATTTAATCGATTAATCCAGTGTATTTTTTTATAAAAATGAGTTTTTAGAGCTTTTAAAGAGTGGTGTATGTGCTGACTATCTTGGACTCTAATATTACAGACTCAAAAAACATAAAAACAGAGTTATTACATATCATTACAAGTCTTCAAATCTTTAAGTCCTTTATTCTTGTATCATCATCAAAATCTACAAGCTTCATATCCTTGTATGTTCAACAATGCGTGTCTGGAAATTTGTGATGCTTTCATTTTGCTGCATTTAAAATAATTCATACTCCTGGATGAGTGTGTTCTTACGTGCTCGCTTTACTTCATTTGTTCCTTCATGTGTTACTTCAAGAGTGTCCCATATTTCTTTTACTGTCTTGCATTGTGAGACCTTGAAAAATTCATTACGAGTTCAGGCAGAAACAATAGCATTTCAGGCTCTTACATCATAATGGGCACGCTTATTTTCATCCGGCGTCCATTGATCAAAAGTCTTTGGAACAACTCCAGATTCCATTGTTCTCATCGGAATGTAGGGACCATTGAGTACAGCATCCCAAACACCATAATCTAGTGTTTGTAAAAATATTTTCATTCTTACTTTCCAAAATTGATAGTCTTCTCCTTCAAATAATAGTGGTCTGTTTATTGAGGCTCCTTCCCTATAAACCTGATTCTGCATAGACATCTTGACAGATCGTTTAGAAATATCTTATTTAACCAAGCTCTGATACCACTTGTTAGACAAATGGCATCTAGAGGGGGGTGATAGATGTACAAATTAAAAATTTATTTGTGAGTCAATAATTTGTTTGAACACAAATAAAGCGGAAGTGATAATATAATCAGGAAAAGAGAAAGAGATAAGGGAAAGAGAAGAGCACACAATAATTTATACTGGTTCGGGTATAACCAACCCTACATCCAGTTACCAGTCAACTCTTAACACAAGAATGACTCCCAATTCACTATCTTTCAAATTCAGTTTACAAATTACAATCAACTCAGGAGAAGAACCACTAAAAATTAAACTAATTAAAAAGACAATCACCACCTTAGAAACCCACTAAGGATGAACACCTCCCTAGAATCCCACTAGGGATGAACACCTCCTCTGAACAAATCAAATGATGAAAAACACCTCCTTAGAATCCCACTAAGGATGAACACCTCCCTAGAATCACACTAGGGATGAACACCTCCCTGAACAAATCAAAGAGATGAAAACACCTCTTAAACCCACAAAGGATGAAGGAGTAAGATAAGAACAATCACACCTGGGTAATGGAGACAACAAATTGTAGAAGCCTGTAGAATGTCAACCTCCAAGAACAAGTGTGATTCACAATGAAAGCACAGTAGGCAATGGAGAAGAGGGTTTTTTCAAAAAATGTAAAAGATCTTTATTGCCTTGCTCATGATTCTTTTCTCAAAACTGATTGAATGTAAATTGTATTTTCGAATTCTCTAATTGTATGTTTTTTATTTTTCATCAAAACTTAATTAAATAGAAAAATAACATCAGAAAATGGTCATTGGACATTAATATTTTCGTGAATAAAAATCAGGATATATTCAAAAACATTTATTCTTCAAAACAGATATATTTTTCAAATTTGAATTTCCATAATTAATTATGTTACCAATATAATCAATTATGACAGAGAAAATCATTTTTCCATTTCTGATGCATCATAATTGATTATGACAGTGAAAAATATCATGTTATGAATTTTATCACACTTGTGCTTTGGAAGCTTATGCATAATATTACTTCATCAACTTGTACCTCCATATCCAGTATTCTAAGACTCTATCTAGTCTTCAGGAATCATCTTGGGCTTGCTTGAATGTTGAATAAAATCTTTATCAAAATCATATCTTGGGCTTGTAGGGAAATATTTCACCAACGTCTTAAATTCAGCTTGTCCTTAATTCATCTTGAATGGTGTTGACTTGAATGTAGTTGACTTGAATCATCATCAAAATCATCTCCTGGGAATGTAGGGACATTTCCATCAATCTCCCCCGCATTGCTTTCATTAGCCTCCCAGTCTAGATAGACTTTTGGATCATTATCTCCTTAGAACTTGGGTATCTTGATGTTGTTCTTTCTTAGAGTGTTGGCGCGCCTAGATTGTCTCCTTCCATGGTATCTCCTATCTTCTTCCTCTTGGGAACTTGGTGAGTATGAAAGCCTTCTCTTTCTTTGGGATTTCTCAGCTTCTAGTCTTTGGATTGTCTCCCTCAAATGGATTTCCCTTTCCTTCCGGGACAATTCCATTTCCCTAATCAATTCCACTAGAGCTTGCTCCACTGGGCCTTTCATTTGTCCTTCATTACACTCGCCCACATTACTTGCCTTTTCGGAAGAAGAGTTTGACATTTCTACAAAACAATTAAACTAAGACAAAAACAACTTCAAAGTAAAAGTTAGATAACAAAATAATTGAATCCCCTCAAGTGTTTGGCCTCTCACACAAGTTCAAGGTTAAGATCACTCCACTCTTCAAGTAAAATTTTTCCAAGTGTCCAAAGAAACTCTTTTTAAGGCATTAATTTTTATTTTCTTGAAAAATGGCAATCAAGTGGAAATATGTACGCCAACCAAGACCACTTAAGAGGTCCAATAATGACAACTATCAAAGAAAAAACTTTTAAGGAAGCCTAAGACAAACAATAAAAGCACAAAATCAAGGAAGGTATACTAAGAGGGAAATTTAGACAAAACTTTGAACAAGACTAAAACAAGAAAAGCTAGAAAGAAACTTGAGAAACACTTAAAACATGTAATCAATTTTTTTAGCCAAGCACACACATAAAGAAGACTAAGGTTTCTACAATGTTAGAACTAATTTTCCAAATTTTAATCATGCAACCAAGTATTATGACAATTTCTAGAATCAAATCTCATAAGTGCAGAATTTTTTTTTTTAGGCAATAATGTTTCGACCAAGGTGCTTTTGTGTAATTTTTTTTTGTGTTCTAACTTGATTCTAGACTTGCCAAAAGTTGTTTAAAGTTTCTAGGAAAATTTTGATCACTTAGTCCCTATATTTAGGATCCTAGATCAATTCATCATGCATGGACTTAACTAATTAATTCATCATGCAATTTCAAGTATTGGAAGTCAATAAAAGAAAACTTCAACAAGAGATACTAGACATATATATAACTCAAAAGCAAAGGTTAGGCACATTTAGAAAGACACTAAACTTAGAAGAATATGTAACTTAATCAAGTGCATAATTTTTTTTAGCTAGGCATTTTATCAAACACCATACATATCATGAAAAGAAACTTAGGTAAATATAGTATTGGACTAACCTCACGCCCAAACTTTTTAGTGCAGCACCACAAACCAAATGGCCACAAAAAACCACAAGTTAGACTACAAAATACAAGCTACACAAGGAATGAAGTCAAAGCAACAACAAAAATACCTTACTAGTAACAACCTAAGCTCTGAATACTGAATGATGTAAAATAAAGTAAGGTGCAAAATTCTAAGAAGATAAGTTGAAGAATTTTAAGCAATAAAGTAAGCAAACCCAAGGAAAATTGTCACTAGACATTAAGATAGACGCCTATCTAGATGTGAAGGTTCATTTCCAAGGATTATGGAGGGAGGAAGAGATGGAATGTAACTATAAAAGAATAAAGACAAGGGCTGGAAAAATGGACCACCCCCTTGGATAAATCAATGAAATGAAGAAATAAAGAAGAAAAGAGGAAGAGAAGAGAAGTATGGTGGTGGTGAAGTGTTGACACACCACTAGGGGATGAGCCACCCTAGATAAGTGGTGGTTTCCGCCACTTGAATTAAGATTCAAGATAAGACACTCAAAGAGATGAAACACTCTAAGAAACCTCACAAACTTTTCATAAATGTTCAACCTCATTACATAAGGGAAAGCCTTCTATTTATAGGTTTTTGGGGAGGGACCTAGATGGAAATACAAAAAGGAGGCATAAACTTAACCTAAACCTAAAGGCTAGGGTCTCCATGGTCCAAATATGTTAAATTCGTCCTAGCCCACCAAAAATACCTCTAAAGGTGTGGAGAACGTAAAAAAAGAGGTGTGCTTCCTTTTGGGTTGTCCCAAGCTTACCAATCCCGCATCTTAAGCTTCTTCCTCTCCAAAAAGGGGTGTAGGACATGAAAAAGGAGTGTCTTACACCTTTGGGCTTCCCATGCATGTATTCTATGGATCCAAGGCTTCCTTTTCACCAAAAAGAGGTGGTATTCTTCAAAAAGGAGGTGCAAAAAGTGAGCCTACAAAAGGAAAGCGAAAATAAGTGAAAAACTTAGAAAAAGAAAATACTAAGTAAAAATACTAAGTAAATTCAAAATGGAAGGTGAAAAGGAGGTCTCCCTTCTAGTCATGCTTCTAGTAATCCTCTTAGAGATTACCTCTCCCGCCTCCGAGGCAACTAGGGACTCATCAACTCTAAGCTAGAAGATCTGGATTGTGAATGTGACTTGATCATATTGTTTAATTTTTAGGAATTTAGATTGTATGATTTGTGATGATGGTATTGAATGTGAATGTATAATTGATTTATATGAGATTAAAAAAGATAGTCTTTTGTATGAATGTATTATTCTTGGATTGAATTTAGTGAATTAATTTATAATAAGGAGGGTAAGGTTTAGAATTAATTTGATTTGGAACATTAGAAATAGGGTATTGAGCATATTATGTAATCTATCAAATTCACTCAGCGAATTTAAGACAGTGTTGAAAGCACTTACAATCTGCTCAACACTTTCAAATTCATCCAACAAATTTTGGACAGTGTTAGAGGTTCCATTCTGTCAAAATTTCGCTCAATGGTTTCAAATCCGCTCAGTACTTTAAAGTCTGCTCAACGCTTTTAGTTTGTTCAGTAGTTTTCCAAAAATCATAAAAAGTAGCTCCGAACTTCAAATTTAATGTTTTATATATGAAAATCAAAGACCCGAAATAAGGAATCCAATAAAATAAAAATTAGTTAAAAAGGATGTCTACAAAAAAGAATTATGATCAAAGGAATAGGTAAAGTCAAGTTAGAAAAAAATTATGTTTTGTTATAATGTGAGAAATGAAGTGTATGTGCCTTAAGCTATTAATATACATATTATGAACATGAAATGAGGTTTGTTGAATACTATTATATGCCTTGAAAATGTAGTGTTGTGATATGAGAATTACCAAGGGGTATTCTCATGTGTGGTGTTATATGTATAGATATTGACTTGAGACTTGAGGAGATATCCTAACTTTACTAATTACTAGAATCACATAGATGAAAGGATCAGGTGGTAAGATTTGAAAGAGGTTTCTAATGACTTAGCCTGCGGTGTGAAAAAGAACTGTGTCTTGATAAGTCATTTAAAATTTACCCTAGTCATACGTGAGTGTATATACCGAATTGAACACCTTTTGTGTTATGCACTTGGGGGAGTTATGGTATGACAGGTACAGATCTCTGATGTCTATTTCAATATCTAGTCTGTGTCTTGATAAGTCATTTAGAAATTTACCCTAGTCACATGTATTTTTAATGACTTAGTCTGCGGTGTGAAAAAGAACTGTGTCTTGATAAGTCATTTAAAATTTACCCTAGTCATACGTGAGTGTATATACCGAATTGAACACCTTTTGTGTTATGCACTTGGGGGAGTTATGGTATGACAGGTACAGATCTCTGATGTCTATTTTATTTAGAAACTTTGAATTATTATTAGATTAAGCAAATTGTCATTGGCTGGATTCGAACCCAAGTACCTCAGAGTTGGATGTCGATACTCCAACCACCAAGCTATTAGGATATTTTGAAAATAATTTACAAATAAATATAAAATATATAAATATAAAATATATAAATATAAAATATATAAATATAAAATATATATAAATATAAAAAATATATATATATATATAAAATATATATAAATATAAAATATATATAAATATAAAATATATATAAATATAAAATATATATAAATATAAAATATATATAAATATAAAATATATATAAATATAAAATATATATAAATATAAAATATATAAAGATAAAATATATTTATATTTTGATATATTTATATATTTATACATTTATATATTTGTATTTATATATTTATATTTATATATTTATATATTTATATTTATATATTTATATATTTATATTTATATATTTATATATTTATATATTTATATATTTATATATTTATATTTATATATTTATATATTTATATATTTATATATTTATATATTTATATATTTATATATTTATATTTATATATTTATGTATTTATATATTTATGTATTTATATATTTATGTATTTATATATTTATATATTTATATATTTATCTATTTATATATTTATGTATTTATGTATTTATATATTTATATTTATATATTTATGTATTTATATATTTATGTATTTATGTATTTATGTATTTATGTATTTATGTATTTATATATTTATGTATTTATATATTTATGTATTTATATATTTATGTATTTATATATTTAAATATTTATATATTTAAATATTTATATATTTAAATATTTATATATTTAAATATTTATATATTTATATAATAATATATTTAAATATTTATATATTTATATATTTATTTATTTATATATTTATGTATTTATATATTTATGTATTTATATATTTATGTATTTATATATTTATGTATTTATATATTTATGTATTTATGTATTTATGTATTTATGTATTTATGTATTTATATATTTATGTATTTATATATTTATATATTTATGTATTTATGTATTTATGTATTTATGTATTTATGTATTTATGTATTTATCTATTTATGTATTTATGTATTTATGTATTTATATATTTATGTATTTATGTATTTATGTATTTATCTATTTATATTTATGTATTTATATATTTATGTATTTATGTATTTATCTATTTATGTATTTATGTATTTATCTATTTATGTATTTATGTATTTATGTATTTATGTATTTATGTATTTATCTATTTATGTATTTATCTATTTATATATTTATGTATTTATGTATTTATATATTTATTAATTTATATATTTGTATATTTATATATTTGTATATTTGTATATTTGTATATTTATATATTTGTATATTTGTATATTTGTATATTTATATAGTTATATATTTATATATTTATATATTTATATATTTATATATTTATATATTTATATATTTATATATTTATATATTTATATATTTATATATATATATATATATATATATATATATATATATATATATATATTATATATATATATATATATTATATATATATATATATATATATTTATATATATATATATTTATATATTTATATATTATATATTTATATATTATATATTTATATATTTATATATTTATATATTTATATATTTATATATTTATATATTTATATATTTATATATTTATATATTTATATATTTATATATTTATATATTTATATATTTATATATTTATATATTTATATATTTATATATTTATATATTTATATATTTATATATTTATATATTTATATATTTATATATTTATATATTTATATATTTATATATTTCTATATTTCTATATTTCTATATTTATATATTTCTATATTTCTATATTTCTATATTTATATATTTATATATTTATATATTTATATATTTATATATTTATATATTTATATATTTATATATTTTATATTTATATATTTACACGAATTAATATAATTATAATTTAGTTGTAAATTATTATTAGAATATCCTAATAGTTTAGTGGTTGAAGTATCAGTTTTCAACTTTAAGGTACTTGGGTTCGATTCTTCCTAATGACAGTTCTTTTAGTTTAATATAATTTACCTACGGATAGTAATTCCGTACGGAATTACCCACGGATGATATTACCTACGGATAATATCCATAGGTAATGGATAATTACTCACGGATAGAATTCCGTAGGTAATGTACACTTTACCTACAAATAGTAATTCCGTAGGTAATGGATAATTACCTACGGATAGAATTTCGTAGGTAATGTACACTTTACCTATGGATTTTCATCCGTGGGTAATATCCGTAGGTAATGTAAAATTTACCTACGGATTTTTATCCGTGGGTAATATCCGTAGGTAATGTAAAATTTACCTACGGATTTGTATCCGTAGGTAATATTCCGTAGGTAATAGGCTTTTTTTTTGTAGTGATGATGTGATATATGAAAACTTGAAGTTGAATTATATTGTTTTATCTCACATTTGAATCTTGCATGCTTAAATTGAATTACTAACTTACCGTGTGTGTTTTATATGTATTTTTAACTATGATGATCATGTGTTTGGGGGCAGATTTTAGCACAAGTAGGTCTAAAGCTAAGAGTAGTATAGATTATATTTTGTTTACTTTTAAAGTGATAAATATGTATATATAGTTTTGGGGATGTTACAACTAATATATATATATATATATATATATATATATATATATATATATATATATATATATAAAACTAAAATATTTTATCAATGTAGTTAATTATCTTTGTAGCATAAATCTTATTTAATAATAATAATTAAAAACTTAACCACTACATTTAATTTATTATAAATTTTATAAAATATATATATATATATTTTAAAAAACTTAAATAAATGCCTATCAATTAAAATCATTTAAAAAATTAATGAAATATTATTTATTTAAAATATTGAAATAAAATAAGTCATACTAAGACAACTTTGGTTCACAAAATAAACAAAAAAAGAAAAAAGCCTTACATAATTTTTTTGTAACATTACTATATTTAAAATAGTTAAAAATATATAAAATAGTGTTATGACTTCAACGGGGAAAAAAATTATAACACGTAAAATTGAGTTACAAATTATCCAAATTCGTAACTCTTTCAAAATTTACTTCGATAAATTACTAAACAAATTGAAAAAACCTGAAACTTATAAAAATTTATATAAATACGAAACATATATATATATATATATATATATATATATATATATATATATATATATATATATATATATATATATATATATATATATATTCGAGAATAAATATTTTTTCATATTACATATCCTTGTATGAAAACACAGCGGAATCGGATACCGTGGTGGGTTTGTTTTCCATAAAACCTCCACGTATTAAAGGCAAAAGCGACAAAGCCTTGATCAGAGAAAAACAATTGCATGCAAAGAGGCCAATGGTTTGTTTTTCTGTATCTTTGAAGAAGACACAAAGGTAATTTCAACACTTGATCATGTATGTATGCTACAAAAGTATGCCGTGAAACAAGATTTTGATTTTATGCCTTTATTCTCATAGGTTACCAAAATCTTGGGACCAACATTAAATTCCAAGCTTCTTGAATCAGATAATGCCTTCTAGTCATTATAGTGCCCATGCAAGCTGTCTCTGCACCATCCCTTCTTTACAGACACAAAGCAAGAATCTCACTACAACTGTTTCTTCTTAGTTCTTTCTTTTGTCCTTTCGTATACAATTCTCCACAGCTTTCCTTCTTCACACTTTGCTACACACACAAACATGATGGACCATTTGACATCGGATCACAATTCCACATTACTATGGCCTAATGGATTACTGTTGTCTACTGACACTTTCATTGCCAATTTCAAGTTCTTAATCTTAAATATGTTTATATTTTACTGAATCCAACAAAATTGTTTTTCGTAAAGAATATAATAGGATGAAGGCTAGTTAGGTTTTAATATTGACTTGTTGCATGATTAGAAAAAGAAGATAAATATTGACAACAGAGAGAAAGAATAAAAGGAAGAAGGGGACCAAACCCAACGCAACGTGAGAGTGATGGCCATGAGTTTTGGGAGAAATCTATGCATTGTGATATTCCGATTCTCATGGCCAGAGGGAAATTAAGAGAAGGCAAGCTATATCACGACTGATTCTACATTTGTGGACAAACATCATTTATGCCACGAAAATTGATTTGTATCGATTAAGTTTTCAGCTTTACCAGGCTTTTTGTCATGATGCGGCCAACTTTTCACCTTCAATATAATATATATACTGTGACTAATTGCATTGTGAGTTGAAGGAATTCTTGGTTTAAGAGGCTAACTTATGAATGCAGCACAGACAAACTTAGATTCAGTGACATAACATATATAACAAGGGTATCTAAAATCCTTATCATATATATATTATATAGGAGCCTAATGAAACATACTATAAGAAAATATGTGCAAGTCTAACTTTCTTTACCTTTAAAATGTCAAGATAAAAGCAGTAGGAAAAAAAGTCAAGTTTAAAGCTTAAGTGTCATTTTCCTCCCTCCTTTAGAGACGGCTTTCAGAAAAGTTTTTATAAAGTTTATCTGGACTTTTTTCATTTAGAAGTAATAGTTGTGTTGTGCTTAATTAAGTTTATGAAAATGACTGAAGACCCTTTTATAAACGTCAATTCTCATCTGATATACTCTATCTTAAAGAATGCAAGGGTTTAATTAAATAATTAACTGAAATACAACTTTAATTACTCCATCAAAGGTTAAGCAGGCATGACCTTAAGATTAAAAACCATAAAATCCTCTAGAATTAAGAGACATCAATAGTCAAACATCAAGTTTTATGTTTTTATAACAATGAAATTACCTCCTGTTTTCAGTCAAAAAAGTACGTGAAAATAAAACCCCTTTTTTGTAACATTGATGAAGCCATTTACTTTTGTGTATTACAACTAGAAGCCATCCATGGTGAAATCTCACATCAAGTGCCAAGTACAATGGCATCTTGCCGTCTTGTGAAACCATGGTGCTAGCGTGCTGGGTCATGTCAGTACCACATGATTGTTGTGGCCAAAGTAGTACTATTGAAACATGCATGTGTCAAGATTACCAGCCAATGCAGTAATACCATCCTCCCAGTTTGTTTCATCATTTTGTGTATCAGCAAAAGAGTTTATGATATCATTAATATGCTAGTGTGGTTGTGGAGTACAGGTTTCATATTTTCCTATTTCCAAACACTAAATATTTTGACTGTTTAATCACATATACATCATTAAATCTACTATTTCTTTTCAAGCATTTGCCTGTAATTAAAGACAGAGTGAGAGAAAGACAAAGCAAATTAGGTTGAATTAAAAACAAAGGAACTATGAGTATTGTGGGCGTTTGATTTGATATTTAGAATCTTACATCTATGCTTCAGATGTGAAAATTTTAAAGTTATTCATAGTAGTTTATATTTGAACTTGAATCATCGATCCGTGTTTCACTTCATTCAAAGCGAAACCAAGCATATGCATATTTTATTGGTTAGAATTCAAGTTGAAGAGGTGATTTTCTTGTTGCTGTTCCCTAGTCCTCTGGCTTCCATGAAAAATATGATATGTCTCATTCAACTTCCTACCCTCTCCCACTGCCATGAGTACTTCACAGGCTTATGATTTAAAATCCAGTATACAAGTACATCTGCCACTGTGACCCAGTAAAATATTTTAGTGATACAACTAACAGAGAAAATAGACCTATATACCTAAACCAGATGTTTAAGTTTGTTACTCCTAGTAACTTCCATATGGGGAGTGAACAATAAGAGCACTTGTTAATTTCCCATGTTGGATTAGTTGGAATTATGATGCAGTTAAAATGTACTTAACATGATTTTTGTTTCCAATAATCTATGTGGAAAATTTTCTCTTCATATCAAGCCTACTGTGTCAAAGTCCATATTAGCCCTGCTGGTACTATCTTTCTGATTCCTGTTGAATTATTGGCAAGCATACCAAATTTATCAATCGCAATATAGTATTTCGATTAAATAAAAGTTGATCCCACGAAAAACGGTTTCAATGGAAATTCCCAATTATACGCATACTAAGTGGATTAAAACAAAATGGATTTTGCATAAAGAGTTGAATTGAAATTAAATGACAAAGAACTGTAAATTGTTGAGAAAAGATCAATTAAAGACACTTAGGATTGATTTCTTTTCTTATCTCTTTTTTGCACTGGATATGTCAATTAAGCACATCAATTAGATGTCACCTACTCAAATCATCCATGTTGATTTCTCACACAAGAAATTCATAAGAAAACCTAATAAATGTTGATTTCGCTCATAAGTAAGAGATTTTCTAGCATTAGGCTTAGGGTGTTAAGCAATTGATACATTCTTTCCATTCCTAGCAATTAACGTAACAAATATTCTTACCGTGATCTAAGATTCAAGATATATTTTTCAATCATACCCCAAACATCAAGAATAAATCATTCCAAAGCACAGAAGATAAGAATAACAATATCAAAGCATAAATTAATATCTCAAAATATCACCAAGATACAAAAGAGTTCAAAGGAAGTGCTCCAAATCCCAAGAGAATGAAGTTAACCACTTATGTTGACCATTACAATGCTCCAAATGTGGAAGAAATAAAGAATTGATGAAGATTGGACGAAACCCTAGCAGTAGTCGCACTTTTTCTCCCCAAAACCGCTTTCTTTTCTCAAAACACATCTTATCTTTCTATAGGAAAAATTGTGTATCGCGTCTTTCGATCAAGCGACAATGCTCTCTCATGCGAAAATTCCCTTTTTTCTCTCAAGCGACAATTTGCTCGTTTGAGCGAGTGAGCTCCAAAGAAGAATAACTAATATTCGCTCAAGCGAATTTACTTGCGCTTTAGCGACTGACTTCCAGAGAAGAATAACTGATATTCGTTCAAGCGAATTTACTGGCACTTGAGCGACTGACTTCTAGAGAAGAATAATTGATATTCGCTCAAACGAGAGTTCATCTCGCTCGAGCGACTTCCATGTTGAAAATCTTCTTCCTTCTTCCAGTTTTGCTCCAATTATGCTCCTTACTCTTGTATGAAGATATTCTCGAATTTATCCTATAATGGGAGAAAAATATATTAGAATTAACATAAGTGAAGTGATTTCATAACAATTCAAAGCATAATTATATCAACTTTTTATCATTTAACAATTCCCTTTTTAATATGCAGATTTTGCATGAAGTCATCGGTCATATCATATATTTCTTTCTGTAAATATAATAGTTGAAGGAGTGGAATGGCTCTGCATGTGATATGGGTCCTTCACCTGCGTATCAGAAATCACATCAACAAACAGAAGAGAAAAATCCTTCTCTTCGAAATTGTAAGTCTTTGAGCACCATCAGATAAGCATTTACCACAATGGAACCTAGATTGACAGCACTATCACTTTCAACACATCATTCATGCAAAATCAATCCCCACTTCCCACTTATGACAACAAGTGATATTTAAACTTTGCTTTATTTGCTTATCATTACAGACAAAACAAAACACATCCCCATGCATTACTTCCCCCACCCTATGCTAACCAAAGCAAACAACCAACAAAATGGAGTTTGTGGTCCACACCCCTTCCCCCTTCTTTTCTACCTTTTTGGCACCCTATAAACTCCCTCATTCACTCACAATGCTCCCAGAGACAAAATTCTAACCATTTTCTTTCCCCAGCATTTTCTTCTTCATAATTGTCAGCACTCATAATGGAGATCACGAGTAGAGATAGGAGGCAAGTTGCAATTGAGAAGGTGAGGAGAGACAGCACAGTTGAAGTAGAATATGAGGACGAGGAGGAGGATGAAAGTGTGGCTGGTGGAGACGGCTGTCTTGCAGAAGATGAGAGGAAGAAGGGTGGTGGAGGTGGTGGGAGAAGAGGGTCAAGTGGGGGTGGAATTTCTCCACCTTCTTGTCAGGCGGAGATGTGTGGTGCTGATTTAACTGTTGCAAAGAGGTACCATCGCCGCCATAAGGTGTGTGAGGTTCATTCCAAGGCAGCTTTTGTGATGATTGCAGGAATGAGGCAGAGGTTTTGCCAGCAATGTAGCAGGTGTTAAATCCCTCATCTAAACTAAAGCATTTTCTCTTAATTTGAATTTGTATTACCTTCATCATCTTCATTATATATAGCAGAGTTGATCATGCTTTTCCATTACGCGTTTAAAATGTTGAAACTAAGCGTAGTACTACTTTTGAAGTAGTCCTTCAAAATTCAAACTATGAACAGACTTCTTATAATTAGAGGCATGCCTTGAACCTTGATCACTGACGAAAGAATTTGGTTGTGTCACTTAATAAACATTTTTTATGCATACATCAGAAACACCCGTTAAGAATTGAACTTCAGTGATTAGATCTTTTAACTTTTCTTTCCATATAAAGAAGCATAAGTGTCTACTATTTCAAAGGACTGCTTCTATACATTTCCCTTGTTAGAAACCTGTGATGAGTCTGTGCAGGTTCCATGAGCTGGAAGAGTTTGACGAAGCTAAAAGAAGCTGCCGGAGACGCTTGGCCAGACACAACGAGCGGCGCCGGAAAAGCAATGCTGAAACTTGCAACGAAGGATGCAGCGGCAGCAAAGGGCAGCACCATACAGAAAGCCTCTGCAGAAATGCTGATGACTGGGGAAGAATTCAGATGAACTTGGGAAGGAATTCTGGTTACAGGTCCTTCCATTTCAGATGAACTCAATGTGTTCATCAGCATGCTCCCTCTCTTCTGTCAATGGATCTTTACATTATGTCAAGGCATATAATAAAGTCCCCTTTTTATGTTACGAGAATAAGCATCTAAACCAGAATGAAAAACTCCTAACAGTTAAAGGTGGTGTCGTATCTAAACTCCTTCATAGTCCTGAAGCTCTCTTATTATTTACTTAGCAAGTTTCGTATGTTTCTCTGTGCCTTGCAATATAAGTATTCTATTGTATCACCCTTAAATGTTGATTCACCCACCTCCCCTTCATTAGAATAAAATCTATTGTTTATTGAGCAAATTCACGTATCTCCAATTGTTTCTATATGTCAAATGTTTATGCTGTGTAAATAACCTTCGTCGATTCATTTGTGTATAAAATGGTAAAACAAAATCTCCACAATATATCTGTAGGATTTATTTGCACCTCCAGAAAATAAAATGGTAAAATAGCTTAGTGACAAACATGTTCCTTGTCTCCCCCTTCCAAAGATTGATATGCTTATGTCATTGCAAAACCATCTTCCTCCATCCTATTTATGAGAAGACATTGTCGAATGACATTCCCAGGATCGTTCTGAAAAATAACAATAAATTATAAGAAAGATTCCCACACACTCTGGCCTAGACAGTGATCTAAAAGTAAGGTTCCAAGATCACTGACAGACCAAACTTCCTTGCAAACTCGCAGATTAAAGTTTAGTCTATATAAAACAATCTAGATCTTGCCCACATTGTTAATTTGCATGAAGGATTCAACAGAATAACACCACCTTATGACTATCAGGTATTATCAATTTATTCATTACACCGCAATATATGTTACACTTGCAAGTTGCTGGATCAAAGTATGTAACGTGAGTCTTGAGATCACTGAAATTTGACAACAATGCACGAAATATCATCGGTGCTTTTCTTATTAACTGCTTCATCGGTAAGGCGCCTTGCTGAAGATCGAGCATCCTTTATATTTCTGATACAATTAACTGCATCTTGATTTGACATTACCTGGAATAATATGAATAAACAGATACTAGAACGATTAAAAATTTACTAAAGCAAGAAGTTTCTAAATCTTTCGTTTGTGCAGACATAGGATCAAATGAGTAATTAAACCCATCAAATATTTACATTAATAGATAGATAGGTAAAATGTGCTTGCATCATGCTTCATTTGTCAAAACTGACCTTCCATAATCCATCACTGGCTAATATAATGAACTCTGCATCATCATCTATAATCTCCACTGTGACAAATGGCTCTGAACTCAAATGTTTCTTCAGGCTTTTGTCACCAAATGCCCTAGAGACTGCCAGTCGTCCATCAACCCGTGGAACATCCCCTGAAGTAATCACAAAAGTTGTATCCTTAGCACTTGAACAATGTGTAGTTTTTAGAGCAAGCAACTGAACTAGATAAGAAAAGCAGCGGGAATCATTAGCTCTCGAAGCTACAAATCCACAACTGACCAACCTAGTGGAGCATTTTAGTAAGATCGAGGCAAAGTTATATATGCATTGTAAATTATGTCATACCTGGAAAGTTAGATACAAAACCACCTCTATTTTTTATATCCTCATGTTCCGTGTTTGGCTCATGATCTACTGATAATTGTTTGGCCACACCCTTTTTGCATAAGACGGCCCGAGAATCCCCAATGTTGGCTACTATTAACTTCTGACAATTGACTAATATTGCTGTAACTGCAGTTGAACCCCCTCTGCCTAATTCACCCGACATCTCTAAAATATTAGAATCAGTTTTACTGTAAGCTCTCTTCACAGCATCTGCAGGTTCTTTCCAGAAGTCAGGCTACACAAGATAAAAACATGATTGAACTTCTATTGCAAATAATGGTCATATTTATTCAACTGGAGTCAACACTATGAATTTTTCAATTTTGAGGATATGCCTGAAATTAATCTCCTTTACAGTTAAGTAACCAGCAAAAGCTAACAACATGCATTACCTCTTTTAAGATGGTATCAAACAAATGAGACTGCAGGTAACTAGGTACATTGTGGCCTGCGTGGCCATCAAATATTGCAAACAAACCCAATTCATTGCTCTCTACTTGCTTAAATTGAGCAACAAGATAATCCTCCATGTCATGATATGATTTTCCTTTTACCAAGTGAAAGCCATGAGTTATATTCTTTGACATCTTGCTCTTGCCTTTCCCTGAATCAGGGTCTGATGAACCCAAACCAACTTTTACCTGCAAGCAACACGCTCATGTCAACCACATGACTATATATAAACCCATGCTAAAGCTATAATATGTTAAGTAGTTAATCAAGTGGGTGATTGATCTTGCCATATATAGTCTTGTAGTCATTAAGAAGATGCATTCAATTCTGAGGATCACATGTAGGGAAATATGTTCTCACCAGAGAGACCGGTAGTGCCTCCCACTATCTCCATTACAACAAGCAAAGTTTATCTCACAAAGTGAGATAGGTCACATGAATCACACAAACACTATCCCATATCTCCACTAAATATGTTAGACTTTGAGTTAGAGCTGTTAAAATGGTCAAAGCCTAAAAGACCAAAAATGCAAAGGCCCACATAAAGAAAAGCTTAATAGACCAAAGAGCCCACAAGCCCTATGGGCTAAGAGTAGCCCGTGGGCCTAACTCTTAAGAACTTTATTTATTGTTAAAAGCTTACCGTGATATATTTTCAATTGTGATGTTACAACTTTCCTGGAAGAAAGTTAGAAAGCCTTCAACTTCTTTTACCATAGTTTTTGCAAAATTCATTGAGGAAAACCCCAGATTAATGACAGGAACAGATGGATCTTAATGACACAAAGAACCAGATTTTGGAAGAAAGCACTCATAACATCTTTATTTTGTAACTCTGTCATATCTGAGAAAGCCTAAGGTATCATAGAAATGAGAAAACATAGGAATAAGCAGGTTAATTCTCGAACAAGCCCTCATTCATCAGAATTTACACACTCATACATATTATTACCAATTGAAGAAGTATTTGACATAATCTGGTATATTTATCTCATCCCGGAAACAAAGATGCACATCAGTTTTGGTGATATATTTTCCTACAGATCGGAGATAGCTGAAAGATTATGACATTAGATTGCAGAGAAGTAATTGGAAAAACTCTCTTACAAGTCAAAGTCAATGATGGAAGACCAGGCACGCGGCATGAATCGGTTCAATAACAACCACAAAAGGCATACAGTTGAGCTTATTAACTTGAGTAATATAAGCAACACAAGCAATCAAGCAATACACAGAATCGAATATGAAGATTAATACCAACAAATGAAGATCTACATCATGTCTCAATTGATGAATATAAAAAAAATAAAAATGTGATCCAAGTCCAACCATAAATAATTTTCTACGTAAAAACAAAAGGGAGTGACCTTTACCTTCATCTTGTGAAGGATTTCTCTGGTAGTCATAGCTGTTTTCCTTGAGTTGAAGAAAAGAGAGGAAGGAAAAAAAAAAAAAAGGCAAAAAATAAGAGAAAGATGAGTGACTGTGCTATATGCTGATGAGGATGGAAAATAGTGGCGTTGACAGACAGGTCTGAAAAGGACAAGTCCACCCTGTTTTATTTTTTTATAATTTCTTTTACGTATACTAATGATATATCTCCATTGATGATCAAAACTTTATATAAAAGTTATCAAATTAAATTTAGTTTTTAATGATATATTTTTGTTTACATAATCAAAACAACATTCTTAAAGAATCTATCTATTATTTGTTGTTGTTTATTGATAACTACTAAAACTGTTATTTAACATTACGGTTTACACCCGTTTTGAAAAAATTCCATATTTATTAACCTTCCCATAGATTTGGTTTCTTCTCTTGTACTCCTCTATCAGGTGTTGTGAATAGCTAGGCCTCCACGTGGAATAAAGTAAAAATTTAAGCTTTAAAATAAGTTTTATACATTAGCTTTTATCTTTAATTTAAAAATGAGACCTTTTTTATGTTTATATTTTCATTTCGTTTAAGTTTTAGTTCTCTTTTAAATTTAAACTCTTTAACTTAGTAAGTTTTTCAGTAGTTCTTTGAATTTTTAAATTGAATTATAATACAAAAAATAATTATAAAATTTATTCATAAAAAATATATTTGTAACTTTTAGCTTCAGATTTCTCCACGCATGACTTTCTTAATGGTAGATAACCTGAATTTACAAGTGACGAGATTTAAAATTTTCACTTATAATTTTTTTCATAAATTTTATGTTAAACGGAGTATTCATATTAAGTGGGGCGAATAGAAAAATGGTTTATGATTAAAATATATTAAACAAAATAATTGAAAACAATAAATAAATGTACTTGAACATACGAAACTTAAAAATTTTCTTCAATCGTGTAAAAATTTCTATTCGTAACCACGTTCAGACTAATCTCTACGGTGAATCCTTCAATCAATGAAACTTGTAAAGTATAGCTATCTTTTCTTATAATTTGTTGTTTATAAATAAAAAAAGTAAATTAACACTACAAGAAAAATGACATTTAGCCACCGAAATTAAGCAATCGAATTTTTTCGGTCACAAATAGCGACCGATTTAATTTTGGTCGCAAATAGCAACCGATTTAGCGATCAATTTAGTTCGGTCGCATTTAGCGACCGATTCAGCGACCACTTTAATTCGGTCGCAATTAGCGACCGATTTAGCGACCAAAATATGAATTGATTTTCATTTTGTTATTTAGCAACCAAAATAGCGACCAATAATTTGCGTTGCAAAATTTCGGTCGCTAAATCGGTGTCTATTCCACACTAAAATAAAAAAATCATTTAGCGACTGATTTAGCGACCGAATTACAAATTGAAATAGTGACCGAATTATAATCGGTCGCTAATGAGAAAATAGCGATCGAATTTAAATCGATCGCTAATCGAACATTATTTTTTTATGATATTTAAATTTATTTTTTTATAAATATACTTTAATTGTTTTAGTATGTTTTTGACAATTTATTTTTTAAAAGTAATTTATTTTCTAAAAATAATTTAATTTTTAAAAGATACTTTAAAAATAAACTTTGGTCTCAATATTAACAAAATGAAGATTAACTTTAATTTTAAATTACTAAAATAAAAATATTATTAAAAATAAATCTAATTTATTAAAAATTTAAATTGTAATAAATTAAGACTAGAGTAATATTAACTATTCAATACATTGTTTAAGAAAAGTTTAATAATAAATATTCTTTAATTTATTTTTCAATTGAAATTAAATTATATTTTAAAAATTTATATTAAAAAAATTAAACACATCAAATGATCACATTTTAATTCCTCATTAACTTAATTAATTAAGAAAATAAAATTTTAATCAAATTATTACAATTTTATTTTATAAAACTTTATTTTTAATCTAATCTTTAAATTTATTGCTTTATTATTATTAATTACTTAACCATGGTTATTTTCATATAATTGATATACAAAAAAATTATATCAATATACATTAGCTAATCAATATACATTAGTTTAAGTATACTAATTAATATTTTTTTCATTTTTAACATAATTAATAACAAAGATTAAAAATAGACTGCTAGAAAAGTTAAAAATTTAAAACTAATCTATTTTATAAATACTAAAAATAAAGCATATTTAAATTTATATTTGAAACTATATAATAGCTGTTCCACGTTAACCACTATCTAAACTATATTTTAGATAGCGGTTAAGGTTTAACCGCTATTAGATGTTCTGTTTTAAGAGCGGTTCCAGTGGAACCGCTATCATATACAACCATTATGATCGATTAAATTTTCAAATAACCGATCATATTGGATAATTTTTTCAAATAATTAATTATAATCGATTAGTTTTCTAAATAATTGATTAGAATTGATTAGTTTTTCAAATAATAGATTATAATTGATTAATTTCTCAAATATATATTAAAAAATTATAAATAAAAATATAAATTACTTAAGAATATTAATTATTGTATGAAAGTGATGAAGATCTTATTGAAACACTCTAACAAAGATCTTATTGATTTGATGAAGTAAAAAATAAAGTCAAAGTCAACTTTGTAGCAGTCAACAGTCACTTTAATAGGAATTAATGTGTCTTCAGCTATGCTTAGGTATAATCATTTTTATCTTTTTTGCTGCATGAGGTTTTTTCACTTAAAAGATTTTGCAAAATGCCTCTAAATACGTTTAAGCAGTTAAAAACAAAGTATTTTAACAAAAGCTTTCTTAAACAAGTTTTTAACTGATATAATTTCGAAATAACCGGTTGTTTTCATTAAAGAAAGTTTTGAAAACCTTCTGTCAGTGCTAAGAGAAGTGTTTTTGCAGTATTTTAATCGATACAACTTGGTTTTAATCGATTAAAACCACTTAGAGTTCAGGATGATCGATCAGAATGCAATTATGACCGATCAGAATCAGATATGATCGATCGAATTGAGTTATGACCGATCAGATATTTTTCAATCGATTAAAACACGTTTCAATCGATTAAAACAACTTAGAAAATTTCTACACAGCTGCTTTAATCGATTAAACCTTATTTTTATCAGCTTAAAATCACTTGGAAAAACTCACAATAAAGTTTTTTAGTATTTATATCGATTGAATCACGTAAACAATCGATTAAAACAAATTAGAAGATTTTTGGTAAAGAGTTTTAATTGATATAAACGCTGTCAGTATCGCTTAAAACAAATCTGTTAAAGAATCAAGAACGCTTTAATGGATTAAAAGAAGTTTTAACAGATTAAAACTGCACTTTTAACGATTAAACCGCACTTTTAACAGATTAAAAGATTATTTTAACAGATTGATTAAACCAAGAGCTTTGAAAATCTTCTATAAAAACAAGTTTGGCTTGAACTTTTTAAACACACATTGAACATCGACTTTTACACATCCTTGAGCAATCAAGCAAGCAAACTTTAGCACTCTTTTAAAAACATAATATTAAAAAAAATAGTTAATATTTGAAACTATATAATAGTGGTTCCACCTTAACCGTTATCTAAACTATCTTTTAGATAGCGGTTAAGGTTTAACCGCTATTAGAAGTCCCCTTTAAGAGCGGTTCCAGTGGAACCGCTATCATATACAACCATATTTTAAGATTCTGAAGTCTCGGGTTGTATTTCGCTTGAGCGACACTACTCTCGCTCGAGCGAAATCCGATACTGATCGATCATAATTTGAAATGATCGATCATAATTGAGAGGATATAATAGCGGTTCCACGTTAACCGCTATCTAAAGTTTTTATTAGATAGCAGTTAAGGTTTAACCGCTATTATAAGTGCCCTTTAAGAGCGGTTCCAAGTGGAACCGCTATCATATACAACCATATTTTAAGATTGTTAAGTCTCTGGTTGTATTTCAGCTGAGTGACTCTACTCGCTCGAGCGAAAGCCAATTCTGATCGATTAGATTTTCAAAATGATCGATCATATTTGATAACTTTTTCAAATAATTAATTATAATCGATTAGTTTTCTAAATTATTGATTCGAATTGATTAGTTTTTCAAATAATAGATTAGAATTGATTAATTTCTGAAATATATATTAAAAAATTATAATTAAAAATATAGATTATTTAAGAATATTAATTATTGTAAAGATAAAGTAGAACATGGGAGGAGATGAGGATGATAATATAATGATAGAAGTTACAAAAATGTAGAATTAAGAAGTTTCAAACAAAAAAAATTAAGAAAATAGAGATTTAATTACACTTTTAATAAATTGAAGATAATACTAGTTTTGATTTTTATTTTTAACTATTTATTTTAATTATTTAAAACAGAGAAACTATAATTTTAGTTTCTAAATACTCAATTTAAAGAATTAAAGTCATTATTATTTAATCTTTTAATTTTAGTATTAAAATTTTAAATTATATTTTATTAAATTAAAATAATTACAATATAATTTTCTACTTTGAGAATGAACAATATAATTAAGAAGATCAAGTCTAATGTTATTGATGCTAATTTTAACAATAATACAATAATATTATTTTCGAAAATGCCAATATGAATGTGAATATTTTGATTATTATTATATAAAATAATTAAAAGAATAAAGTAAATAGAAAAGTAAAATGCATGGTTATACCACTTTCCTTTTAATCTATAATTAGTTAGGTATGAATCAAATGTAAAGTCTAATGTTATTGATGCTAATTTTAACAATAATACAATAATATTATTTTCGAAAATGCCCATATGAATGTGAATATTTTGATTATTATTATATAAAATAATTAAAAGAATAAGGTAAATAGAAAAGTAAAATGCATGGTTATACCACTTTCCTTTTAATCTATAATTAGTTAGGTATGAATCAAATGTAAAGTCTAATGTTATTGATGCTAATTTTAAGAAGATCAAAAATGTAAATTAAAATAATTACAATATAATTTTCTACTTTGAGAATGAACAATATAATTAAACTCAAAATTGAGAATACTCTTATACATTTTTGAACTCTTTTGGATAAATTTTTTTTCTAATTTTTGATAAAGTTAATTTTAATATTTAAAAGTATTTAACATTTTGAATTCTGAAAGGTTTTCTCTAATAGCAAATTTAAAAACATAATATTCAAAAAATATTTTAAGATTGTGAAGTCTCGGGTTGTATTTCGCTTGAGCGACACTACTCTCGCTCGAGCGAAATCCGATACTGATCGATCATAATTTGAAATGATTGATCATAATTGAGAGGATATAATAGCGCTTCCACGTTAACCGCTATCCGAAGTGTATATTAGATAGCGGTTAAGGTTTAACCGCTATTAGAAGTGCCCTTTAAGAGCGCTTCCAGTGGAACCGCTATCATATACAACCATATTTTAAGATTGTTAAGTCTCGGGTTGTATTTCGCTTGAGCGACACCACTCTCGCTCGAGCGACGCGACCTGCACAAAATTGGCATTCTCGGGTTGTTTTTCGCTTAAGCGACAATGATCTCGCTCGAGCGACATCCACATTTTTCGATTATGATCGATTACATTTTTAAATGATCGATCATATTTGGAAATATATAATAGCGGTTAAGATTTAACCGCTATTATAAGTGCTATATAATAGCGGTTATAATTTAACCGCTATTAGAAGTGCTATTATAATAGCGGTTAAGAGGTAACCGCTATCATATACAACCACATTCGCGCTTATCCCTAACTCTCGCGCCTCACTCACCCATTCCTCTTAACCTTGGCCAGTATCTCCTCCTCACTCCCGGCGAGCCCTAGCCCCCTCACTGCTCCCCCCAAGTCAGCCCTCACCCTAATCCAACCTCCACCAAAGCTCCTCGTCAACCGCACGCCACCCCGTCGCCCACCGCTCCATTGCGAATCCCCGCGCTTCTCGTGAGCACCGCACCCCAACACCCGTTGTTTGGACCCCCAAACCCCGCTCATCACCATCGCCTCCCCGGCCACCATCGTGGCCATCCCTAAATCTCAACCTAACCTCCACCATCGAGGTCTTTCCACACCTTAGTTGCCCCAATCGTGCCATTGAGTTCCCCGCGAACTAGAGGTGAGTCAGAGGGGTCGCGGTCAAGCGCTTCGATTCACATTTTGCTGCTATGTTCTATTTCTTTTATGCCTTTTTACTGTGGATTGTTCTCCTTGGTTAAGGATGAATTGTGTGTGGGTCTGGTTTAAACTCGGTTAGTTGTGGACAGTCTAAAAACCTTGATTGCATACCATTTTTTAAAACCTTGGTTATAGAATGCGTAAGGTGTCTTATGTCCTGTTAATGATTTGAACTTGTGCTCGACAAACAGATTGAGAAAATGGAGAATTTCTTGAAGGAACCTAAGGGAGGATCATTGGACGAGAGAATTCTACCAAAAACTTGCTGGAAGTTTCAAGTGAGTTCTCGCTTTTCACCGGTTGTTAGGTTATTTTCCAGATAATAGAAGAAGTATTGTCATTGAGGAGTGTTGGAATGTGATGTTCGTGCAGATCGTTCCTCGGGTCGTGCTTGGGAAGCCTGTTATAAAATGGACAGAGGTTAATGTTCTTTCTCACTAACTCATGTATTTTATTTCCGTGGGTTCCTGTGCGGCATCCTTCAAATATTGCTGTTTTCCTTTTCCTATATTCTTAGATGGTTGTGCCTTTTTTTATGTAGTTTTTAATTAATCCTTTATTTTGGAGAAATTCTAGATTGAAAGTTGGTTTCAGGCTAGGCTCCAAGACTTAGCACTAGTCCCTAACAGTGAGTTGATGGTTCCTAAATGTAAGGAAGGTGAGTCTTCTGGTGGACCTTATGGTTCTTAGCATAGTAAGTTGTTATGTTGTCTTCAAGTATTCAAATGGTCAACATTAGATTTATTTAATATAATTGCAGGTGTTTTTCATTGCTGCTTGAGTTATGGTAGGTTGCCTATTTTATTTTATGTCTCTCGTGTCTATGCTCTGTCGTCATCACATATTCAAATATTCAACATTGAATTATTTAATATAATTGCGAGTGTCTAGCATTGCTACTTAAGTGATGACTTTTACATTAAGCTGTTTTATGTTATTAGGAACATGTTTGGTAGAAGATAATATGATACTGAAGATGAGGAATAACTTGGCAGTAATGAAGGAACATGAAAGTGATAATAACATTCCCACCATAAAAAATTTTTCACTTTCTATTTTCCTTCTATTTTTGTATAGCTAGCTGCTACAGTTGTATTTATTGATATATTTGAGGAAACTTCTAATAAAATGAGTTATCTTGTGAGATTGTACCTGGACTGATTGTTTTACAAAAGTTATGTGAGATCCATCAGAGTTGGAATTTGAAGCAAGATCATCAAAAGATGGAGCATAGTGAGAACATGCAGATTATTTCAGTTAGCTTAAATTTTCCTAGCCATCACTGTTCATGAAGTATTTTAAATTTTAATGTATCTGAATCAAAAGGTTTCCTTATATACCTTTCCCAAGCATTCAAGAAAAATTCATGCAAACTTCTCCACCTTTTTGGAGGTCCTCTAACTACTGATCCCTTCATCATATATCTGTGTTCCCTTGACATGTATTCCATATTGGTATAACTCGTTGCTTGAAGTCTTCAATTGTGGAATAAACCTCTAGTTCTCGGTTCATGATCAAGACTCATATCCCGATTGATAGTGGAATGGAAAAAGTAATTTAAATATGGATGCACCAATATCTATTCAGGTCATCTTATTATTAATTTATTATTGTTTTTACCAATTGGTCTACATTTCATGGATGAGAATGCATCTTAACTACTAACTACTAAGCATTCATTATGTAATACAATTGTGTCCAATTGATATAATTAAAAATGTAAATAAATAAAAATAATTAACTTTGTTATTAATTTAGCGATCGAATTTTTGGTTGCTACAAATTTATTATAATATACAATTCAAATTTAGTGACCGATTTAGCGATCGATTTAAATGATTATTTAAATAATTATATTAATATATTAGCGATCGAATATATCTGATCGCTATTTTTTAAAACTTTACCACTGATTTAGCGACCGATTTAGCGATCGATTTATTATATAATTTTTGGTCGCTATTTTGGTCTTCAAAGAATAAGTGACCAAATTATTTAGCGACCACTTTAGCGACTACCGAATCTGGTCGCTATTTAGCGACCAAAATGTAAATCGGTCGCTAACCAATTAGCGACTTGCCCTTTTGTGACCAACCATTTCGGTCGCTAAATTCGGTCGCTAATAGAATAGCGACCGATTTTTAGCCATTAGCGACCGATTTTTTCGGTCGCTAAAAGCGTTTTTTCTTGTAGTGTAAGTAGAATTTGACCAATATTTTCTTTTAAATAGAAATCATTAAACTGGAAACTGATTTGATCACATATGTTTACAAATCTTTTTACGATACCTAATTTTTTATATGTTTGAAAATAAGTTATTTATCTGTTACTAGAGAAAAGTTTATTCGCTAACAATTTTACCAAATATGATTTACATTGATTTATTTTATATTTTTTTGCTGACAAAAATAATAATAATAAGTTATTGATTTCAACCAAACAAAATCTTAAATTTAATTACCAAATAAAATATTTTTAATGCAAAAGATTATATTTTTTAGTGAATATACAACACAATAATATAATTTAAATAATTAACATTTGTGATAAATTTTAATTTTTTATTATAATTAATTAATTAAATATAATAATAATTATTATTATTTTTTTAATATTTTGAAAAAAATTGCATTAATTACTAATATAAACTTCAAATATATTTATATAATATATTTTATTTTTAAATATATATATATATATATATATATATATTAGACTTAATTAATAATTAATTTAATTATATGATTCATGAAATATAATGATTTTAATCCAAATATCATTTAATAAAATATAAGGACCTATTGATTATTATGTGAAGTTATAATAAAATAAAAAAACTATCAATAACCAATTTAGTGTAGTGGATGTTGATTCATAAAAAATGATTTAGGGTTCTCTAACTGGCCATAAGATTTTTCTACTGTTAATCATTAGAAAATGAGAGAAGAAGAAAGATAAGGAGATAGATTGAAAAAAGAGAATTAGAGAACATATAGGCTCAATAATGTATTCTTATTGGATCTTTCATAGATCAAAGTTAATATCTTTATTATAATTTATGTGAGAATCATAGATGAATGCATGAAAACTATTCAAACTAACATGTGGTATAAGAGTTAAGTCGTTGGATCTATGAATATCCATGAATGATGTTTTTCCCTTTCCATTGCAATTGATTTTAAATTGAAATTATAAAATAAGTGAATCACTGTTATTTTTTTTTAGATGAATGCTTTATTACACTACCTTTTCTGAGATGACTCATAGACCTTTAATATTCGAATTCTATATCATTGATATATTTTTATCTCTTTCTTTCACCTCTTCATTTATCTATATATTTTTATTGCTTTACAACTAAATAATCTTTTTTTTTATGCTTTACAATATTTCAGTTGCTATAATATTTCTTTTTTTCATTTCATATTTTTTGTTTTGACTAGTTCTTTAGCTCTAGATAATCCGAAGTGATGCGTTGGTTATTAGTTCTTTTTTAATTAATTTATACTATTTTTTTTACAAAAATGACCTTGAATTGCAAATTGAAAGGCAATTTAAAAAAAATGTTTTGATTTGTGATAGGTGAATGACCCATTGAATGTGGTTGATTTCATTGATTTGTGAGATAACACGAAGCCAACTAAGTTGGTACTTAAGCTTTATATCCTGCTGCATTAATGAAAGATGTTAATCAAATATGGTGCACGAGTTCATTGATTCATTTTGATTGGTTGGATCAAGTGACATGTGTAATTGGGTTACATTCTTCATGGGTATCAAATTTAATACTTTTGGTTTTATTGCTCAAGATTATAATGAATATATGTGACGAGATAACTGATTAATATTATTATAACAATTGAAGACACTTATTTATTTGAAATCAAGTATGATGAATTTTGCTAGTTACCAAAGTAACCAAAATTTTAAAGTTATTTAATATCAAATTAAAGATTATTTTATTTCAATTACCTCGTAGAATGGATGTTAAATTATAGATAATTGATTTATGGTTTAATTCAAGTTCATTGTAATAAGGCATTTTCGAATCACCCAAAGGTTAATTAATTATTTTTATAATTAATGAGCATGATGGTAGATAATTTTGTGTTGCGTGACTAGTTTTATTTATATGCTCAGAGGTATTAGTATGCATAAAATGTTTATTTGTGTTTGAATCTATATTTTATGTGTAATTAATTACTCAAAGCATTAATGTTAAGCATGTGTTAATTGCAGTATTTGTTCCTGAATATTTACATTCGCTTGATACATTTGTTATAGTCTTTAATGGGTTAAATTTTCCTGATTGAAGTAAAAAAAATCCAATTTTACTTAAGTATGTTGGATCTTAATTTGACCTTTCAAGTTGAAGAACCGACTGCTATCATTAATGCTAGCAGCAATAAAGAGAAAGTTCATTATAGAGCAATCCCAAATTGCAAATAAGTCCCTTGTTGGGACATTAATTAGTATCTTGACCACCATGAAGTTTGATGACTCTCATACTATGCACAAACACATAATCAAGATGACAAACTTTACATCAAGACTCAAGTCTCTTGGAATGGCAGTGGATGAAAATTTTGTTATGCAGTTCATTTTGAACTCGTTACGGTCTGAGCATGATTCATTTCGGATGAATTATAACACCATGAATGATAAACAGAATGTACATGAATTGCACAGTATGTTAGTTCAAGAGGACCCAACTCAATATCTTAGGAAGTCACTTTGTTCATTATGTGAGAAATCAAGGAGTTGGAAAGAAAGTTGTTAAGAAACATGGAAAAATCAAAGGACTATTAAAGATTGACGAGTCCTCTACTAAAATCCAGAAAAAAATGACAATTGTCATTGTTGCGGGAAGTCTGGATATTTCCAAAAGGATTGCCTAAAGCATAAAACTTGGTTTGAAAAGAAATGTAAGCATAATGCTTATGTATGTTTTGAATCAACCTTAACTGAAGTTCCCTATAATATTTGGCGGATTGATTTTGGATGTAGGACTCATGTTTCTAATGTGATATAGGGATTCCTTTCAACTCGCTCAATTCTACTCTTCTTTCTGGAATGAAGGTCCAGTTCCTGATTCTGTCAAACCACGCCTGCCTCTCAGCATCCCTGAATCTTCTTCTATCAATCTGAATGCCTGTAGGCTCAGTCCTTGGCCTTTTACCAGCAACCCTGGATGATGAAGCACCTTGAGACTCTTTTCTTGGACTCATCTGAAACATGATGATACTCATAGTTAGTCTAATATTTTGATCCCATCATGAATACAATGCTACTTATGATCTACATGTGAGACTATTGATATGTTCAATTGCAAAAAACAGACTATAATTCATACTTGAACATTTCATCAAACAGTTGGCTTGCACCTTATTTTCAAACTTCTATGGCCCTAATTTCTAACATGAATCCTTTCCCACTTACATAATTAAGCAATTTATCAACAATTACACACTTTATATCACCTAAAAATCAAGTAAATCTCTTTGAAGCATTTTATCGAACACTTGGTATGCATCAGAATTTGTAACCCCTATATATGCAATATATCCAATCAATTCAACCACAAACACCAATCCTCATGCAGTTAAGTAAAGAAACATAAGAAAGAAACTCAATTCTCACCTTAATCGCAGAAAATGCAGAAGTACAATGCAAGGATGAGAATAGTGAACGAATTGATAAATTTGAACTTCTAATTGGTGGAATCCAAGCAGAAGTATCACAGAACACGTAGAATAATGCAAGAAAGGGTGAAATTTGTGTAATGGAAGCTTGGATTAGAGAGAAACTCGTTTGGGGGAGAGTGGGTTTTCGAAATAGTTCTGTAAAATGAAAACTGACCCCCTCCACGTGTTTTAAAAAACCAGATCTGGGCACTTTCGCTCAAGCGAAAATCAGTGTACCTATTATTCGCTTGAGCGACCAAAAATAGAGAGAAACAATTAACATTCTCTTGAGCGAAACTTATGTTGCTTGAGCGAATGTGTGTACAAAAAATTATTTTCATTTGAGCGAAGAAAAAGAGAGAGGAACAACTAACATTCGCTTGAGCGAATGTGTGCACAAAAAAATTTTCCGTTTGAGCGAAGAAAAACAGATAGAAACAACTAACATTCGCTTGAGCGAAACTTTTGTCGCTTGAGAGAATTTCAATGAATTTTGACTTAGAACATGAAATTCAAATGCAATCCAATGATTAATAACTCAAAAGCAAAAAGAAAAGAAATTAAAGAAAAAACACTGGATTGCCTCCCAGAAGCGCTTGTTTAACATCTTCAGCTCGACGCCTGTTGGCTTTAAGGTTCATCTAAGTAGATAATGAGGTGAATCTTATCCACTACATCTCTCAAATATGCTTTAATTCTCTGCCCATTAACTGTCCATACTCTTCCTGTTGCTGGATTTTCCAATTCCACAGACCATAAGGCCTAACGGATCTTACCACGAATGGACCTGACCATTTAGATTTTAGTTTCCCAGGAAAAATTCTTAATCTTGAATTAAACAGTAAAACTGACTGGCCTGGATGAAAATCTCTTTTCAGAATTTTCTTATCATGATATGCCTTAACTTTCTCCTTGTATAACTTGGATGATTCATATGCATTAAGTCTCATTTCTTCTAATTCATGCATCTGAATTTTTCTTTGTTCTGCTGAAGCTTTTGGGTCAAAATTTAAAAATTTAAAGCCCAATATACTTTATGCTCCATTTCCACTGGAAGTTGACATGACTTACCATAGACAAGTTGAAAGGGAGATAGCCCAGTAGGAACTTTATATGCAGTTCTATAAGCCCAAAGCGCATCATCTAACTTTATTGACCAATCTTTTCTTGAAGATGAAATAGTCTTTTCTAATATTCTTTTGATTTCTTTGTTTGAAACTTCTGCTTGCCCATTAGTTTGTGGATGATAAGGTGATGCAACTTTATGTCTGACCCCATAATGCTCTAAACATTTTTGAAGTTGAATATTGCAGAAATGTGATCCTCCATCATTGATTCAAACTCTGGGAGTTCCAAATCTACAGAATATATTTTTCTTTAAAAATTTTATCACAATTTTGGCATCAGCTTTTACAATAGCCACTGCTTCCACCCACTTTGACACATAATCTAATGCTACCAAGATGTATTCTTTAGAGAACGAGGATGGAAAAGGTCCTGCAAAATCAATTCCCCAATAGTCAAATATTTCAACTTCCAACATGATATTCAAAGGCATCTCATTTCTTCTTGAGATACTCCCTGTTTTCTGACAATCAATACATTGTTGTAAAAAATTGTGCGCATATTTAAATAAGGAATGCAAAAAAAAATCAGATTGGAGAACTTTTGCAGCAGTTCTAACTCCATTAAAATGACCCCCATAAGGAGAACTATGACAATGCCAAAGAATATTTTTGGCTTCCTTGCTTGTCACACACCTTCTCAACAAGTTATCACTTCCTATCTTGAAAAGATAAGGATCATCCCATACAAAATAATGGGCATCCTTAAATAATTTCTTCTTTTGGTGCCAAGTATATTCTTCTGGGACAATTTTTTTTCTTGATCTTCTGGATCTACTGTTATTTGATTGTACCCTGAATAACCATCCAGAAAACAATAAAAAGCTTGTCCTACTAACCTTTCTAACATTTGATCCATAAAAGGTAAAGGAAAATTATCTTTTCTAGTTGCTTGATTCAATTTTCTATAATCTATACACATTCTCCAACTTGTGACAGTCCTAGTTGGTATTAATTCATTTTTATCATTATAAATTACAGTCATACCTCCTTTTTTCGGGACCACCTGAACTGGGCTAACCCAAGCACTATCAGAGATAGGATAAATCATACTTGCATCAAGTAATTTCAATACTTCTTTCTTTACCACCTCTTTCATAGTTGGATTAAGACGTTTTTGAGGTTGTGCAACAGGCTTGAAATCATTCTCCATGTGAATCTTATGCATGCAATAAGAAGGACTAATTCCTTTGAAATCAGATAACGTCCACCCTATGGCCTTCTCATTCTCTTTCAGAACTGAGATCATTTTTTCTTCTTTAGAATTTGTTAAGGCATTGCTAATCACCATTGGTTTGTTGCCTCCATCTGTAAGGAAAACATATTTTAAGTGAGGAGGTAATACCTTTAATTCCAGCTTCTGACTCTCAGTTCCATGTTCTTGCTACAATTTCTCAGATTTTTGTTCTTTTGCATTAACTTCTTGTGCTGAATCAAGATGTTTTAAATATTTCTCAATTTCTTTTTCCTCCTCTTCATGAAATTCATCATTAATACCTGTCAAAGTTTTTCCTAATGGGCTTGCTTTAGTTAGTTGTTTCCTTGCTGCTTGAAATATATCATCTATCACATCCATCCTAAGACAATGTTGTTTATCTGTAGGATGCTTCATTGGTTCAAACACATTAAAATTAACTTATTCATCCTCTACTATGACTTTTAACATGTCATCATCAACATCAATAATAACTTTTGTTGTCTTCATGAAAGGTCTTCCCAGTATAAGAGGAACTTCAGTGTCTTCCTCCATATCCATCACAACAAAATCAACTAGAAACATAAATTTATCAACTCTGACCAAAACGTCCTCCGCCACCCCATAAGGAAATTTTAGAGATTTGTCAGCTAACTGCAGTGTCATTCTTGTAGGCTTTATTCCAAGTCTCTTATTCTTTTAAGCATGGACAAATGCATTAGATTTATACTAGCATCCAAATCAAGTAATGCCTTACCTACTTGTAATATCCCAATTGTGACTGGTATAGTGAAACTGCCAGGATCCTTAGACTTTTGAGGTAATGATTTCTGAATTATAGCGCTGCATCCTGCTTCTAGCTCCACTGTTTCTGCAGTAAATCTCCTTTTCTTAGTTAACAACTCTTTCATGAATTTTGCATAACTCGGCATCTGCTCCATAGCTTCCATAAATAGAATATTAATATGTAAATGCTTGAAAATATCCATGAATCTTGCAAACTGTCTTTCTTTATCTTTCTTAGAAGGATTACGAGGATATGGTAAATCCTTTAGTTGCAAAAATATTTGACTCTCATCTTTCTCCCTCTTTTTCTCACTCTTTTTATTTTTTTCTTCTTTTTCAGTATTTTTTTCTTTTTCTACACTCTCACTTTTATTTTTCTCTTTTTCTCCTTCACACTCATCTTTCTTTTTTTCATCCTCTTTTTCTTGTAGGATTTCCTTCTCTACAACCAGGTTGTCATCAATCCCTTCTCATATAACCTTACCACTCCTTGTAGTTATTGCCTTGCATTGCTCCTTTGGATTTGTTTGTGTGTTAGCTGAAAACTTTCCTCCTTGCTACTCAGATAATTTTTTAGCTAGTTGGCCTATTTGGGTCTCTATATTTCTGAATGAAACCTTAGTATTTTTCTGATTAGTCATAGTGTTTTGCATGAATTTTTCTAAAGTATCTTCCAATTTACTCATTCTGTCAGGCATTGAAGGATAATGTTGTTGCTGATATGGAGGTTGCTGATATGACTATTGTTGAAATGTAGGTTGTCTTGTAGATAAGCTAACACCTTGCTTCCACCCAAAATTTTGATTATGATTTTGATTCTGATTCTGATTCCCTCTCCATCCTTGTGCAAAATTATTCTGATAATTGTTGGGATTAGGAAAATTACCTTGTCTGCCCTGTCTACCTTGAGCACCCATATAATTAGCTTCTTGTTGTTGAATGTTTCCTTGATAAGAGCATTGTTCATTTGCATGATCACCTCCACACACATCACAATTCATCTGTTGATTAGGAATGGATTGTACTATGTTCATTTGTTGAGGTAATTTCTCTATTTTCTGGTTCAATGCTTCAATTTGTTGAGTCAAAATTTTATTCTGGGCTAAGATAGCATCTGAGGTGTTAAGTTCAAGAACTCCCTTTCTTTGAACTGGATGTCTATCATGTTGGACATGTTGGTCTGTAAAAGCTAATGCATCAATAATTCTTGTGGCATGATCAATTTCTACATCAAACATGGATCCTCCTGCTGCAGCCTCTAATAGCATCTTTGCATCATGTCGCAAGCCCGTATAGAAAATATTCAACTGAGCAATGTCATCAAATCCATGATTTGGGAATCTTCTCAATAGTGATTAAAATTTCTCCCATGCTTCACAAAAAGACTCATCTGCTCCTTGTCTGAAAGAAATGATGTCAGATTTTGCTTTGATGTAGCGGGATGGTGGGAAAAATCTGTTCAGAAACTTCTCTTCTACGCTACTCCAATTAGTCAAACTCTGATTAGGATGTGCTTTCAGCCACTCCTTTGCCCTACCTGCCAAAGAAAAAGGAAATAATCTCAAATATACATATTCAAGATTTGTATCTCTAAATCTCATGGTACCAATCAACTAATAAAAAGTAGACAAATGAATATAAGGGTTTTCATGATCCAGTCCATTGAATTGATGAGCACTAATCAAGCTTAAGAAAGCTGGATTTATCTGCAATGTTTAATCATCCGATACGACAATCCTGGAAAAGTGTCTTGGACCTTGCTGCATAACATAATTTCTGAGAGTTCTTTTAGGCGGATTTGAATCTGGATTTTGATTCGGATTTGGATTTGGATTTGGATTCATATTTGCTCTGTTTTCTACCATATCTTCTATAATTGGGTCTGGTAAATTAAGTGTGGAAGAAGAATTAACTGACTCTCTTATGGCTTGTTCTTGAGTTTCCCTTCTTCTTCTACCTCGGTTCCTCCGAGCTGTTTTTTCAATCTCCGGATTAAATTCTAATTGCTTTGAAGATACATGTCCTCTTAAACGCATAAATCAAAAGAGTAACTCAAGCAAAGATTAGCACAAGCCAATAATTAACTAAAACTGAAAAATAAAGCAAAAATAGAAATAAAAATAACATTCTCAATAAGATAAACAAAGAATTCTCAAAGAACACCGTTTCTCGGCAACGACGCCAGAAATACTTGTTGAATTATTGGCAAGCATACCAAAATTATCAATCGTAGTATAGTATTTCAATTAAATAAAAGTCGATCCCACGAGGAACGGTTTCAATGAAAATTCTCAATTATATGCTTACTAAGTGGATTAAAACAAATTAGGTTTTCCATAAAGAGTTGAATTGAAATTAAATAACAAAGAACTGTAAATTATTGATAAAATATCAATTAAAGGCACTTAGGATTGGTTTCCTTCCTTATCCCTCTTTTGTAATGACTATGTCAATTAAGAACGTTAATTAACCTAACAATGTTGATGCCACCTACTTGAATCATCCATGTTGATTCCTCACACATGAAATTCATAAGAAAACCTAATAAATGTTGATTCCTCACATAATTATGAGATTTTCCAGCATTACGTTTAGGGTGTTAAGCAATTGATACATTCATTCAATTCCTGGCAATTAACGTAACAAATATTCTTACCATGATCTATGGTTCAAGATATATTTTCCAATCATATCCCAAACATCAAGAATAAATCATTCCAAAGCACAAAGGATAAGAATAACAACATCAAAACATAGATTAATATCACCATGATACAAAAGAGTTTAAAAAAAGTGCACCGAATCCCAAGAGAATGAAGTTAGCCACTCATGTTAGCCATTACAATGCTCTAAATGTGGAAGAAGTGAAGAATTGATGAAGATTGGACAAAACCCTTGCAGTAGTCGCGCCTCTTCTTCTCCAAAATTGCTTGCTTTTCTCAAAACACATTCTCTTTTTGTAGGAAAAATTTGGGCTTTTGGGCTTCGCATCTTTCGCTCGAGCGAGAACTTTCGCTCAAGCGAAAGTTGCCTGTTTTCGCTCAAGCGACAAAACGTTCACTTGAGTGAGTGAACTCCAGAGAAGAATAACTAACATTCGCTCAAGCGAATCTTCTTGCGCTTGAGCGAATGACTTCCAGAGAAGAATAACTGATATTCACTCAAGCGAGAGTCCATCCTGCTCGAGCGACTTTCATGCTGAAAATCGTCTTCCTTCTTCCAGTTTTACTCCAATTATGCTAACAATTATGCTCCTTACTCTTGTATCAAGGTATTCTCGAATTAATCCTATATTGGGAGAAAATTATATTAGAATTAGCATAAGTTAAGTGGTTTCATAACAATTAAAGGCAAAATTATATCAATTTTTTACCACTTAGCATATATATGGTATGTTTGATGTGAATTCTTTTAATAAAGAGAAGTACTCCATCGCCTTTATTGACAATTTCTGGCGTTATGGATATATCTATATAGTGCATGAGATATCTCAAACAGTGAATGCCTTGGAAGTTTATATAAATGAAGTGGAGAGACAATTAGACAGAAAGGTGGAAATTGTCAGGTCAAATAGAGGTGGTGAGTATTATGAAAGATATGATGAAAGTGGACAACACCTTAGTCTATTTTCTAAGCTCCTTAAGAAATGTGGTATTTGTGCTCATACACAATGTCAGGCACACCATAACAAAATGGTGTGTCAGAAAGGCGTAATTGAACCTTAATGGATATGGTTAAAAGTATGTTAAGTAATTTATGTTTACATGTATCGTTGTGGATGTATGTTTTAAAGACTACCATGTGTTTGTTAAACAGATTCCCAGTAATGTTGTTCAAAAGACTCTTGAGTTATAGGTGTTAGAAAAAGAGGCTGAGATCAAGAGGGGGAGTGAATTGATCTTTGAAAGATTTTCGCAATTTACAAATTATCTATTTCAAAGATTAAGAGTTTTGACCAATTCTTGAACCAAGAAAATCAAGCTATTCAAAGTAAGACAACGACAGAACTACAGAGAGTAAGGTTTAGAGAAATACAACCAAGATTTATACTGCTTCACCCAATCCTAGGGCTATGTCCAGTTCTCAGCCAAATTCTAGCTGAGTTCCACTAGATTGAATGTTTTACAGATTACAGATTCCAATCACACACCCAATCTACCACAAGACCCAAATTCCAGATCTTGCACCTAAACCTTCACCAAGAACCAAATTCCAGTTCTTGAACCAACCTGCAGCCAAATTCCAGCTACAGAACTAGTGCACAACAATTCCAGACACACACCACCCAAGAACCAAGTTCCAATTCTTGTACCAACCTGCAGCCAAATTCCAACTACAGAACCAGTGTCCAATAATTCCCGACACTCACAATACAGTAAATAAATTGAAAGAATAAAGAAAAGAAACTAGAACAATCAAACCTGGATTATGCAGCTCCTGCAGAATGAGTTTCTTCACCAAAAGAATGCAAAAATTTCCTCAAGAAAGAACTTTGAAAAACTCCACAAAACTTGCGTGATTCTTTCTTGAAAGTAGCTCTTAATGTTTCTTGATTGATTGCTCAAAAGTATATTTTAAAATATTGAATCAAATCTGTTTATATAGAGAAGTTTTTCAACTACTAGTGTAATTAATATGTTAAAACAATCTTTTAATCTATTAAAAGTCTTTGATTGATCGGTTAAAACTTCTTTTAATCTATTAAAATGTTCTTGATCATTTTCCAGATTTATTTTAACTGATGCGACATCGTTTCAATCGATTAAAACAATTAACAAAAAGTTCTTTAAGTTGTTTTAGTCAATTAATTCACAATATAAACGATTAATATTCTGCCAAAACTTTTCACAAAACTTTCTAAGTGATTTTAACTGATAACAGCTAGTTTTAATCGATTAAAACAGTTAGCAAAAAGTTCCTTAAGTTGTTTTAATCGATTAATTCGACTTTACATCGATTAAAATTTTGACAGAATACCTTTCAAAATATTTCAAGTTGTTTTAATCGATTATTTCGAATTTACATCGATTAAAATACTGACAAAACATCTTTCAAAACAC
This sequence comes from Sphenostylis stenocarpa, assembly GCA_963425845.1. Classification (NCBI taxonomy): domain Eukaryota; kingdom Viridiplantae; phylum Streptophyta; class Magnoliopsida; order Fabales; family Fabaceae; genus Sphenostylis; species Sphenostylis stenocarpa. Next base: position 13,651,479 of record OY731402.1, on the reverse strand, counting down.
TTCAAGTTATTTTAAAATTAGGGGGGGGTGAATTGGTTTCTTAAACAAAAATTAGGATTTTAAAATTTTCCCCAAATTTTACTGATTAAAATGTTGTGTAAAGTAAATAGAGAAGGGATAGAAGATTGCACAGTCGATTTATACTGGTTCGGATCAAAAGACCCTATGTCCAGTTGCTAATCACTCAAACAGAGGATTAACATTGTCACTATAATCACAGTTTTACAAACAGATTACAAATGAAAAGATAAGGTAAAGAAAACACCTCTCTTGAGTCACACAAGAGATGAACACCTCCTTTGAATCCACAAAGGATGAAGAACAGTTTTCCCTAGAGACGGCACAACACACAATCCACCAAGAAACCCACTCAGTTATTCATATCGCTTCTAGCCCACACTAGGTTTCAAAAGCCCCTTTTTCTTCCCTACAAACAGTTATCTAGCAGTCACAGCTCTTAACTTTTGTATGAAAAAGGTTGTTCCATTTGCAGAGAGCCTTAGAGAACCTTAAGTAGAGAAATTAGGGTTTGGGAATTGGGGATTTTCGAAATTGGATAAATTGAAAATAGGGTTTTCGAAACTTGGTCCAATTTTTAATTTCAAAACACATATCAGACCCAAATATTTTATTATCTTAAGTGTTAATCGATTATACCAGAGCCATTCTCGTAGAGGAGCAAAAACAACACCAGTTAATCGATTAACAGCCCATTTAATTGATTAACAGCCCAGTTAATCGATTAATAGGCCATTTAATCAATTATTCCAGAGAGCAAATACTGAAAATGGTTTTCTTTCTGTAATAATCGATTATCCTACCATTTAATCGATTATTCCTGTGTATTTTTTGATAAAAATGAGTTTTTAGAGCTTTTAAAGAGTGGTTTATGTGCTGGCTATCTTGGACTCTAATATTACAGAATCAAAAACATAAAAACAGAGTTATTACATAACATTACAAATCTTCAAATCTTTAAGTCTTTTATTCTTGAATCATCATCAAAATCTACAAGTTTCATATCCTTGTATGTTCAACATTCATATCCTTGTATGTTCAAAGAATATTATTTCCACTTCAAAACCCCTAGAATTATTACATTTAGACTTATTTGGTCCTTCTAGGATAAAAACCTTTGGTGGAAATTATTATGGTCTTGTGATTGTTGATGATTACTCTAGATATACTTGGACATTTTTCCTAACAATGAAAAGTGAAGCTTTTAAGGTCTTTAGAAAGTTTGCAAAGCAAATTCAAAATGAGAAAGACTTAAGAATTAAAGTTTTAAGAAGTGACCATGGTGGTGAGTTTCAAAATGAAAAGTTTGAAAATTATTGTGAGGAAAATGGAATACTGCATAATTTTTCTGCTCTTAGGACTCCCCAACAAAATGGTGTAGTTGAAAGGAAAAATAGGTCACTAGAGGAACTTGCTAGAACAATGTTAAATGAATCAAATGTTCCTAAATATTTTTGGGCTTATGCGATTAGTACTGCTTGTTATGTTTTAAATAGAATGCTCATTAGGTCAATTATAAAATCAACTCCCTATGAATTATTAAATGGTAGAAAGCCTAATGTTGCTCATTTAAAAATATTTGGATGTAAGTGCTTTGTGTTAAATAATGGAAAGGACAACTTAGGAAAATTTGACTCAAAAGCTGATGAGGGCATTTTCTTAGGTTATTCATTAACTAGCAAGGCTTACAGGGTGTTTAATAGAAGAACCTTAAATATTGAAGAATCTATTCATGTTACTTTTGATGAAATTGTAGACCTTGGGGGAAATCCTCTTGAGTCAAATAAAGAACTTGCAGGTGATGATATAAGAGAGGCTCTTGATGAATTGTATTTGGAAGAAAATGAGCCTTCTCAAACACCTGAATTAGCAAAAGCATGGCAATCACCAAGAGGACTCTCAATGGACAATATCATTGGTGATATCTCAAAAGGGGTAAGAACTAGAAATATGACTAATTTCTGCATGTCTGTAGCTTTTGTGTCACAGATAGAACCCAAAAATGTTGAGGAAGCGCTTAAAGATGACCAATGGTGCATAGCTATGCAAGAGGAACTTAACCAATTTGAAAGGAATCAATTCTGGAAATTAATCCCAAGAGAAGAATCACATCAAGTAATTGGAACTAAATGGGTGTTTAGAAATAAACTTGATGAAGATGGAAACATAACAAAGAATAAAGTCAGACTTGTTGCCAAAGGCTACTGTAAGGAGGAAGGTATTGATTATGATGAAACTTATGCTCCTGTTGCCAGGTTAGAGGCTATACGCCTACTTCTTGCTTATGCATCTTTGATGAAATTTAAATTATATCAAATGGATGTTAAAAGTGCATTTTTGAATGGTTTTATTAAAGAAGAAGTATATGTGGAGCAACCCCCTGGATTTGAAGATTTTAGTTATCCTAATCATATTTTTAAATTAAAGAAAGCATTATATGGGTTGAAACAAGCTCCTAGGTCTTGGTATGAAAGACTAAGTAGTTTCCTAACTTCAAATGATTTTTCTAGAGGAAAAATTGATTCTACGTTGTTTATAAAGAAAGTAAAAGAACATATTTTATTGGTCCACGTATATGTTGATGATATTATTTTTGGATCAACTGATAATTCCTTGTGTGTAGAATTTGCTAAGATAATGTAGGGAGAGTTTGAAATGTCTATGATGGGAGAATTGACATTCTTCCTTGGACTTCAAATTAAGCAACTTAAAGATGGCATTTTTATCTCTCAAACCAAATACTACAAAGAGATACTTAAAAAGTTTGGAATGGACACCTCAAAGTAAGCTAACACACCCATGGGAACTTCATGCTATTTAGACAAGGAGGAATCAGGTTTGGAAATTAATCAATCTATGTATAGAGGTATGATAGGTTCTCTATTATACTAAACTGCAAGTAGACCTGATATTATGCATTTTGTCTGTGTGTGTGCTAGATTTCAGGCATATCCAAAAGAATCTCACTTAACTGCAGTAAAACATATTTTAAAATATTTAAAAGGAACTACTAGTTTTGGTTTATGGTATCCATCTGAAGCTTGTACTAGTTTAATAGGTTATTCTGATGCTGATTATGGTGGATGCAAAATTGATAGAAAGAGTACTAGTGGGACATGTCATTTGTTAGTGTAGACCCCAAATCTTGCCCGGCCTCCAAATAAAGACCAGAAGACCTCCTATTTGAAGATGGACGAAGCCTAACAAGCCATTAGGAGAGACTATTAGGCCCCATACTAGGATATGAGGGAGTTTCTGTACCAAAAAATAAGTTTTCTCGCCTTGTTGGGACGAGACCACCGTCTGGACTTCCCAGACCGCCGTCTCGCCACCTGCGAAGGACGAGACGGCGGTCTCGTTTCCCCAGACGACGGTCTCGTCGCGCTTGGCAGGTCGAGACGACAGTCTCGTTGGACGAGACGGCGGTCTCGACCCTGTTAGACGAGACCGACGGTCTCGCCACCTGACAGCGCGAAAACCTATAAATAGGGGTCCTCCCCCCCTCATTTCCACACACCTCAAGCATTAGCTCTGCCTTCTCTCTAAAAACTTCTCTCTAGAATCCCTCCGACGCATTTCCGGAGTTTCTGAGTGTCTTTGAGAGCATTTTTTCGACGTTCAGAAGAGTTTCCGGCGTCTTGTAGAGTGAAGGGCTGCCAAAAAGCACCCATTTCTTTTAAAGAAATATAAAAAGCTTGCTTCGGAGGTTTAATTTCTCCCTCTCTACTTTTAACGCTTTAATTTTAATTATGCAATAGATTAGGGCCATGTAGTCATCACTTTAAATTCCGCATAATAAAAAGGGCAAAAACATATTTTCCGATTTATTTATTAACAATAAAAGCTGGCCTGTCATAGGGAACCCGAAAGGGGCGTCGTAAAGGGACTAATACTCCCTTTACACGTAACTAACTCCCTTACCCAACTCTGGTTCTAATGACCAAAGTTGGTTTTTGAAAACCAACGCCTTTAAAAACCCCTTTTCCGATGTTTTCGGTAAAAACATCGGTGGAGACTCCACAGAACCCCACAAAAATAAGTCCTTGGGTTAGCCCGGTTATCGGACAACCCAAGGACACCTTTTCGAAAACCTCGCCCCTAGGTTAGCCCGGTTACCGGACAACCTAAAGGCGTTGTAACCACCCATAAAAAAACACGAAAATCAAAAGGGTCGAAACCATCGCGTCACTCCGACTGCCATCTCTTTTTGACGGCGGTGACAGATGGCGACTCCGCTGGGAAAGCCTCGAGAGTTGATCCCATTTAGTGATGGGCCAGCTTAAAAAATAAATAAACCAAGAAAATAACGCTTTTGCCCTTAACTTGTATTATAACATGTTTTATTGCTTGGCTTTAAATAACTGTTGTCTGTTTATACTTCCGCAATTGTGTGAAATACAAATTGTACACAAACCTTTGCACACAACAGTTCCCTCTATACCCGGGGGCAAGTGAGAAATCCATAGGGAGTGGGTGGCAGGTACGGTTCGCTGTAGTGAGGGCCTTGAGCCCACCAGTGTGATCGAAAACCACCACTCAAGGTGATAACCTTCCTCTTTTGGCAACAAGACTGACTATGGCCTTAGTGCTAAGCATGGTCGGACGGCTGGAGAGTGGGGACCCTATAATGGGGGCACCTTGGGGGCCTTAGCCTGGTGAGAACAGTTAGAACCAACCCTTGCCAATGCACTTTTCTGCAGGAAAACCCTACCTCGTGATAAAAATGAATTCTCGCCTGTTCGTCGATGATCGAATTGTGTGCGCATATGTTTGTTGCATTTGCCTGTTGCATAGCATAAACAAACAACATAAAAAAAATTAAAAAAAAATTAAAAAAAAATCACAAAAAATACTTTCGCAAATAAACACCCTTATCTCGGACAGTCTGCCTTTTAGCTAGCCTGGTTTCAGGTTCTTTGTAAGCTAAGTAGCCACGCAGTTCCGACAGAAGAGATAAGGGACGCTAAATATTTTTCGCATAAAGCCATATTTTATCTCGGACAGTCTGCCTTTTAGCTAGCCTGGTTTCAGGTTCTTTGTAAGCTAAGTAGTCACGCAGTCTGACAGAAGAGATAAAAGGCTATAAAATAAATCCAAAATAAATAAAATAATAATAAACAAAATCAAAACATTTATAAAAATAATGTTGACAAAGTCGTATCATTCATATTGCATCATAAGTGGAAAAACCAGAGAAAAAATAAGTGTGCATACAAATCATTTCAATAAACCCCTGAAAAGTGGGTCTTAGAAGCATTTTTTGGGAAAATTACTGGGCCAAATCCCTTGCGGGAATTTGCAGCTTGGTTCTTCACCCTTTTCTCTTCGATTTGATATATTGTGCGTCTAAATCGGACATCCTAGTCAAAAGTTATGTCACTTTGAATATTTGCTGCCCTTTTGTACTGGTGCATGCATAGATACATTCATTCTAGGGACCACTAGATATCCCTAAGACAATGGCGAAAGAGGCCCCGAACACATTTGTGACCTTCGCGACAAGGAAGGAACAAGTGTACTAAGGTGTGATGGTGATTGCCATTATACTTGTCAAATCTGTGATGGGGAAGGAACCATTACACCGAGGTGGGTAGGATACCCCCACAAAGCGTAAGCTTTAAGGAGGATACCTAAGTCATTGTCTTAAGGAATATCCATCTCATAAATCATTCAATAAAAATCTTTTTGCATTCTAGGAAGCGGTTGGTATTCTTCATGCCCTCATCCGCATACGAAAAAAAAAGAAAACACAAAATCCCAAACACTATCATACATCATGTTAGAAAATAAAACATGATAATGTTTAGGAAAAAACAAACACCTACATACATGCATCCACCAAACTTCATAATAGTCGAAGAAGTGGACATTCCTCAATACCATGAAAAGAGGATTAGGGCATTCGCATGCCATGTACAGGAAGTCAAAAAAGGAAATACATACAAATTTTAACTAACCTATGCGCTTTGAAACATTGCATTGAGGAATGTACACTGTCTAGATGAAATAAATAAAATTGTTTGTTTTCATCATCCCTTCAAACGTCTATTGCATTCATTACATTCATTGCATTAAGTCTCACTTTAATAATAATAAGATAATAAAAAGAAAGGATTAGTCGATGTGCTTTCCATGAATCGGAATAAGACGGAGAGTAAGTCTTTCGTCATCAAGTTCTCCCCAATGGTTGATCCGCCCAAGGAGGATAACAAGCCTCAACCATTGGATATCCAAGTTAATAAGGAAGAGGGGGCAAGGAGGCCGTTGCATTTATTTATGTCTCGAACCAAATAAAGTTGTACTATGGAGATACACAAAAACATCGTCTATCAATGAAGATATCTCCGGCACAGCCGACATTCGGGGGCAGAATTAGAAGTGGAAGAACCTACACCCCCGAGGAGCTACAAGACAATGCTCCCAAGAATAAAGAAAAAATAAAAAAATCGAAGAAAAACATAATCCAAAAAGGAAATTGAAGAGACTTTGGATTCACGATGCTGAGGAAATTCACGACGCTCCGCCAAAGAGACAAGCTCAGGGTAGGCGACAAGCTAGTCATAGTTTGAGCTAGAGACGACATTCAGATCAGCAAGTCGTTTGCCCTACCTTGAATGGATGCGACTGAAAAGGACATTTGAAATATCTTTTGCCAATACGAAAAGACTTCCCCAACAATATGAAGGTGACCCACATGATGAGAAAATAGGGGTATTGCCCAAACCAAGGGCTCATTAGAAACTCTCAAGGAATAACGGAGCCACTAGATTTTAAAGACAATCCTTTAAAGCATGGCCTAGGGCATTACCCTACAAAGGATCAAGCTACATGGAGAAAAGGGAAGTCTCCCCTCTGCAGCTCAAATCAGATTTTCCCAAATAGAGGGGTTCAAGCGTCAAAAGCGACTTTAGTCATGTTCTCCTTCTAATTCTTAGGGTTCGTAAATCCAATGACTATTAGAGATTACTCCTCGGGGCTAGCCCGACCCCCGAGCATTGTAGGGCACACATTTCCCTATTAATTACAAAGAATGTCATTCTTACTATCTGCTTCTCTTCTTGCTATTCATGTCTAAACCTCATTAATAACCATGTTTAAGCAAACGTTTTCAAAGATGCGTCAAAATGCGCCATAGCCAAAATAATCAAACCACTCATCACCACTGATTGACTAGAAACACAAAATAAAATTTTATCTCGTCATAAATAAAGTCGTGTTTCGCCAATGTTGTACAAAAAGAAAACAAAAATCAAAAGAAGCCCATAAAAAGCCAAAGGCCAAAAAGAGAGGGCAAGATACCCGGTAGGAAACCCACTAAGGGGGCTACGCAAAAGATAGGGTCAACCCGGTAGGACACCCGAACAAAAATAAAGGGTAGCCTAGGCAAAAGTTAGGGTTACAAAATAAGGTCCGCTAGGATTCCCCGAAAATATACAAAAAGAAGGAACCTAGACAAAAGATAGGGCAAAACACAACATCCTAAGCTGAAAACCCAAAGGGCAGACTAGGGAAGTCAACCAGTCATAACAAGCACCATAGAATAAGACGCCACTCCATAAACAAAACGTTTGTCTAAACTAGCCTAAACACTCTAACCAACCTTGGCTAGCCGTGCTTACAAAAACCATTTTTGTCAAAATAAAACAAATCTAAAACACAAGCCTTTGAATTAAATATCTTCTTCTTTCTCTTCTCTTGACCCTTACTACTACAACATTCTAGTAATTAGTAGGGAAATGTGGAGATAGTAATCAATAGGAGGATTGACATCCCCAAGGAAAGGGAGGGGCGCACTGACATGGCAAGTCGCTCTGAAATCAACACAATCATTCTTCGGTCACGGTAAAATCGAGACGGCAAAATCGGTACAGCCTATCCTGTCGACGAAAGCACATAACGTCAGAAGCTCATCAGAAGTAAAAGCACATTGGTTAATCCTTTTGAAAAATTAATTGAAATAGTATTATAGGATGCATATCGCAAACATTGCATGCATATGATAGGCTCCTATCTCTCAAAAAAAAAAGAGAAAGAAAAAATGACAATAAAAAAAATAATAATGCCTGTTAGGAGATTCTTAGGCAAAAGTTAGGGTAGCCCGCTAGATCGAAAACCCGCAAAGGGCGGTCTAGGCAAAAGTTAGGGCATTCATAAAAAAGGAAAAAGCCCGCTAAGATATCCTAGGCAAAAAGTAAGGTAGCCCGCTAGACCGAAAACCCCAAAAGGGCGGTCTAGGCAAAAGATAGGGCTAAACCAAAAAATGAATAAAAGAGAGGGGCCCCTCATCATAATCATAAAAATTCCAGCAGGAGAATGCCAGTCACTTCCAGATGCATCAATCAATAAGAATAGATTGCATTTAGGGCATCCACACACAAGTAGTCGCACAAAACGACTTTGTCAAGACAAAAATAAAAGAAATAAAAATTACTTCAGACAAATAACAAAAAAACGAAAAGCATTCATGCATATAAGGAGACTAGCTCCATGTTTGTGATTGAAAACAGGATCACTGAGACTGAGTCTCCAAATAATGCCCTCAAGAAAACGGAACAAGTCGTCAATCAAGCGGCTCATCGAAATAAGAGCTTCTGAAAATCAAGAGCTTCAGCTACCATCCTTCTACTCAGAAAAAAAGGCACAAGAAGGTAATAAGTCTTCACATAGTGCTCTCCCTCAAGAAAAAAGAGCGAGTTGTCATAAGAAGCTTTCAAAAGTCAAAGCTCTAATCATCACCCAATAAAAGAGGGCACAATCATCAGACATCATAAAAGAAAAGCCAACGGAAAGGCTTAGTCATCCCCAAGAGGATCCCTTCCTACTCCGAAGGCAAAACAAAAATACTCCTCACGGCTCAGCATTACCACCACATGAGTCATCGAGCACACTCACCCAAAGTCTCCTCCACACTCCCCAACGGAGAATAAAGGCTCCAAGAGCCCATCATCATCATCATCAACAGTCAAAAGAGTCCGATCTCCATACCATCAAGGGCTCAACATAAAGAGGAAAAAAAGAAGAAAACCCTTGCATCCCCAGCGGATATCCAAAAGAAAGGGTCGCAACAGAGAAGGTCGAATAAAAATCCCCAAGTGGATCTCCCTACAAAAAGTAGAATCGGATCAAGAGCTTCATAAGGTCAGCTCGCTTCAACACTAATCAAGGAGCCAGGACTCCATTTTAGAAAAATCGGATCCCCATGGAAGTTAATAATCCCTTGATGGATCACCTAAGAAAATTGTATCCCCTGCGGATCCCCAAAGAGAAGAAAAGCCGGTGTGCATAAAAAGAAACTAAAAAGTAACAAGGCGCATGCATTATCCCAATAAAAAGCCAGATTTCAAAATCGCAATAAAAAAGAGATAAATCGTGGAAAAAGGCAAAATCAAATAAAAATCCTAACTTCCAGGAAATCAAATCCCTAAAGTGGGTCACCGCAGAAAAAGGGAAAATCAACAAAAAAGAGGAATCTGAAATTCCACTCCCCCAACAGAATAAGAGCATCACAAAACGCCAACTCACACCCACATCAATTAAGGAGTCAAAACTCCATTCCCTCAGGGGGCAAATCAAAATTAGATCCCTGGGAAGGCAATCAATTCCCCGGTGGATCACCCAAAAGAGAAAAATTATCTCCAGTGAGCCTACGACAAAGGCAAATTCCAGACTCACATCCTTAGAAGAGTCATTTGCCTAGGCGTAGGCAAGATCTGGCAAGCAAAACCAAAAGTCTTCACCTCCAAACAGAACATCTGCCTACTCAGAGGCATTACCAAAAACTCAATGGATATCCGCCTACTCAAGAGGCGTCACCAAGATCAACAAATCCCCAGAGGATTCCTGCCTACCTAAGAGGCACTTATCAAAAAATCCCCGACAACCAGGCAAAGTCGGATGACCACCACAAAAGATCAAAAACAAAGAATCTCCAACGAATCAACAAGCCGGACGAACACCAACGAATCCCGGCACGCGACCGGACGACAATTCCTGAAAAGACAAAAAACAAAGACAGAACACATCTCAACAACGGCGCATGAGCTACCCGAGCGATGAAGCCGCCACTACCACCGGTCCTACGCGGTGGACTGTACCAGCCTGATAGGGGGTTTATACCTATCAACCTGCGCACGCGTTGCGCCTGATCTGCGCTCGAGTTGGATCAGTAAGTCGCACTACCAGCCTGATGGGGGGTTCATACCCATCCAGTCCCACACAACGGACTGTAACTACCAGCCTGATGGGGGGTTTATACCCATCAACCGAAGGATCGGCTACCGTCAGAAGGAGTATCCCGAGGTTTTACCACGTGTCCACCGAAGGGATCGGCTACGTCAGAAGTAGTATCCTGGAAGTGCACGAACACAGAAATCACTCCCCAGGGAGCCGGCGCATGAGCTAGAGCAGTAAGTCCCCACCATCGTCGAAGGGTCATCCACCGCAAGAAGGGGCATCCAGAGGCACATAACCAGACGAGGGTTCATACTCGTTAGCCAAGGGGTCAGCTACCGTGTCAAAGGAGCATCCCAAGGTTTCACATCGGCACGTGATCAGAATCAGTAAGCCACCACCACAACCAAAGGATCAGCTACCGCAAGATGGAGCATCCGGAGGCTAAACACCAGATGGGGTGTGTACTCATCGGGCCTTACAAAAGGGGGCTTACCAGGTGGGGGTTCATACTCGTCAAACACCAGATGGAGGTGTGTACTCATCAGGCCTTACAGAAGGGGGCTTACCGGGCGAGGGTTCATACTCGTCAAACCAGATGGGGGTTCGTACTCATCAGCCAAAGGGGTCAGCTACCGCGACAAAGGAGCATCCCGGAAGCGCACAACACAACATCTCCCCAGAGGATCATCCGCTGCAAAGACGGAGCATCTGAAGGGCAACCGGGCAAGAGGGTCAACTCCTTTACCCTCGAGTCGATCACCTTGGCACAAAAGGCCAACAGTCGACTGGTCGGGTAAAGGGGGGGCAGCTGTAGACCCCAAATCTTGCCCGGCCTCCAAATAAAGACCAGAAGACCTCCTATTTGAAGATGGACGAACCCTAACAAGCCATTAGGAGAGACTATTAGGTCCCATACTAGGATAGGAGAGAGTTTCTGTACCAAAAAATAAGTTTTCTCGCCTTGTTGGGACGAGACCACCGTCTGGACTTCCCAGACCATCGTCTCGCCTCATGGCGGTCTCGCCACCTGCGAAGGACGAGACGACGGTCTCGTTTCACCAGACGGCGGTCTCGCCGCGCTTGGCAGGTCGAGACGGTGGTCTCGTTGGACGAGACGGCGGTCTCGACCCTGTCAGACGAGATCGGCGGTCTCGCCACCTGATAGCGCGAAAACCTATAAATAGGGGTCCTCCCCCCCTCATTTCCACACACCTCAAGCATTAGCTCTGCCTTCTCTCTAAAAACTTCTCTCTAGAATCCCTCCGACGCATTTCCGGAGTTTCTGAGTGTCTTTGAGAGCATTTTTTCGACGTCCAGAAGAGTTTCCGGCGTCTTGTAGAGTGAAGGGCTGCCAAAAAGCACTCATTTCTTTTAAAGAAATATAAAAAGCTTGCTTTGGAGGTTTAATTTCTCCCTCTCTACTTTTAACACTTTAATTTTAATTATGCAATAGATTAGGGCCATGTAGTCATCACTTTAAATTCCGCATAATAAAAAGGGCAAAAGCATATTTTCCGGTTTATTTATTAACAATAAAAGCTGGCCTGTCATAGGGAACCCGAAAGGGGCGTCGTAAAGGGACTAATACTCCCTTTACACGTAACTAACTCCCTTACCCAACTCTGGTTCTAATGACCAAAGTTGGTTTTTGAAAACCAACGCCTTTAAAAACCCCTTTTCCGATGTTTTCGGTAAAAACATCGGTGGCGACTCCACAGAACCCCACAAAAATAAGTCCTTTGGTTAGCCCGGTTATCGGACAACCCAAGGACACCTTTTCAAAAACCTCGCCCCTAGGTTAGCCCGGTTACCAGACAACCTAAAGGCGTTGTAACCACCCATAAAAAAACGCGAAAATCAAAAGGGTCGAAACCATCGCGTCACTCCGACCGCCATCTCTTTTTGACGGCGGCGACAGTTAGGTTCATCTTTAGTATCTTGGCATTCTAAGAAACAAGCATGTGTTGTTTTATCCACCAGTGAAGCTGAATATATTGCAGCTGGAAATTGTTGTGCTCAAATTTTGTGGATGAAACAACAATTAGAAGATTATAGTATATTTCTAAATGACATTCCTTTGATGTGTGATAATACGAGTGCAATCAATCTTACTAAGAATCCAGTAATGCACTCTAGGACTAAGCATATAGAAATTAGACATTATTTTTTGGGAGATCATATAAGCAAAGGAAACTGTAAAATTGAGTATGTTGATACAAAGCATCAATTAGCAGATATTTTTACTAAGCCTCTACCCAAGGATAGATTCTATGATCTTAGAAGAGACTTAGGGATATTAGAAATAGCTTAAATTCTGCTTAATTAGACAGTTTTTGGATGGTTGTAATATTATAATTCATTATGCAGGATGTTAATAGATTATCAAGTGTATAAACCTCAAAAATTTGATGTACTCTCTGGAATAATCGATTATTTGGAGTTATAATCGATTATTTGCACCCAAAACACCCAAAACATGACATTTCTCTCTGGATTAATCAATTAACTCACCAGATAATCGATTAAACTCAGTGTTAATCGATTAACTGCTTGAATTAATCGATTAAATAGGTCTGGTACTGGTTTAATCGATTAATTCAAGATTTAATCGATTAAACCTGGCAAGTTTTGTTTTCTAGCCGTTGCCAACGACTCTCTTGACCTTTATTCACTTTCATATGACCGTTGGAGATGTTTGGTTATAAATAGCGACCTCCATTTCACTTCTACTCACTTCTATCTCTTGAATTCAAGCTTTCTTGCCTCATTCTATCACTCTTGCCTTCTTCTAACATCACTTGTCTTTCTAAATCTTTCTTGTTACTCCTCTAATTCTACAATGGCCTCATCTTCTCGTGCTAAAATTCCCACCAGAAGAAGATTTGCACCCTCATCTCATCCCCATCCTAATTCTGTAGAATGATGGATCTCTGATGCTGAAGGCCAACAAGAATTTCTGTCTTATTGGAAGGAACGTTGTATTATCTCTCCTAAATTCCTTATTGGTGATCAATTCATCAATAGGGGATTCAATTTTTCTAATCTCCTTGAAATTCAAGGAGTTCTCCCTTTCATCCAAATGCAAGGTACATATTATCCTGACTTAGTTAGGGTATTTTTCTCTAGGTTCAAATTTAGAGATCAAATAGCTACCTCTCATGTAAAGGGGGTAACAATTATTCTTGATGATGATATTTGGGAAAACGTTGCCGATTTTCCTATAAGAGAAGATGCTATTAACGTGTTTGGTGAGTTAGATGATTTTGACAGGATCATGGCTTACCGTTCTTTTCTGCGAAACCCTTCCATGGAGATTGGGCGTCTCCTTCTAGCTGGACCTTTGAAGAAGGAGGAATGCATGATTTTGCATTTACTTGTCTGGATCCTATGTCCCCGGGCTACGAATCATGTTCAATGTTCTTCAATCGATCTTCGCATTATTCATGCAATAATGCATAATGAGCCTTTAGATTGGGGCATTCTTGTCACCATGACTATGTTAAAAGCCAAACGCCATCCCACCTTCAAAATTCCATATGCCCTCCTTATCTCTCGCATTCTTGAATACAAAGGAGTAAATGTCGAAGGTGAACAAACAGTACGAACGAATAACTTAAATCACATGCTGGACAGCACATTAACCCAACTCCAAATGGTGCGTGTCAACAATATTTATGTTCACAAGGATGACGTTCGAAACGGACATGACGATAATGAAGATTCTGATGATGATATGCCCCCTGCTGCTGAGTTTCCCTCTGATCAAATCCAAAGTGCTGGAACTTCCTCTGCTCATCCTGAAACCCGACAATCTATGGAAGATATGTTATCTGATATGAACCAGAGGATGCAGGCATTCTTCACTCTTTCTGGAGTACGACATGAGGAAATAATTCGTTGTATCTCTGATGTAGATGATAAAGTGTGCCATTTAGAAAATAAATTTGATGCACGCTTTCATAGTGATAGTGAAGAATTTTAAAGTTTGTTTTTATTTTATCTTGTGATTGTAATGTTTTTTCATTTTTGAAATAAAATGTGGTGTTCTTTTAATGTTTTGTTTGAGGGGGAGTTATCTCCAAGTTATGCATATGTTGAGGGGGAGCTCTTCATTTTTTATTATAATCAAAATAGGGGGAGAAATATTTAAAGCCTCTTATGATTGAATTTAAATATTATCTGGTATGTTTAATGTGTTTGTTAGTGTGACAGATAACACAAGTTATTACAAGGCTTTAAAAGAAAATTTTGATCATCATAAAAAAGGGGGAGATTGTTGAACATACAAGGACTTGATGTTGAACTTACATGGACATGAAGCTTGTTGATTTTGATGATGATTCAAGAACAAAGAACTTAGAGTGTTGAAGACTTGTATTGTTGTGTAATAACTCTGTTTTGATGAGTTTGAGTCTGTAATATTAGAGTCTAAGATAGCCTGTACATAATCTACTCTTTAGAAGCTTCAAAAACTCATATTTATCAAAAAGCCTTTGGTTTAATCGATTAAATCATCAGATAATCGATTATTACAGTGAGAAAAACCATTTTTTGTATCTGTTCACTGTAATAATCGATTAACATACTTGTTAATCGATTAACAGGGCACTTAATCGATTAAAATAGAGTTTTGAGGTTCTATTGATTTTGGCTCTGTAATAATCGATTAACACTTCATTTAATCGATTATTTCAGTCAGATTTTGATTTTCAACTTCAAATTAAACCTATTTTCGAAAACCCTAATCCCAATACTCCTAGTTCCGAAAATCCCCAATTTCCAAACCCTAATTCATCTACTTAAGGTTCTCTAAGGCTCTCAGAAAATTGAACAACCTTTTTCAAACAAAAGTTAAGTGTTGTGAGTGTCAGAGAACTGTTTGTTGGAGGAAAAAGGGGCTTTTGGAACCTGGTGTGGGCTAGAAGCGATAAGAATCACTAAGTGAAGTTCTTAGTGGATTGTGTGTTGTTCCATCTCTAGGGAATGTTGTTCTTCATCTCTTGTGGGTTTCAAGAGAGGTGTTTTCTTTACTTTATCTTTTCCATTGTTATATGTTTGTAACAACTTTGATTATAGTGACAACGTTAATCCTCTATTTGAGTGATTAACAACTGGGCGTAGAGTCTTTTGATCCGAACCAGTATAAATCTCTTGTGTAAGACTCTATCTCTATTCTATTTACGTTTACACAGTATTTTAATCGGTAAAATTTGGGAAAAAATTTTAAAACCTAATTTTTGTTAAGAAACCAATTCACCCCCCCCCCCTCTTAGTTTTTGTCCGACAACGCAATCATTCCGCTGCGCGATTCTAACACTCTTAGCATTTCCCACATTTCTTGACCACTTTTACAAACCGATATCCTGTAAAACTCATCAAGGGTTAAAGCAGATGAAATTATATTTTTAGCCCTCACATCATATTGGTTTTTTCTATTTTCTTCAGTCGACCATCTAGAAAATGGTTTGGGTACCTCTTCTCCGTTTTCAGTAATTTTAGCAATAAAGGGACCGTTTAAAATTGCGTCCCAAACACCTCTATCAACAGACTCCAAAAATATTTGCATTCTAACTTTCCAAAAAGGATAATTTGGCCCCGCAAAAAGTTGGGGTCTATTGATAGAAGCACCCTCGGCAAACGTTTGATTTTGTCTGACCATTTTCACAAAATTGAATAACTATCAAAGCAAGCTCTGATACCACTTGTTAGAATCGCACATCGGAATGTTTGCGTTAACGGACAAAAACAAGAGGGGGGGGTGAATTGGTTTCTTAAACAAAAATTAGGGTTTTAAAATTTTTCCCAAATTTTAACGATTAAAATGTTGTGTAAAGTAAATAGAGAAGGGATAGAAGATTACACAGTCGATTTATACTGGTTCGGATCAAAAGACCCTTCGTCCAGTTGCTAATCACTCAAACAGAGGATTAACGTTGTCACTATAATCACAGTTTTACAAACAGATTACAAATGAAAAGATAAGATAAAGAAAACACCTCTATTGAGTCACACAAGAGATGAACACCTCCTTTGAATCCACAAAGGATGAAGAACAACTTTCCCTAGAGACAATACAACACACAATCCACCAAGAAACCCACTCAGTGATTCTTATCACTTCTAGCCCACACTAGGTTTCAAAAGCCCTTTTTTCTTCCCTACAAACAGTTCTCTAGCAGTCACAACTCTTAACCTTTGTATGAAAAAGGTTGTTCCATTTGCAGAGAGCCTTAGAGAACCTTAAGTAGAGAGATTAGGGTTTGGGAATTGGGGATTTTCAAAATTGGATGAATTGGGAATAGGGTTTTCAAAACTTGGTCCAATTTTGAGTTTCAAAACACATATCAGACCTAAATAATCGATTATTCCAGAGCCATTCTCGTAGAGGAGCAAAAACAACACCAATTAATCGATTAACAGGCCATTTAATCGATTAACAGCCCAGTTAATCGATTAACAGGCCATTTAATCGATTACTCCAGAGAGCAAATACTGAAAATGGTTTTCTTTCTGTAATAATCCATTATCCTGCCATTTAATCAATTATTCCAGTGTATTTTTTGATAAAAATGAGTTTGTAGAGCTTTTAAATAGTGGTGCATGTGTTGGCTATCTTGGACTCTAATATTACAGACTCAAAAACATAAAAACAGAGTTATTACATAACATTACAAGTCTTCAAATCTTTAAATCCTTTATTCTTGAATCATCATCAAAATCTACAAGTTTCATATCCTTGTATGTTCAACATTCATATCCTTGTATGTTCAACGAGTAAGTTTTAAGAATATTTTAATTGATAAAGCTCATATAATATCAATTAAAACAATTTCTTAAAAATAGTTTAATTTATTGCTTTAGTTTTTAACAGATTAAAAACATCTTTAGAGGCATTTTTCAAATTCTTTCAAATGATGAAACTTCATGCAGCAGAGGGATATGAATGATTATACCTATGTATATATGTAAACTCACTAATCACTCTATCCTTTAACCCAAGTATCATTTGACTGGATCAAATCCACAAGATCTTCATCTTATCAAATGATCTAATAAGATCTTCATCACTTTCAATAGGCAAGTAGGAAACCCAGTTTGAGAAACTTGCATGTTTGGGTTTGTTAGTCAAAAGGAAGAATATACAATCCGCAAGAAAAGAAACTAGATGCAAGAACAATCAGTGTGGATATTTCATTGGTTATCCAAAAAAATCAAAAGGTATATGTTTTATTGTCCTACCCATAGTACAATAATTATTGAAGCTAGAAATGCTTGGTTCATTAAGAATTGTGAAACCAATGGGAGTGAAGCTTTACGAAATGTGGAGATTAAGAGAGTTAGAGTACAAGTTCTTGTAATTAGTACTTTTTATTTAAAAGTTGTTATTCTCCATGTTCTAGAACTACACAATAATCAAGATGAACAACAAATTAATTATCCCAAGATTAACAATGATCCAGTAGTAGAACAACCACAATAAATAATACTAAGAAGATCTCATAAAGAAAGAAAGTATGTTATTTTGAATGATTATGTTGTCTATCTACAAGAGTCAGAAAATGACTTAACTATTAATAATGACTCAATTTCATTAAATGCTATGAAAGATGAGCCTAAATCAATGACACAAAATTGTGTATGGGACCTTATGGTATTGCTAGAAGGATGCAAGAGAGTTAGGTGCAAATGGATTTAAAGACTATGTGTGACGATCATGACAATATCGAAAGTTACAAGTCTCGACTTGTTGTCAAAGGTTTTACTTAGAAAGATGACATTGATTATAATGAAACATCTTTTTTTTCTATTTCTAAGGACGATTCTTTTAGAATTATCATAACATTAGTAGCTCAATATGATCTTAAGTTGCATCAAATGGATGTTAAAACTACCTTTCTGAATGAGGATTTAGATGAGGATGTTTATATGGACCAATTGGTGGGGTTCACTGAAGAAGAAAAGGAACACATGGTGTGTAAACTTAAAAAATCAATATATGTACTTAAACAAACTTCTCGACAATGGTATCTTAAGTTTAATGATATTATTTTGTCCTTTGAATTTAAGAAAAACACTATTGATCAGTGTCTATATTTGAAGGTTAGTGGGAGCAAATTTATATTTCTGATTTTGTATGTTGATGATATCTTGCTTGTGAATAATGATCTCGGTTTATTAAGTAAGATTAAGAAGTTTTCTTCTAACAACTTTGAAACGAAAGATATGGGTGAGACATACTATGTGATAGAAATAAAAATATTTTGTGATAGATCATAAGGACTAAGCTCATCTCAGAAAGCATATATTAATAAAGTTTTAGAAAGATTCATAATGGATAAATGTACAACATCTCTCGCTCCAATACAAAAAGGAAACAAATTTAGTCTCATAATAGATAAAAAATATTAGTTTTGCAGTTGGGAGTTTGATGTATGTTTAAACATGTACGAGACCGGATATTAGTTTTGCAGTCGGTATAATGCTGGGTAGATATTAGAGTAATACTTGACTGGATCATTGGAAAATTCAAAGAAAGTCTTAAGATACTTACAAAGAATAGAGAACCACATACTTACTTATAAGAAATCTGATCACCTTGAGGTGATTAGATATACATATTCAGACTTTGCGGTTGTATGAATACAAGAAAGTCTACATTTAATTATGTGTATTTTTTAGTCGGATGAGTGATTTCATGAAAAAGTGTGAAGCAGTCCATCATTTTTGCATCCACCATGGAAGATGAATTTGTGGCATGCTTTGAAGCTATAGTTCAAGTTAATTAGTTGCGAAATTTTATTTCAGAACTTGGAGTAATCGATAGTATGGTCAAGCCGCTAAAAATTTATTGTGATAATTCTACAATAATCTTCTTTTTTAAGAACGACAAATATTTTAAAGGTGTTAAGAATATGAAATTGAAATACTTTGTCATTAAAGAAGAAGTTCAGAAACATAGAGTGTTAGTAGAACATATTAGTACTGATCTTATTATTGTTATAAAATAAAGAGTATTGCAAAACTTAGAACGTTACAGAAAACTTTACTACGAACGTTATAGATAACTTTACTAAGAACATTACAGAGAACTTTACTGAGAACGTTACAAAGAACGTAGGTAGTTAGGGTTTTGGGTCCAATCTACACCTATAAATAAATACCATTTCACACTCTTCCAAATACACCTCTCTCATATTCTCTTCTCTTCTCTGTTTTCTTCCAGTTCTACTATTATCCTGGGTTTATTTACTCCTTTAAAAGTTTCTTGCTAGTTTTTGAGATCCTTGGAATTTCCAAGAAGTTCCTGTTATATCTTGGGGGACTTGCGCAATTCACCGCGGATAAGTCCTTAAGGACAATGTTTATACACGCCTCAGGAATAAAGTTTATTTGTGTTTTTGTTAGCTTTTACAACCATGGTTGTTGACCATTTAACAAAAGGGTTACCACCCAAATTGTTTGCTGGTTATGTAGAGAATATGGGTTTTATGTCTATTAGTGAATGTTGAATGTTAATGTTGAATGTTAATGTTATTATTAATGCACACTCTAAGCTTTTTAATGTATAAGTTTCTGAAATTTGTGTTTCTTCTTTATATATATGCATGCAAATTATGATGAAGAAAATAAATTATATTATTATTATTGTTATTGAAAATGATATTATGTTTGAATTCATTATGAACTTCTTATTGGAAAGTCATATTAAGGATAAAGGGATAAGATAATAGTACATGGAAGGGGACATGTTGATCGAATGGTCGCAGATGACTCTTGTTATTTCAATATCTTTAATTATGAATAATGATGGAATAAATTTATGTAAGGTCCTTTAATGAACATTATGATTTATGTATTAAATCAAGAATTATGACATGAGTCAAGTGAGAAAATATTAGAATTATTTAATAAATTAATTCAATTATATGACTCAGGTGAAATATAATGATTTTAGCCCAAATATGATTTAATAAAATATAAATCCCTATTGGTTATTATAGGAAGTTATAATGAAATAAAAAACTAACAGACTTGAATGTTGATTAATAAAAAAGAATATAGGATTTTGTCTTTAACCATAATGTTTTCTCACTATTAACCATTAGAAAGTGTAAAAAAATAAAGAAAGACAAGGAGATGGATTAGGAAAAAGATATTGGAGAATAGAAAGACGAAAAAACGTATTTATGAAAAAGGTTAATATCTCTATTATAATTTATGTGAGAATAATAAATTTTAATATCTTTATGATGTGAAGTAATATTTTTAAATTATGAATACATAAAAATGAGTTGAAATAATATTAATATATATATATATATATATATATATATATATATATATGACAAATTAACCCATGAAAAAAATTGTCTATCTTAATACAATGTTTTCTCTATTAGGTTAGAAGTCAAATAAAATCGGGTTAAAGTAATCCATTTTATGTCCTATTTTTTATTTGTACACCCCTTAACTTAAATCATAGATATATTTAATATGATTAAAAATTTAATTATGATAATAATTATTACAATAAAATAAAAAAATTACTAAAAGTAAAAATTTAATATATATATATATATATATATATATTTAATTATTTTAATTTTATTTATATAAAATCCATCATCTCTTTAAACCTCTATTATTTATCTTTCTAATGTTTTTGAACTATTTGTTTATTCTTTTCAAGATCTAAGTCTATACCATAGAATAAATGGTTTCTTACCAAACAAGTTTTCAACTAAAGTAAGTTTTTTATTTTCCTCTTTTCTTTATGAGTTGCTTTTGAAATTGGAGTATTTGCATGTTCATTTTTATGAAAATAAATATTTAGTGGTATGTTTGATTTGATGATTAGAGTTTTTTGTTAGTTTTTTTTTTTTTAGCTTTGTTTAGATATCTAGGTTTTTAGGTAGGGGAAGCTAATTTAATTTCCTTCGGTAACTTAGTTAGATCATATGAACGAATTAAATGTGAAATTTGATGATAGGAGAAACTAATTTAATTTTTCTTAACTTAGTGGACATTTTCTAATGGATTAAATGTTAATGATTTGTACTTTTGGAATTTGTATAGAAATTTGGAATTGTTGAACTCAATATTGGAAAATGGAATCGAATGTTGGTTCTGAATTCGATTTAGATTTTTTCATGAATTGATAAAGTTTATGCATATTGGTTGAATTGGTTTTTATTTTGAAAGATAATTAGATTTAGTTTGATTGAGGTTTTTAAAATAGAGTATTTGATAGATTACGCAACAGTTTTGGGAATTGAAGATCTACCTAGTTGATTTAAGATAATATTAAAAGTGCTTAAATTTCATTCACTCAGTGCTTTTAATAATTTGTCTAGCGGATTTAGGACACTATTAAGGGTTCAATTGTTCAATTCTAGGTAAATTTCGTTAAGCGAAAAATGCAATAAATGAATGATGAAACTTGTTACGTATTCCAACTTAATTGTTTTAATTTCGCTTAGCGGCAAAAAAGAATGAAAAAAGAACGAATTTTTTTTACTTTTTTTAAGGCTTTAAAAACTGTTTCTTGAACTAATTAAATATTATTTTTTTATCTTTCTATTAAAAAATTTAAATTAAATGCTAAGTTAATTATATGATATTTTTTGATAAATGAATATTTTGAATTATGTTGAATTAAATTATACAGTTGTGAATGATTAACTGAGAAATAGTTTTGTGAACTATGGTATGATAAACTTATGTTAAAAGTTAATATAATATTATGATAAAGTCTAACTCTTTTTCTTTTTTTCTCTTTTTGGACAAAAAGTCATTTTTGTTATCTTTTATCTCATCTGAGATAGATAAAAAGTCAAATTTTTTTTATAGATCAAACGTATCATTTATTTGATCCGATAAATTTTATTAAAAATAATTTCTTAAAAATCTTATATTATGTAATATGATATGATTTAAATATTTATTAGTATACAATATATTTTCAAAAGTAATTATTTTGTTCATCCTTTATCCATCATGATTTCTTTACTTAAATAATAGTCTATTAATAGGGTTCATTATTAAACAACAACAATATTTTCTGAAACAGTATTCGTCTAACTACTATTTTACTTGTATGATGAGTTATCACAACCTAATTTTCCTAAACTGTTTTAAAGAGTTATCAATCTATATTGGTGTGATAAATATTCTGTAAATACCTGAGTGAATTCCTTTTAAGTCTTGAGTAATGCTTAAATCCTCGCATAACTTTTCATAACCTAATTTACCTAAACTTTTTTTAACCGAAAAAACAAGTATTATACTTTGTTTCTAAGGAATATTTAGGAATAATTTGGTTGGCTTGAATGAGGAAATTAGAGGTATGAATGTGGGCTGAGTGGTCCCAAAAGAACAATCATCTGAGTTGGGCCCATGGGTTCTGCCACACAAACCCAAAATAGAGTGAAGGATTTTGCAAAGTGCTACTTGTCCCTTTGGCATTGTTTCCTCATACAAAGAAAGTTTACACCATTCCTTTGGCTCCTATCTCCTCTAGTCTTCTTACTTTCCTTTTACCTTCCCTTTTTACTTTTCTTTTTTGCTTTCTCTAAATAGTGATGGTGTATGTATTTAGGACTCTGTCCTTTACAATAATAACAAAATGCTGCTTCAGAAAAGAGTAGTGGGTGTGATTCATTGTACTTGGATAAACAAAGATTAATTTAATCAACAATCATTAACCCAAAAGCTTTTTATGAAAGAGAATAATAATTAAGACAAATGCTAACATGCATTTGTTATTAAAGTAATATTAATTCTGGATATAAAAATAAAAAAATCTTTAATATCTTGAATATATATATATATATATATATATATATATATATATATATATAATATGAGAATTATTAATTAGGAAGGTGTTGCAAGAGGAATTATAATTAGTATTTTTTAAATGTGTTGTGCAGCCAAGAGGCATCATGACGATTAAATGGCTTTTACTTTCTATGCCCACTACTTGATTATCAAGATTATACACCTGTCTCTAAAACAAGACAAATTGTATGGGTGGCGCAAGGAAATAATTTAAATATTAAATTAACATCTATTTAGAAACAATGATAGAATTTCAACATTACAATGTCGTAAGAAAGGATAATATATATATATATATATATATATATATATATATATATATATATATATATATATATATATATATTCTCTAGAAGTAGATTTTCGTTAAAGAAAAAAATAAAGAAATGAATATCAAAATTATAAAGACATATATATAAATTATAAAAATTTGAGTCAACTTTTACGGAGATTTATTATTATATATATCATTTTCTTTTAATTAGTTGAGATAATTTTTTAAGGATAAATTATAATTAACTGTAAGAATAACATCTTACAAAATTGCATTTCATTTTAAATATATATATATATATATATATATATATATATATATTAAAATATTTTGTAATTATTGTTATACCTATATATAGATATGTAATATTAATATTCTTATACCACAAGCTACTCTCAACAAGCATGGCATATATACTTGAAAACTCTATAATTCTAACAGTAATTTGATCTAGCTTAATAACTTCCTGCAGCATATATAACCCTAGCTTTTGAAGGAAAAAAAATTGAAAATTGGGATTAGGGAAGTTGATAAATTTTAACAAAAATAGAAGAAAATGAATAAAGAAACAAAAGAAGAAGCTATGTCCCCACACACTACTACTAGCTATTGATGAGATACGTGAGTGAAAATAGAGATACTAAATATCATCTTTTGTGGATGGAGAACTTCAAAACTTTATCAAAAGTACATAAAATAGTCACACTGTCTCATATCCAACTTCCAAGTTATCCATTAATTTGGAAAATTTCACAATCTATTAGGATGATATCACTTAATTATATGGATACAAATCACTTAATTCTAAATTTTGTGTCCGCTTTTTTAATTGACTTATTAATTTAATGATGTGGAAACTTTTTATTAGACATACGTGATTTGTATTCGTCTTGTATACGTATTTTTGTGTGTAGTTGTAGCCGTATTGCATAAAGTCTTACGAAGTACACATATCTTAGCAAATATTTGATGCGTATATGTTTGTTGTCTTTGAAGGTTAATAAGCTCTCGTGTGTCCTTATCTTTAGGTTTTGATTGACTTATAGTAATAGAGAAGGAAATACAAAAAAAAAAAATTAATTAAGTTTTTTTATAAGTTAAAATTATTTTCTATATAGATAAACATTATATACTAAAAAATTTAAATTGACATTATTTTTACTAATTGATTAAAATATAATCTAATATTAACATTCATATATATATATATATATATATATATATATATATATATATATATATATATATATATATATATATATATATATATATATATTCAAGTGATTATGTATTCAACCTCTCTTCTATCTCACTCTCATACTACTTTTCTTTATTTTAACGTTATTAATCATTTTCTCTTTTTTACTTTATTTTTCTCTCTTCGTCCCTTACCTACGGACAAACATGACTGTACTTTAGCAATTTTCATGTACAAATTAAGGCATATAAAAATTATAATTAGACTCTTTAAGTTACTAATAATAAGTGGTTCATTTAGAAAACCATTATTGTATCGTTAAAAGTTAAGAATGATTATTTGTTACTTTATCTTCACAAAAGGTAATTATTTTTATGAATAGTTTATATATAATAATAATAATAATAATAATAATAATAATAATAAAGTTATAGTTGAGTTTAAAGCAAAAGGATTAAGCAGTAAATGTGACCTAATTCCATGAAGTGAGGGATTAGTTATTAATTTATTAAAATGTGATTAAATTGCATGTTACTAGTCAGCATGAATCTGCGAAAAGATTCATAGGCATACATGATATAAATGTGCATGTTTAGATGGTTGTTTAATAAGTCCCACCCATGGTTTGGAGAGTGTAAACGGGATTTCATACATAAATGTTTATATATTATTTGGCAAAATTAGTTGTCTTTAGCGTGTGTATGGACATATGATAAAAAGAAAAAAGAAAAAGAGAGAGAGATTAAAATAGAACATTTTACTGAAAAGGCAAGTCTTTATTATATTCAAAATACATAACTCATTCAATGTATAGTTTTTAAAATAAGTTAAAGCCTTTTAATAAAGTGCTTAATACTTCCAACACGTTTCAGTAAACTTTTCCACAAGTATTTTAGTAAAAGAAAATAAGAAAACAATTAAATTTATATATAATATAAAAGTTATTTAAAAAATATAAAAATTAGTTCATTCAATGTCTTTTTTAAGTAATTTAAAATATTTAATAAAGTAATACTTGCATATCTAATGTCACGGAGACAATAAAAAAATCCTTAATAACTATCGTTAAGTCTGAACATAATTTTGGGTCCCAGATAATGACTTCCATAAAAATAAACCACAAAAAATGTTACTTTTGCTTTGGGGCCTAACTATGATTTGCAAACTATAATGCAAATACACTAATAATCATTCAAAGTCACATTAGCTTACCCGGGTTATCATGTAACTTTGCATTGAAAATATTAATATTAATAATATGCCTAAACAGATTACTGATAAATTAATTAAATGCATTAAATGATTAGTGTGACCTTTCATAATATTTCTTCAATGTACAATGATGAGTCAGAATCTAAAATTTTAAAATCTGGTTGTAAGACAGCATGAAAACTTTATGTCTAATTGAAGTAGAAGAAACAAACAAATGATCATTAATCAAGTCTGATTAAGTGGAAGACAGAAGAAACACAAGATACAAAGTGAAAAGCCAACACATGAAAAAGGAACACAAGTAGCTTTTCCTACATACAAATTCTGATCTCTCATTTTTTCCTTACTAAAACTCACCTTTTTCAACCCCCCAATTCACTCCAAAAATGTTTCCATGACATCCGGGTACATACCTCCTTCTGAATTCCTATACTCCACACCTTGTTGATGGTGGTGATCCATTGAGGTGGATGAAGATGATGAGGGCACTCTTGCAGGTAGAGTGAAGCTCCTCTTGAACTTGTCCATTTTCCTTGCATCATCTTGGTGATTATCCAAGCTCAAGAACTCATTTGGGTTGGTTGCACTAGCATTTTGCATATTGGAGGCCTCTGAATTGGGATTTTGACTAAGGGGGTGATGCTGACTTTGATCGCCTGGTTTGCTCCCCAAGGTATCAGGATTGAACAAAAGCTTAGCATCATCTGTTCTTCCAGTGAGAGCATTGAAGAAAGACAAGCCATTGGGCCATTTTATGTCGTTTTCATGCTCCCCCATTATGTCCTCTATTCTTGCACTCTCAGATGATGCATGAGGAATGAGAAACATGTTCGCCTCATCTTTAGGGAACCCAAGCCTAGCTGCATGTTGTTGAAAATTCGGTGAGGATAACATGGAGGTGGCAGAAGTAAGTGGTCTCTGACCCCAGTTGAAGAGTGGAGGTGGCCTAATTGGAATGGTAGATGGTT
This sequence comes from Sphenostylis stenocarpa, assembly GCA_963425845.1. Lineage (NCBI taxonomy): Eukaryota > Viridiplantae > Streptophyta > Magnoliopsida > Fabales > Fabaceae > Sphenostylis > Sphenostylis stenocarpa. The sequence continues at coordinate 13,624,796 of OY731402.1, read as the reverse complement.
TTGAAGGAACAGAAGTAGAAGAGGAAGAGTTCCTTGTTGAAGAGAAGAGTTGGGAGAGATAGAAACCAGATTGGTAGCCAAGGGACTCAAAAGTGTGTCTCATTCTAAGCACAAAATGGAGGTCTTCAGGTATCTGAAAATAGAACCAAAAATATCAAACATTTGATATTTTTCAGGGAGCTCTTCTATCAGATGAAAATAGTTAGCCAAGTAAATTTAAACTGTATTTAAAACTAATGAAAACTTAAATGAAATAAAAACAAATTTTGAAGGAGAAAAAGTTAAGCTCACAATCTTGCAAGAACCAAGTTGGAGAAGGCCATGCCCAGCTTGAATTACAGCTATGGTCTGGTCATGAAACAAGCAAATAAAATTGGGTATAAAAGTTTAAAACAAAAACTGTTGAGACCAGTAATAACAACAAAAACCAAACAAAACCAACAATGATTCTGTTCTGACCTGAATGCCTGACTCAAACTGGTCTGTCCACTCAGGAGGAAGCTGCAATTAATGGCATCACAAAAGGAGGTTCAGTCAATCAATCACCAAACCAACAGCTCCACATAATAACCACCAGAAAAAACAAAACATACAACTAGTTGAAATGCAAATACTATTGTCCAAATCTACATATACGTTTATATTCCAAATAAACAAAAAGGAAAAAAAATCAGAGAGAAGTTGAGAATATGCATACATACAGCATCAAAGGAGCTCTGCCAATAGTTGGAGATATTCGGTTCACATTCTGTGGGCTCTTTAAAGACCCACTTGTGGCACTTATCAGATGCAACTTTCCCCATCAACCTGTTCCAAAATCCAAATCCACCCAATCATAACAAAGTTCAGAGGAGGGAAAGAAACCATGCTTGTGCATAAGTAACTCCCTAGTCCATCCACATGGTATTGGATATTGAACAAGATTTCAGAGAGAGAAAGAAGTAGAAAAAAAAAAAAAAAAAAAAAAAAAAAAAAAAAAACCACAACATAACAAACACCTACCCAGTACCCACCCTTCTCCATAATTATACAACTGAATGGACATTTTGCTGAAGGCCTTTCTCACAGGATCCTCTCCATCAATATTCCCTCGGCAGAAACCATCTTCCCACATCAACATCCTTCAAAACACAAACAAAGACCAACCTTTAAATAAACAGCTACAAAAACCAAGTTAAAGTAGCCACTTGAAAAGAGAGAGGAATAAGCTTACAAGCTACCGTTGTCATCTCCAACCTTGCAGCCATTACTACCTCGAACTCTCCTGCAAGAAATGGAGAAGACCCAGTTGATGATGGAAGGTAGAGTTAGAGAGAGAATGGAAAAGTAAGAAGAACAGCATGACATACGGGCGAGGACGAATGGTCCAGAAGACAGAGTAAGTCCAGTCTGAGTTGAGACAGACTCTTTTGAGGGCCTCATGAAGGGCCATCATCCCAACAGCTTCTTTGCTCCTATCTGATGCTCCTGAGCCCACCATATCTCCCTCTATATCTCTCACTATGCACTTTTTTCCTTTCACTTCACAATTACACACACAAACACACAGCACGCTTTTCTCTTCTTCTAAAAATGTTTTTGATCTGAGCAAGTCTACAATGCTTTGCTTAACAACCACAGAGAATATTGATTCCTCGTCTCTCTCTCTCCTTCTCTGGAGTTGCGACCATGTTTGTTGGTTTGTGTGTATATTTATTTGGCTAAGGTAAGGCCTAAGGGCTCTTTATCTTACTCACTCGGCTTTTTGTTTGAACCTAAGGAGCGAGCTAGTTTGTTACTTTGACATAAAGCAGTAAAAGAGGAGAGGGTGTAGGGAAGAGGTGCCTTTTTTTTTTTTCTCTGCTCAGACTTAACCAACCTTCCATCTTAAAAGAAACTGAAGAAAGAAAACAAAAATTCTAAATAGTTTTCTTGTTCATTTTCTTTTTAATTTCATTCCATTAATATTTTTAATTTTAATTTTATAAATAAGTTCACTGTTTTTTTTCTTTTCCCAATATTACTAAATTCTTTCAGACATGATGCTTATTATAGTAACATTACCGATTATATAACATTAGCGTAGTTAATATAGGTTAATGTTTGAGAATCCAAAATCATTAGATAATTCAAAATGTAGTGTTATTTTAAGTTGTCTAATTATTATAATGTTATATCAACACGCAACTACGAATTAACAAGTATGATTATTTTACATTTTCATTAAATAATTCAATAATATTATAGAAAAGATAATATTAAAAAAGATAAAATAAATTAATATTATAATAATAATAAGATGAAATTAAAAATAATTAAAAAATATTAGAATACAAAAACCTATTTAAAAAAATGAAATAAAATAAAAAATATTTTTAAAATAAAAATGTTTTTAAATAATAATAATAATTAAATAATTTTATGATTAAAAAAATATTCATAAATAAATTTCTTTTAGAAAAAATGAGATATGAGTAATTTTAGAAAATATACTCTCCTCTAAGTTTATTATTCTTTTTCTTCTCATTATTAAAAAATATAAAATCAATTTTGTGGAATCTAATAAAAAAAGACACATCTTTAGTTTATATGAAAAAAATATATTTTATTATTTATTTTCTTACACTAGTTATTTTACATTTTCCCAAAATACGGATACTTATTTTTAAATATATATATATGTGTGTGTGTGTGTATAACCATAAAATGATTTTTTTTTTATCACGGTTAAATTCATTATTAAACTTATATTTTAATAATAAAACGGTCCATAAAATTTAACAGCTTATTATGATATTTTTTGTGTGATGTATTTAATTAAGAATGAAAATGATTAAATGTGAGGTATTTAATTAAGGATCAAAATAATTAGTCATTTATTTTATTTTTCGGGATGGAATGGTACATTTTTATCCGTGGAAAACTGTGGGGACAGATTTTATCTTCTATTCCTGTCTCTTTCTGTGTCTTCTTTACAAGCACCACAACAAAGAGGAAAGTAAAAACAAAAATCAGGGTTATCCCTTGCCCTGTTTCATATTTTTACAGAATCATACCATTTATCTATTGCATGGTGCAAACATATTATTTGCATGATTTTTGTTGAATAATTTTTCATATTATTTTCGACTAGGCTAAGCTCAATCCATATTATAGTAGGTGATGACTTTGACCTAAGTAATGTATCACTATAATTCATTCAGAGAGGGTTAGGTTTTAGTGAGTGGATTTTAATTAATAAAACTGAATTGCTATTAAATCATTAACCATATTTTTCTTTCATGTATCACTTAGCCAAACACGCTATAAACTTGAAAAAACTAAATCATAAATACATCTAGAAAATAAAAATATGAATGAAACATTGCAATAAAAATAATTTTTAACTATCTTATTTAAAATTGATTATAAAGAAATGTAGAAAAAGTGACTAATAAATTTATAATTTTAAAATAAGTTTTATCCATTAGAAAATTACCTCTAATATTGATTTTATTATAATTAATGGAGAAAAGATTTTATAATATTTTCCTAAATATATTTTCCTCTTTGTAAAACATATCTTTCCTTCTATAAAATAATTCTTCTTCTTCTCTTCTTAACATTCTCTACCTCTTTTCCTCCCTTGAGTTGTTGTTGTTCATTGCAATCTTCATCTTTGTCCACTTGGTCGCACCTTTTATAGTGTCCTTACATTTTACATCTTCCATTGTGCCCAATGTTACATTTTCGCATCGTCCATCACACTCTTTGTCACATCCTCATGCCCTTTATCATATTCTCACGTCCCGGTGCCCTTTATCGTATCCTCACTATTAGACAAATGACATCTAGAGAGGGGTGAATAGATGCACAAACTAAATTAGATGCCAAATTAAAAATTATTTAATTTAAGATGTCAAATAATTTGTTAATTCAATTTTAATTATCAGATAAAATACAGATATAGCAGAAGTGATATAATCAGAGAGATAAAGGGAAGAAAATAAGTAGATGTTAGCACAGAGGTATAAAGAAGAAAAAAACATACTGAAATTTATACTGGCTCGGATACAGTCAACCCTACATCCAGTTCCCAATCACCTCTAACACAAGAGTGACCCCAATTCACTATCTTTAAAATTCAGTTTACAAATTACAATCAACTAAGCAGAGGAACTAGTAAATAGTAAACTAATTAAAAAGACAATCACCTCCTTAAAAACCCACTAAGGATGAACACCTCCCTAGAATCCAACTCGGGATGAAAAACACCTCTTTTGCAACCAATACACAAAGGATGAACACCTCCCTAGAATCACACTAGGGATGAACACCTCCACAAACAAATCAAAGGGATGAAAACACCTCCTTAGAATCCCCTAAGGATGAACACCTCCCCTGAAAAAATCAAGGGATGAACGACAACCACCTAAACCCTAAAAAGGGGATTTAACATCAATTTCCTAAGCCATAGAAAGGATGAAGGCAATAAAATAAGAACAGTCACACCTGGGTAATGGAGACAACAAATTGTAGAAGCCTGTAGAATGCCAACTTCCAAGAACAAGTGTGATTAATAATGAAAGTGCAGAAGGTAGTAGAGAAAAGGGTTTTCTCAAAATGTGTAAAATATCTTTGTTGTCTTGCTCAAAATTCTTTTCTTAAAACTGAATGAATGTAAAATTGTATTTTCAAATTCTGTAATTGTGTATTTTTGGTTTTTCATCAAAACTCATTTAAATAGGAAAATAACATCAGAAAATAGTTGTTGGTCATTAATAATTTCGTAGAGAAAAATCAGGATGTATCCAAAAATATTTATTCTTCAAAAATGGATATATTTTTCAAATTTAAACTGTCATAATTGATTATGTTACCAGTATAATCGATTATGACAAAGAGAAAATCATTTTCCATTTCTAATGCATCATAATTGATTATGATAGTGAAAAATGTCATGTTACAAAATTTTATCACACTTGTGCTTTGGAGGCTTATGCATAATACAACCTCATCAACTTGTACCTCCATATCCAGTATTCTAAGACTCTATCTAGTCTTCAGGAATCATCTTGGGCTTGCTTGAGTCTTGAATGTTGTTGACTTGAATCATCATCAAAATCATCTCTTGGGAATGTAGGGACATGTTTCACATTTCCATCAATCTCTCCCTCAATGTTTTCAATCTCCCCCTTTTTGATGATGATCAAAGAAACACCTGAAATGAATTAAAATGTTTGACTCTATATAGTCAGCTCAAGATTAGCACAAATTTGCACAGTATAGTGTAGTACAGATTAACACAGATTTGTATCAAGTGTCAGAGTCTCTTAATCTCCCCCTAGATATATTAATAATAAGATTCCCCCTAACTCATATGAGCAAAGACTTCTCTTAACTCCCCCTATTTAATTCGGAGATAGAAATGAATTTCACACAGATTTTAATTCACAAAAAAATCTCCCCCTCTTTCATTAATAATAAAAGAATATTGTAAGAGTAAAAAAAAACTTCCCCTGTTTCACACAGATTAATATCGTCAAAATCTCTCTTTGTTTCATTGATAATTATGAAAAATATTGTAATAGAAATTGAGCACAAATTTGCACAGATTAGTACATAAATCAAGGTAGAGAAGATAATGCATCACAAAGTGTCATAAAGAAGAACATCATATTAAGGAGGCAATATCTAGGATACCCAAGGCAAATAAAGAGAGAGAAAGATAGGGGAATGAAATGATTGCAGAGATAATGGAATGGAGGCAACTTTCAAATTCAAATTCAAATTCACTCATATTCCAAATTTCAAATTCAAAAATCTAGTTCTAATTCAAATTCAAAAATCTCAAACTACAAAATTTTAAATTTCAAAAAAAAAACTCAAACTCGCAAAATTTCAAATTTCAAAAATCTCAAAACTTCAAATTTCAAACTTTAATAATTTCAAATTTTCATAAATTCAGATTTTCAAAATTCAATCTTTCAAAATTTTAAACTTTAATCATTTCAAATTTTCATAAATTTCATATTTTCAAAAATTCAAACTTTCAAATTTCAAACTTTAATAATTTCATATTTTCAAAAGTTTTCTATCATAATCAATTATCACAACACCTTCAAAATCAACATAATCGATTATGACAACAAGAAATTTCACTCTAGAAGGCAACAAAATCGATTATCACAGTACATACAAAAATAACATAATCAATTATGACAGCAAGAAATCATACTCTAGAAGTCAACATAATCAATTATCATAGTAGAAAATTATTTTGCGAGAATTTTATCATCTAGACATGTGTAAATGCTTTGACCATTTAGGCACCCATTCATATTTATCATTAGATATACCAAAATGCTTTATGTAACATCTATTTGATGTATGACATAATTTCATGCAATAAAAACATGTTGTTTTCTTTGAAAAGGTCTAAATGAGTTTCTTAAAGTTTTTGAAACTGGTTTCACATATGTTTTTCTTGACTCTTTCACAAAAATAGTTTTATAAGGTTCTAGACTTTCTTTGGGTTTGTAACCAAGTCCAACTTTGCTAGAATCTCGTCTTTGATAACCTAATATAGAATCAAGATTTTCAGAAGATTTTGAAAACTTGCTCATTATTGTCTCGAACTTGAAAATCTCATTTCCAAATGATTACAATTTTTACAAGGTTTAGTACCTTCTTTATCTTTAGTCAAAGTTTTAAATTTATTAACATCTTTCTTTAAACACTCATTTTCTTTTTCAAGAATACCAACAATATTTTCTAATGCATGAAACTTTTATTTAAGTACAGTATGTTTCTTAGCTAGTCTTTCAAGATGTTTAAACATTTATTGATAGGCTTCAAGCAATTCATCATATGCATTTGAGGATTTTGTGCTACTTACTTGTGATGAGGCTTCATCATCACTCTTTGTCATCAAGCAAAGATTTGCTTCTCCATCATTACTTTCGGAAGAACTCTCTTGTGTTGTGGAAGAATCATTATAAGCTTTATGTTTTCTCTTATAGATATCGTTCTTCTCTTTCTTCTTCTCTTTCACATCTTTCTTTTCTTTCTTAAGTTCTGGACAATCTGGTTTGATATAGTCAAACTTTCCACATCCATAGCACTCATACCTATTGGTTTTCTTCTTCTTTTTTGCTGTCTCTTTTTCCTATTTTTCATAAAACGAGAAAATTGATTAGCTAAATGAGATATATCGAAATCCGAAAACTTACCTTCATTTTCGCTTTCATGCTGTGAAGTTTTTACTGCATTTAGAGTTATCGTCTTAGCTTGGTTCTGTTCACCATTCTTTAACCTTTGTAGTTCCATATCATGCTCTCGCAACTTTCCAAATAGAGTAGCAATATTCATTTTTGTGAGATCCTTTGATTCTGTAATAGTAGTGAACTTTGGTTGTCAATTCCTGTCTAAGGATTTCAAGATCTTTGTGTTCAACTACTCATTGTCAAAACTCTTTCCTAATGCTTTCAAGTGATTTACTATATGTGTGAAGTGTGTCTGGAAATCTGTAATGCTTTCATTCTGCTGCATTTGAAACAATTCATACTCCTGGATGAGTGTGTTCTTACGTGCTCGCTTTACTTCATTTGTTCCTTCATGTGTCACTTCAAGAGTGTCTCATATTTCTTTTACCGTCTTGCATTGTTAGACCCTAAAAATTCATTACGAGTTAAGGCAGAAACAATAGTGTTTCGGGCTCTTACATCATATTGGGCACGCTTGTTTTCATCTGGCATCCATTGGTCAAAAGTCTTTGGAACAACTTCAGACTCCGTTGTTCTCATCGGAATAAAGGGATCGTTGAGTACAGCTTCCCAAACACTGTAATCTAGTGTTTGTAAAAATATTTTCATTTTTGTCTTCCAAAACTGATAGTCTTCACCTTCGAACAATGGTGGTCTCGTTTATTGAGGCTCTTTCCCGTAAACTCGATTCTCGCATAGACATCTTGACAGATCGTTTAGAAATAATTTATCTAACCAAGCTCGATACCACTTGTTAGACAAATGGCATCTAGAAGGGGGTGAATAGATGCACAAATTAAATTAGATGTCAAATTAAAAAATTATTTAATTTAAGATGTCAAATAATTTGTTAATTCAATTTTAATTATCAGATTAAATACAGATATAGCGGATGCGATATTATTAGAGAAATAAAGGTAATGAAATAAGTAGATGTTAGCACAAAGGTATAAGGAAGAGAAAAACACATAGAAATTTATATTGGTTCGGGTATAGCCAACCCTACATCCAGTTCCCAGTCACCTTTAACGCAAGAGTGACTCCAATTTACTATCTTTAAAATTCAGTTTACAAATTACAATCAGCTCAGCATAGGAACCAGTAAAGAGTAAACTAATTAAAAAGACAATCACATCCTTAGAAACTCACTAAGGATGAACACCTCCCTAGAATCCCACTAAGGATGAAAAACACCTCATTTGCAACCAATACACAAAGTATGAGCACCTCCCTAGAATCACACTAGGGATGAACACCTCTCCGAACAAATCAAAGGGATGAAAACATCTCCTTAGAATCCCACTAAGGATGAACACCTCCTCTGAACAAATCAAGTGATGAACGACAACCACCTAAACCCTAAAAAGGGGATTTAACATCAATTTCCTAAGCCCTAGAAAGGATGAAGACAATAAAATAAGAACAGTCACACCTGGGTGATGGAGACAACATATTGTAGAAGCCTGTAGAATGTTAACCTCCAAGAACAAGTGTGATTAATAATGAAAGTGCAGAAGGCAAAAGAGAAAAGGGTTTTCTCAAAAGGTGTAAAATATCTTTGTTGTCTTGCTTAAATTTTTTTTCTTAAAACTGAATGAATATAAAATTATATTTTCGAATTGTGTAATTGTGTCTTTTTAATTTTTCATAAAAACTCATTTAAATAGGAAAATAACATCAAAAATAGTTGTTGGTTATTAATAATTTCGTAGAGAAAAATCATGATGTATCCAAAAACATTTATTCTTCAAAAACGGATATATTTTTTAAATTTACACTGCCATAATCGATTATGTTACTAGTATAATCGATTATAACAAAGAGAAAAACATTTTTTCATTTCTGATGCATCATAATTGATTATGACAGTGAAAAATGTCATGTTACGAAATTTTATCACACTTGTGCTTTGGAGGCTTATGCATAATACCACTTCATCAACTTGTATCTCCATATCCAATATTCTAAGACTCTATCTAGTCTTCAGGAATCATCTTGGACTTGCTTGATGTTTGAATGAAATCTTTATCAAAATATACATTGCGCTTGCTTGAGTCTTTAATGTTGTTGACTTGAATCATCATCAAAATCATCTCTTGTGAATGTAGGGACATGTTTCATATTTTCATCAATCTCCCCCTCAATGTTTTCACTCACGTCCTCTGTTGTGTCTGCACATCATCTGTTTCATCCTCATCCTTCGTCGTATTCTAACCTTCTGTTGAACCCTCACCATCTGCTAGACCTCACCCTCTATCGTGCTCTCCCTTATGTTGTCACTATCCATCATGGTCTCAAGCTCTATTGTAGTCTTATCCTTTGTTATGTTCTCACCCTCCCTTGTGTTGTCTTCCATTTATTATAATTGTTCGTTATATATTTCTTTGTAAATTATTAAAATTCTAAATTATACATTATTTGACACTATTTTATAATTATTTGAAATTATTTTATATTTGTTTGACAATTTTAATATTTCTTTTTGGACTGATTTTTATTGATAGTTGAAAAATGTTATAAAAGTGTTTAACATTCAACAACGATTTCTCTAGAATCGATATTAAATGTTCTCACTTTTAACATTGATTTTTTTACAACAAATATTGATTATCTTAACTTTCAATTGTTCAAAACCAATGTTGTATACATTGTAGAATTGTTGTTGAATGTTGTTATTGTAACAAGTGAAAATAAGTTAAACTAATATCTTATGATTTAGTTTTAGATCTAACTTTGAGGAGCTCTATTATTTATATTAATTTTTTTATAAAGACAAAATAATAATAATAATAATAATAATAATAATAATAATAATAATAATAATAATAATAATAATAATAATAATAATAATAATAATACACATTCATAACATCGCATTAAGTGTCTATATGTATATACATGTTCATACAAACTTACTATCTTCACAACTTCTAGAAAACTAAGCATTGAATTAAAATTCTAAAATTTGCATCTAACTATACTTAACACAAGAGTACGTAAGATGTTGTGTACACTCTCATGTTATAGAATAAATTCCAAAACTTATTTCACTACTACAAATAAAGCTTTCAACGTGGACGTTGTATCGAGCGACGTTGAAAGTCGTAACTTTTATGATTTTTTAAATTAATAATTTTTATTTATTTACAACCCTTTACCCCTTTTATTTATCTAGAAGTCTCCCCTCTCTTTATATTATATTTTTTAGAAGTTTATTAATTTTTTAAGAGAATTGTCATTGGCAGGATTCGAACCCAAGTACTTTAGGGTTGGAGGCCGATACTCCAACCACTAAACTACTAGAATTTTCTCGATAATAACTTACAAATAAATTATATTTATATACAAATAAAAATATATCCGTGTAAATATATAAATATATAAATACAAATATATTTATATATTTTGGTATATTTATATAGTTATATATTTATATGTTGGATGTGAGGACACACTCGAAAGTGAAAGTGTGTGTCGAGTGAGTTTTCAAAATTTGATGCTAAATTTGTGAGCGAGTATCTTTATATGAGTTTGTAATTTAATGACAGAATATAATCTTTATAATTTTATTTATATAATGATATAAAATAAATTTGGGAAACGCGTTATTTGCTCTTAAGCGAAAAATACCAATTTTCGCTCAAGCGAGACTTGAGTAAGTGAATTTCCGTGAGCTTTAACATATTTTCACTTAAGCAAGAGTCAATCACACTTTCACCTCGATCGAAAAATACCAATATAATTTATTTGTAAGTTATTATCAAAAAATTATAATAGTTTAGTGGTTGGGATATTAACTTTCAACCCTAAAATACTCGGGTTCAAATGTTATCGATGACAATTCATTAACTTAAGAGAATTTTTGGCTGAAAATAAAAATAAAAATACTTTCCGGAAAATATATACAAATAAATATATATTTACATGGATATATATTTATTTGTATATAAATATAATTTATTTGTAAGTTATTATTAAAAAATTCTAATAGCTTAGTGGTTGGAGTATCGACCTCCAACTCTAAAGTACTAGGTTCGAATCCTATCAATGACAATTTTCAAATTTAAGTGAGTTTTTGGGTGAAAAAAAAAAAGACTTTCCACGTCGGTAATAAGTAAAAAAATTAAAAAAAAGACTTTCAACGTCGGTTTATATGGGAACCGACGTAGAAAGTACTTTCTACGTCGTAGAATGTTTTACTATTCAACTTTCAACGTCGGTTTATCTGGGAACCGACGTGGAAAGTACTTTTTACGTCGTCTCAGCTATAACGACGTAGAAAGTATATTTTATAGTAGTGTTTGATTATTAGTGAATACATGTTTGAAATCATGTAAAGAGACCTCAAGATCCCTTCATTTATGATTTTGGTAATCATCAGCGTTAGAGTATCTCCTAGTGGATCTCTGATTCAATGCTTAAACCATTAATTCTCATATAGAAATACCTCCATGGAATTCACTATACTTAAAACATATCATTCATACTTTCACAAAGCACAACATTTCATTTCTCCATAACCAGGCATACATGTTTTTATATATTTATGTCTTACAACCACTTATTATTATTTAAAAGCATATATATAATTCACATTCATTATTCATCATATTTTCTATATTTTTATATATACAAAGATATAAGAAATAAGAATGACAATATTTAATTTAATTATATAACCATCAAAGTTTACAATTAAATTTTAAAATCTCGATGATATAATACACAGTATAAAATATAACTTTAATATCTATTTTTATAAACAATTCTATCATATTTTAAACAATTACCTTTATAAGCAATTTTATCATGTTATTTGCCAAAAATATATTATTTTTTCTAACTTACTTTCGATCAAATGTCAATTTATTCATAACTTTTTATTAATTAAAAGTACAAGATCCATATACTTTCAATTCAATTAAAATTTCAATTCAAATAATCAACTCAAGTAATTAATACAAAATAATTCTAGTGACCAAGTCCCTCTACCACATCCATATAATCTAACCAAAGATACTATGATTAGGACAACAAGCTTTATATTCCTCTATTTCATTATTTCTAATTCAAAAATTTCAAAAACTCCTAAATTCATAATAAGTCAAATTTTGCTTATAAAAAATTTCAATCAACAAATTGAAGAGACAAAAATGATCCTAAATTAATAAAGATTTATCTTTGATAAACAAACATCACATGCTAAATAAAGTTTCACTCAAATCTTGCTTACAAATTTATATAACTCCACATGCAAAATCCTCGGGTCTACATATATGTCTCCTACTTAAAATAGACATGCTTTAAAAATAAATAAAGAGAAACTTATTCTATTAAAATTTATAATGAATCAAGATTGTTTCATTCTACTTTTGAAATACTAAAGTTTCTTAGGATAAGAAAATAAAAATGAAATGAAAATTCTAAAAAAAGAAAAATACAAAGAAAATAAAGTGATAAAGGATAACAACTTTTTTAAAAAAAATTTGAATAATTGAATTGTTTATTCATAATATTTTTAACTTCGCCTTTAAAATATCAAATTTTCCCTCACTAGATTATCAATGTTATATTTACATTAAACTATATTATCAATGTTATACTTACATTAAATATCTATTAAAAATTAGTAAAATTCATGAGATGACTCAACACTATAAATGTTTCGATAAAATGAAAAAAAGTATATATTTTATTAGATAAATTAAATTAAAGTATATTGCAATTTTAGTGAACCTCGTCAAACTGAATTATTCCAAATTTTTATTCAACTATTTTAACACGGTTTTAATCTCATTCGTTATTTATATACAGATTAGTTCCATACTAATTTAATTCAGTGTATTTTTTCTTTTAACCATCCTATTTTTATAAACTAAAATTAAATTATACATATACTAAAACTAAAATTTAAAAACAAAATAAAAAAATATAAATCAACTCATGCATAAATTTATTTTATTTTATAAAATAATTATTTTTTATTGTATTTTTTCTCCACTGAAAATATTTATAAAAAGTTTTACAATCCACTAAGCAGCACTCTTGTAAAAAAGTTCTTGCATATCTTTTATATATATATATATATATATATATATATATATAATAATAATAATAATAATAATAATAATAATAATAATAATAATAATTGTGTTTATACTTTAATATAGGGTATCATTATCTTTTTAAGAGACATTGGATCTCATGTCAAGATAATTCATCACTTGTAAATACAATCAATATTACAACTTTCAATAAAATATTAATTATTACTTAAAAAAAAACAATAAATCAATATTGACTTAAAGTTTGCTGATATTACTTCAAATCTGAATGAACAATAAAAACACATCAATCCCATCGTTGAAGGACTACTGGATCAACAGGGAGAGTCCTGACACAAAACATGGGTTATTTCTTTTGTACAACTTTATATTGTTTGGTAGGGTGGTCAATTGAAAGAAGATTAAAAGTAGGTTGATCCCATAAAAAAATTAGTTTGTTAAATTATTATATATTATTAAATAATAGATTTACATATATATATATATATATATATATATATATATATATATATATATATATATATGTTAAAAAAGTAGGTCGAGATCAAGAGGGGGTTAATTGATCTTTGAAAGATTTTCGCAATTTATAAATTATCTATTTCAAAAATTAAGAGTTCTGACCAATTCTTGAATCAAACACAACAAACAATCAAACTAAAGACAGTGACAGAATTAAAGAGAGAAATGTTTAGAAAGATACAACCAAGATTTATACTGGTTCACCCAATCCCAGGGCTACGTCCAGTTTCCAGCCAAATTCCACTAGATTGAATGTTTTACAGATTACAACTTCAATCACACACTCAATCTACCACAAGAACCAAAATTCCAGTCCTTGCACCTAAACCTTCACCAAGAACCAATTTCCAGTTCTTGAACAATCCTGCAGCCAAATTCCAGCTATAGAAACCAGTGCCCACACTTCCAGGCACCCACAATATAGAAAAGAAAAGTAAAGAAACAAAGAGAAGAAACTAGAACACCCAAACCAGGTTTATGCAGCTTTGCAGAATAAGTTTCTTCACCAAAAGAATGCAAAAATTTCCTCAAGAAAGAACTTCACAAAACTTGTGTGATTCTCTCTTGAAAGTAGTACTTATGATTGCTTGATTGATTGCCAAAAGATGATTTTAAAATGTTCAAGCAATTCTGTTTATATAGAAGATTTTCCAAACTGCTGGTTTATTTAATCTGTTAAAATAATCTTTTAATCTGTTAAAAGTCTTGTTTTAATCTGTTAAAACTTCTTTTAATCTGTTAAAATATTCTTGATCATTTTTCAGATTTGTTTTAATTGATACGACAATGTTTATATCAATTAAAACTCTTTGTAAAAAATCCTTCAAATTGTTTTAATCGATTGTTTCGCCTTTTAATCGATTAAAATACTACTAAATGTTTTCATAAAACTTTCTAAGTGATTTTAACTGATAACAATCTGTTTTAATCGATTAAAATACTTTGGAAAAAAATCCTCTTAGTTATTTTAATCGATTGAATCGCATTTTAATCGATTAGAATTCTGCCAAAAGATTTCATAAAACTTTCTAAGTTATTTTAATTGATAACATACTTGTTTTAATCGATTAAAACATTCTGGAAAAATCTCTTAGTTGTTTTAATCGATTATTTCTCATTTGTATCAATTAAAATACTCGACGTAACAACTTTCAAAACACTTCAAGTTATTTTAATCGATTATTTCGAGTTTGTATCGATTAAAATTCTGCCAGAACACTTTGCAAAATATTCTAAGTCATTTTAATCGATTATTTCAATTCTATATCAGTTAAAATACTGGCAGAAGGTTTTCAAAATCCCTTCTAATGAAAACAATCGATTATTTCGAAAACATATCAGTTAAAAACCTGTTACAAAAGTGTTAAGAATATTTTAACTGATAAGGCTCATATAATATCAGTTAAAACATTTACTTAAAAACCATTTAAAAAATACTTTGTTTTTAACAGTTTAAACACGTTTTAGAGACATTTGCAAAATCTTTTAAATGAAGAAACCTCATGCAGCAAAGAGATAAGAATGATTATACCTAAGTAAAGATGAAAACTCACTAATCACTCTACCCTTTTATCTAAGTGACCTTTGACTGCAACAAAGTAGTCTTTGACTTCATTTTGACTTCATCAAATCAACAAGATCTTTGTTTAAATGATTCAATAAGATCTTCATCACTTTCGGTCTCCCCCTATTTGATGAAGACAAACACCTCTTTGAATAATATCTCTGCAGAAGAAGTCACTTGAATATATAGATTAGTAAGTATTCAAAAATTAATCATTTTTCCCATTTCTCCCCCTATATTACTACTCCCCCTAAAATAAAGAAAATCACTATCAAAAGCAAAGCAATTATTTCTCCACCTTTTGACTTCATCAAAAATAGGGAAGAGAGGAATAAAACAAATACTATGCATGGTATGTATCAAAATTTGTTTTTGAAAACAGTAGTAAAAAAATTTGAACAAGATATATTACTCATATAAAGACCAATCAAAGTTGATTCAAACTTATCTTCATTAACACGTTTGTAATGAATACAATAGACACGTGTAAATATAAGGGAATCATGCCTTAGTAGCATGTTACAAGAATAGTCATTAACTAAAGTCTTTAATTTTTCTTTCCAGAGTAATAATCGATTAAAAACAGGGTATAATCGATTAAAAACTAGTTTTAGTTGATACAACTACATGACATACAACTTTTAATCGATTAATACGCAAATTAATCGATTATATTGGTGCAAATTTCCTATGTAAATATTTCTTTTAACTGATTTAATCGATTGAATCGATTTTGTATCAGCTAAAAATATCAGAAAAGTATTTTTGATTCTATGTAGGCTCTCTTAATTCAAATAAAAACCTGCATTATATTGAGAAAAGTTAAAGGATTGTTTCTGGTTTAAAAACCAGTTAATATTACAGTCCAAAATGAAAAGTAGCAGTAAAAGAAACATGACATAAAGAAAGAAAAAAAATTATGATAGAAAGGGACCCTTGTTGACAAGACTCAATCATCCCAATTTCCTTGATTGAGCTGCATATCTTCCAGTTTGGTATAGATATCAATGATCTGATTTCCCAGATTTGTGAACTGAGTGTTGGTCTGCTGGAAGTGTTGATAGGTCATTTGCATATGTTTCCTTTGGTTTTCTTGCATTGTGGCCATTTGAGAAAGCATAGACCTTTCAAATTATGAAAGAGGAGTCCCACGGTCAGGCTGTTTCATGTAGGGAATTATCTCCATGTTCTCATATGAAGCCTCCCCACCAGTGGACTCGGGAACTTCAGCAGCAGCTGGAGAGGAAGGAATTTGACCTTGCTCATCTTCTTCTTCAACTTATTCCTCATCTTCAGACATCCCAGCATCAATCTTAGAGATCCACTCATCATCAATTTTGATAAACCCCATTTTCCGTAAAGTTGAATCATTAATTTCGTTAGATGCTTTAGGAGTTTCAACATATTCCCCTTCTAGATCTACTGCAAAATGTCTAAAGAATTTGTTGATTAACAAGGCATAAGGCAATTTATAATCAGCAAGCCTCTTGGCTTTTATCATGTGATCTTTAATAACATAGACCCAGTTAACTCGAATCCTATTTTCAATACAATACATGAGAGCTAAATCACCCTCATTGAGTATAGCATGATTACTCCTACTTGGAGTAAGCATCCATGCAATAATGAAGGCAAAAATTCTTGATTCAAGCCTCATCTTTCCAGCATTGAAAATTCTTATCGAATCATCTTGATCTTTGAGACAGGTACGAAAAAATTGAATTTTGTTAAACTCTGGCAATTCTACAATATTACCTCTAGAGACTTTTACACCAATATCTTTGAGGCCAGCAACTTCATGCCATATATCAGGAGTAATGGTCATATTAACTCCTTTTACCTGAGATCTTAATGTAGAGCCATTGACAGTGAGATTAGAATAAAACACTCTTACCAGATCTGGTTGAATGTTACCAGTATATTCCAGAAAATTCTTCAATTTTTGATTCTTCAGTTTTCTTCTTAACGAAGTGAACCCTTCTTCATCTAGCCAAACAAACCTTATGAATTTGGGAATTACTAGTTGCTTTTGACTAAATTGAGTGATGAAATTATTCATCTTCTCTATATCACCATTGAACCAGTTTTCAAGATGACCACCAGGATTGGCAGCAGAGGAAGATTCTCCTTTATGTTTCTTCCTTGACTTTGATCTCCTAAGCATCTTGTTGCGCAGTTTAGAGAAAAAATTTGATACGTGAGTACAAGAGAGAAGAGAGAAGGAATTTGAACCAGAGAATGAAGAGTGATACTGATGGACTCAAGTGCAGAATAATGAGTTACATATTTCAAATCTTGTAAATTGAAGTCCAATTTGACAAAACCTGCAAAGAAACAGCTTTAATTGCACATGTTCCCTTGACTGAAGGCAGCAACGTAGGTTTCTGGACAGTGGGTACATCAGCTAAAGTGTTCTTGGATAAGTTTTTGACTTGGTCAAAGGATATAGTAAATGCATTATGCAGATTTTGATTAACACAAAAACTTGGAATTTTGACTTTGATTAGCTGAGCAATTTTCAATTGGCTGTAGTTAAAATAATTTTTAGGAACAAATTAATCGATTAATCAACAAATTAACCTATTAATTTGATCTTTAATATTAGGTTTGAAAATGCAACAGTGAAATAATCGATTAATACATAAAAGAATCAATTATTTCTGCACTAGAAGAAATTAATAAAATAATAACAGAATTTTAATCGATTAAAACGAAGAAGAATCGATTAGATTTGACCTCTTAGTGGTTTTAACTGATATAAATCATTTTTAATCGATTAAAACAACTAAACTAAATTCCTAAGAACATTTTAATCGATTAATTTGTATTTTAATCAATTAAAACTGTACGGACAACTTTTCTGATATACTCTGTAAGTGAAATTAATCGATTAAAATAGTTTTATATCAATTAAAATACACAATCCATGAATCCAAAATCAAAATTTGCTGATTTGATACCAAGGGACTTCCAGATTTTGTTCCTGCAAAACATATTTAACATATTTTTGGTACCCTTTATATAATCATTGGGTCCAATCAGGTTATTTGAAATGAATTTTTGGGAATCCACTTCATTCTACCTCTAGGAATAACATACTTCTTGATTCTACAAAATTTCACAGAATAACCTTTTTTTATACAGTAAAAGCATTTAATAACAGATGATGAGTATGATTTCCTGTTTACATTTGTCTTGCTAGATGTAAATCCAATGCCAGATTTGTCAAAAATAAGTTTTTGTGACCCAAGAAGAACATCAAGATTAGCTTGACCTTGTGTAAACTTTGAAACAGTTTGTGATAAAAAATCAATCTTCTTTTGTAATTCTGGACAATTATTACATGGTTTATTACATACACAATCAGAATTATCATGGATTAATTTTAAGAAATCAAGATCAGTTTCATCTTCAAGAATTTTCTTTTCAAGAGGATCAACTCTATTTACTAACCAATTATTCATGCCTTTTAGCCTATCATTTTCTTTTTGAAGTTTCTTGGTTTCTTCATGCATTTCATTAAATGCCTCTTGTAATGAATTGTAATTCACCAAATTAGAAGAAGAGTTAGAACTTACACTGCTAGTTTGATAATTTTGATTAGCCGTTAGACACAAGTTAGCTTCTTCATTATCGGAATTTTCTGTTGATGAGGTATCATTGTCATCCCATGCTACATATGCTCTTCTTTTGACCTTTTCTTCTTTCTTATCATTGTAGTTATTCCTTTCTGGGCACTCCATTCTAGCATGACCCTGCTTACCACAACCATAGCATTTATAGTTAAAAGAATCAGATTTCTTTTCATACCTCTTGTGTTTTTCTTTATCTTGAATCTTTCTCTTGAGAAACTTGTTGAACTTTTTGACAAGCAGTCCAAGATTTTCAGTTTCTTCCTCAAATTCTTGATTTCTTTCTTCAACTTTGAGTGCTATACTTCTACCTTTCTTCTCAGAGACTTCTTGCTCATTGAATCTGTTAATTTCCATTTCATGTTCTCTGAGTTTGCCAAATAAAGAGGTTGTTGTCATGACGGATAAGTCTTTTGATTCTTATATTGCTGTGACCTTAGGCTGCCATGACCTGTCAAGACATTTCAAAACTTTAATATTTAATTCTTATTTATCAAAAGTTTTACCTAAGCCCGTTAGATGATTGATGATATGAGTGAAGCGCTTCTGCACATCTGCAATGCTTTATCCAGTTTGCATTTTAAACAACTCATATTCTCTTATGAGAGTATGTTTTCTAGATCTCTTTACAACAATTGTTCCCTCATGAGTAACTTCAAGAACTTCCCACATTTCCTTGGCACATTTGCATTGAGAGACCCTGAAAAACTCATCGATATTTAGTGCAGAAGTAATTATGTTTTTAGCAGTACAACCACTTTGAACTTTTTTCTTTTCTTCATCACTTAAACTAGACCATTCTTTTTCTGTAATTAATGGACCATTAACAATTACATCCCAAACATTCCTATCAATAGATTCAATAAAGATCTTCATCCTAATCTTCCAAAATGGATAATCTGTACCACAAAACAGTGGAGGTCTATTAATAGAAGCTCCCTCAGAAAAAGGTAATTTGTTTTCAGCCATGAAAGATTTGGACGGAAAGTCTTCAGTATTTTTCAAGACCCTTGCTCTGATACCAATTGTTAGAAAAGTAGGCTGAGATCAAGAGGGATGGGTTAATTGATCTTTGAAAGATTTTCGCAATTTACAGATTATCTATTTCAAAGATTAAGAGTTCTGACCAATTCTTGAATCAAACACAACAAACAATCAAAGTAAAGACAATGACAGAATTAAAGAGAGAAAGGTTTAGAAAGATACAACCAAGATTTATACTGGTTCACCCAATCCCAGGGCTACGTCCAGTTTCCAGCCAAATTCCAGCTGGGTTCCACTAGATTGAACGTTTTACAGATTACAACTTCAATCACACACTCAATCTACCACAAGAACCAAAATTCCAGTCCTTGCACCTAAACCTTCACCAAGAACCAATTTCCAGTTCTTGAACAATCCTGCAGCCAAATTCCAACTACAGAAACTAGTGCCCACACTTCCAGGCACCCACAATATAGAAAAGAAAAGTAAAGAAACAAAGAGAAGAAACTAGAACACCCAAACCAGGTTTATGCAGCTTTGCAGAATAAGTTTCTTCACCAAAAGAATGCAAAAATTGCCTCAAAAAAGAACTTCTAAGAACTTCACAAAACTTGCGTGATTCTCTCTTGAAAGTAGTACTTATGATTGCTTGATTGATTGCCAAAAGATGATTTTAAAATGTTTAAGAAATTCTGTTTATATAGAAGATTTTCCAAACTGCTGGTTTATTTAATCTGTTAAAATAATCTTTTAATCTGTTAAAAGTCTTGTTTTAGTCTGTTAAAACTTCTTTTAATCTGTTAAAATGTTCTTGATCATTTTTCAGATTTGTTTTAACCGATACGACAACGTTTATATCAATTAAAACTCTTTGTAAAAAATCCTTCAAATTGTTTTAATCGATTGTTTACGCCTTATAATCGATTAAAATATTGCTAAAGGTTTTCATAAAACTTTCTAAGTGATTTTAACTGATAACAATCTGTTTTAATCGATTAAAATACTTTGGAAAAAATCCTCTTAGTTATTTTAATCGATTGAATCGCATTTTAATCGATTAGAATTCTGCCAAAAGATTTCATAAAACTTTCTAAGTTATTTTAATCGATAACATACTTGTTTTAATCGATTAAAACATTCGGAAAAATCTCTTAGTTGTTTTAATCGATTATTTCGCATTTGTATCAATTAAAATACTTGACAGAACAACTTTCAAAACACTTCAAGTTATTTTAATCGATTATTTCGAGTTTGTATCGATTAAAATTACGCAGAACACTTTGCAAAATATTCTAAGTCATTTTAATCGATTATTTCAATTCTACATCAGTTAAAATACTGGCAGAAGTTTTTCGAAATCCCTTCTAATGAAAACAATCGATTATTTCGAAAACATATCAGTTAAAAACCTGTTACAAAAGTGTTAAGAACATTTTAACTGATAAGGCTCATATAATATTAGTTAAAACATTTACTTAAAAACCATTTAACAAAATACTTTGTTTTTAACAGTTTAAACACGTTTTAGAGGCATTTGCAAAATCTTTTAAATGAAGACACCTCATGCAGCAGAGAGATAAGAATGATTATACCTAAGTAAAGATGCAAACTCACTAATCACTCTACCCTTTTATCTAAGTGACCTTTACTGCAATAAAGTAGTCTTTGATTTCATTTTGACTTCATCAAATCAACAAGATCTTTATTTAAATGATTCAATAAGATCTTCATCACTTTCATATATATATATATATATATATATATATATATATATATATATATATATATATATATATATAATAAAAATTATTTTAAATGTTAATAAATAATAAATTTTTATATTTTTTTTATCTTTTACCTTTTCATCTATCATAAATATTATTTTTATTTTTGTATATAATTTCTAATTTTTATCTTTCTCTCTATATCCAAATCTTTTTTTTCTCTACCTTCTTGTTTTCCTACTTTAATTTTTTATATGAGAGACTCTTTGTTTTTCTACTTTCATATTTCTACCTTCTTCCTTATCATTCACTCTTGTATTCTTCTCTTTTTCGATTTTCCCTGCACAACATAAAAGTATAAATTTTTCTCCTTTACCGTTTCACTTTTTTAGTACAAAAATTGTAATTTTTTGTTTGTTTTTTTTCTCTTTTGTTCAAATTGGAAACGTTTCATGTTAGAGAAAGACGAGAAGTTAAAAAATAAAGGAGTTATTTTGCAATATTTTTCTTTAAGTAAAAAAATAATAAGTAAATTTGTTTATTATAGATATTTAAGAAGAAAATTATAAACTCATTTTTCAAGAGAAAAAAGAGGATAAATGATAAAATAAACTTTAGTTTACCAAATTTAAATTTAACAACTAATATTAAAATTGTTGTGGAGCAACCTATAATTAATCTATTCAACAACCTTCTTCTAAAATGATGAGGATTTAATGTGAAAAAATTGATATTAATACTTTGATACGTTATCCTAGAAAGCGTCTAGAGATTTGAAATTAATCTATCAATCAACAAGATGAAATCCATCGAACATATATGCAGTTTGGGCTTTATCAGTTTTCTATGCATGAGTATCTACTTTCAGGTTTAGACAATCATTCTCGTCGATTTTAAGCTAATTGGGTCAAAAAAATTTGTCTTTCATGCTATTTATTTTCTAGAAAGTCTACTTCATTCGTTGTAGGAGGATTTAGAAACTAGAAAAAAAAAGTGAATAATGGAAAGATGATTGTGTATTTTTATTTTATATTGGAAAATCTCTTAATTCTCCTCACAATATTGTTGTTAAATGTGACGAAGATTTAAGGAATCAATCATGTCATATTGATAAAGTGTTATTTAAGTAGACTTCATAACAAGTTTTAACCAATTGATTGCTTCTTAAAGTTTCTATTAAAATTATTAAGTGGTTAACATTTCAATCTCGTATTTTTAGAAGTCATGATGAAAGTTTGGAATCTAAAAATCAAGGCAAATTTATTAAGAAGTTGAAACTTTTGGCTTCTTACAATAGAAAAGCGGATGCCATTATTTTGAAGAATGACCCTCAAAATGCAAGATACACATCATCGGCTATCAAAAAAGAAATTCTATATATTTTTTATTAGAAAGGTTCAAAGTGAAATTCGTAATAAGATTGATGATGCAAAATTTTGTTTGATTGATGAAGTTCCGAGATGAATCTAAAAGAGAAAAAATGACTCTTGTTTTTAGATTTCTTAATAACGAATGATTTATTAAAGAACATCTAATAGATGTATTACATATAAAAGTTACTACTACAATTACTCTTAAACAAGAATTTTGTTTAGTATTGTCTCATCATAATCTCAACATTGAAAATGTTTATGGTTAAGTATATGATGGGGTGAATAATATGCGTGGAGAGTGAAAGAGGTTACAAGCTCTAGTTTTCAAGAATGTCCTTATGCACATTATATATATTGTTTGGCTCATCAATTATAATTAGTTCTTGTTGGTGTAACTAAAGAAGTTGTATATATTTGTTGAATATTTATTTGGTAAGCGTATCAAAATTATCAATCGCAGTATAGTATTTCGATTAAATAAAAGTCGATCCCACGAGAAATGGTTTCAATGGAAATTCCAAATCATATGCTTACTAAGTATATTAAAACAAAATTGGGTTTTCATAAAGATTTGGATTGAAATTAAATGGTAAAGAACGATAAACGATATTTAGAAAATATCAAATTAAAGAACTTATGATTGACTTCCTTCCTTTTCCCTCTTTTGCATAATAGCTAGGTCAAATTAAGAACATCAAATAACCTAACAATGTTGATGCCACCTACTCAAATCATTCACTTTGATTCCTCGCATGTGAAATTCATAAGAAAACCTGATAAATGTCGATTTCTCACACAGTTAAAAGATTTTCTAGCATTAGGTTTAGGGTGTTAAGCACTTGATACATTCATTTCATTCCTGACAATTAACGTAGCAAATATTCTTACCTGATCTAGGGTTTCAAGATATATTTTCCAATCATATCCCAAACATCAAGAATAAATCATTCCAAAACATAAAAGATAAGAATAAAAACATCAAAACATAGATTAATATCTCAAAATATCACTATGATACAAAAGAGTTCCAAGGAAGTGCACCCAATCCTAAAAGAATGAAGTTAGCCACTCATGGTGGCCATTACAATGCTCTAAATGAGAAATAATTGAAGAATACTTGAAGAATAGAAAAGTAGTCGCGCACCAAAAACCTAAAATTACATCTCAAAATGCATCTTAACTTTTTTATAGGAAAATTTGGGCCAGACCTCGCATCATTCATTCGCTCAAGCGTTCTTCTTTCTTTCAATTTTTCTTCAATTACTTCACAATTATGATCTTTGCTCTTGTATTCAGGCAGTGGCAGATATTCTTAGGAGCCGAGGGGGGCCTTGACCCCCTCAAAGTTTTGTAACTCCTATATAATTTATGATTTTGGCCCCCCCCAAACTTAATGAATATTTAATATATTTACTTGTTTATTTACAATTTTATCATCGCAGCCCCTCCTCAGTTTTGTAACTCATATAATTTATTATTTTATCCCCCTCAAACTTAATGATCATTTAATATATTTAAGTATATATCTACAATTTTATCCTTTCACCCTTTCATCTTCTTTTTTTTTCTTTTATATTTATTTATTATTTATTAATAATATATTATTTGGCCCCTCAAGATCAATGTTCAAGATCCGCCACTGTATCCAAGTATTATGCAAATTCATCCTACATTGGAAGAAAAATAGATTAGAATCACTATAATTTAAGTGGTTATATCACAATTAAGAGCATAATTACATCAACTTTTACCACTTAACAACTCCCTCCAACTTAGATTCTTGCTTGTCCCCAAGCAAAGTACTAATTCTTTTAAAAGAAATTCATTTCCTATTGTCACTTTCTCTTCCAAAACTCTTAATACAAAAATAATTTTCCTTCCAGATATGATGTCACAACTTCAAGTGAAAATAAGATATATGTGCATGACAGTTACAAAAACTAACAGGAAAAATTAATCATCAACTATCCTTAGAGAAACATCATCTCTCAAGTTCAATGATATATGAGATCTCTAACTCTCACAGGTAAGTGTTTATCTCATTCAATCACTTTATTTAGATAATTCTCCATTGATAATCATCTTCAAACAATCAGCATTTTTTAAGTAAGACTTGAATCAAAAGGTCTTTCGAGCCTTGTAATGGGGTTGGGCTAAGAAGGAATTCATTGGTTTTTCTGGGATATACAAAAGTATTTGGGAAATTGAAATTATATGAATGATTCTTGTTTAACATTTCCTCAAATCAGGTCTCAAACTTCATGTTTTGCTTCAACATAATGATTGTGAGTTATCAATCTCACTAGTTATCATTCACACCACTTTGAATTTCCTTTTCCTTTCCTCATACTTTGCATTTATCATTTCGGCTTAGCCACAATATTTATGTTTTTGTTTTCCCTTTTGCTCTACTCAACCTTCTCTCTTTTTTTTAATATCAATACCCGTAAGAGAAACAATAACATTCATAATCATTTCATTTCTCAAATATAGGAAGGTGGATAAACATTGTTTAGGCTCAAGGGTTCTATTTTAAGAAACAATCATGTTTTTGGCTCAAATGGGGTTCAAATGGATTTTCTATAATTAATACAGGGTTGACTATTGTTAAGTGGTAAAAAGTTGATATAATTATGCCTTAAATTTTTATGAAACTATTTAACTTATGTTAATTCTAATCTATTTTTCTCCCAATATAGGATGAATTCAAGAATACCTTGATACAAGAGTTAGGAGCATAATTGTCAGCATAATTAGAGAAAAATTGAAAGAAAGAAGAGTGTTTAAGCGAATGAATGATGCAAGGCCCGACCCAAATTCTCTTATAAAAAGAGAAGATGTGTTTTGAGAAAGCAAGCGGTCTTGGAGAAGAGGAGGCACGACTACTATTAGGGTTTCGTCCAATCTTCATCAATTCTTCACTTCTTCATCAATTAGAGCATTGTAATGGCCAACATGAGTGGCTAACTTCATTCTCTTAGGATTCGGTGCACTTCCTTTGAACTCTTTTGTATCATGTTGATATTTTGAGATATTAATCTATGCTTTGATGTTGTTATTCTTATCTTTTATGATTTGGAATGATTTATTCTTGATTGTTTGAGGTATGATTGGAAAATATATCTTGAACCCTAGATCATGGTAAGAATATTTGTTACGTCAATTGTCAGGAATGGAATGAATGTATCAATTGCTTAACACCCTAACCCTAATGCTGGAAAATCTCTTAATTGTGTGAGGAATCAACATTTATTAGGTTTTATTATGAATTTCATGTGTGAGGAATCAACATGGATGATTTGAGTAGATGGCATCAACATTGTTAGGTTAATTGACGTTCTTAATTGGCATAGCCATTACAAAAGAGGGATAAGGAAGGAAGCCAATCCTAAGTACCTTTAATTGATATTTTCTCAATAATTTACAGTTCTTTGTCATTTAATTTCAATTCAACTCTTATTTGCAAAACCCAATCTGTTTAATCTACTTAGTAAGCATAATTGGGAATTTCTATTGAAACCGTTCCTTGTGGGATCAACTTTTATTTAATTGAAATACTATACTACGATTGATAATTTTGGTACCCTTGCCAATAATTCAACAATTATTTCTAGCGCGATTCTTGGGAACGGTGTTCTTTAAGAAATCTTTGTTTAGCTTATTGAGTATTTTATTTTTATTTCTGTTTTTGTTTTATTATTATTATTATTATTATTATTATTATTATTATTATTTAGTTTTTAGTTTGTTCTAATATTTGCTTGAGTTACTCTTTTGGTTTATGCGTTTAAGAGGACAGGTATCTTCGGAGCAGTTAGAATTTAATCCAGAGATTGAAAAAATAGCTCGGAGGAACCAGGGTAGAAGAAGAAGGGAAACTTAAGAATAAGCTACAAGAGAATCTCCTAATTCTTCTTTCACACTTGATTTACCAGACCCAATTATAGAAGATATGGCAGAAGAAGGAGCAAATATGAATTCGAATCCAGATCCAAATATAAATCCAAATCAAAACCCAAATTCAAATCCACCTAGAAGAACTCTTAGAAATTGTGCTATGCAACAAGGTCCAAGGCATTTTTCCAGCATTGTCATTCCGGATGATCATACATTGCAGATGAATCCATCTTTCTTAAGCTTGATTAGTGCTCATCAATTCACTGGATTGGATCATGAAGACCCTTATATTCATTTGTCTACTTTTTATGAGTTGATTGGTACCATGGGATTTAGAGCAGCAATCTTGAATCTGCATATTTGATATTATTTCCTTTTTCTTTGGTAGGTAGGGAAAAGGAGTGGCTGAAAACACATCCTAATCAGAGTTTGACAAATTGGAGTAGTGTAGAAGAAAAGTTTCTGAATAGATTTTTCCCACCATCACGCTACATCAAAGCAAAATCTGACATCACTTCTTTCAGACAAGGAGCATATGAACAATTTTGTGAAGCATGGGAGAAATTTAAATCACTGTTGAGAAGATGCCTAAATCATGGATTTGATGACGTTTCTTAGTTGAATATTTTCTATACTGGGTTGTGACATGATGCAAAGATGTTATTAGAGGCTACAGCAGGAGGATCCATGTTGGATGTAGAAATTGATCATGCCACCAGAATTATTGATGCACTAACCTTTACAGACCAACAGGCCCAACATGATAGACATCCAATTCAAAGGAAGGGAGTCCTTGAACTTAACACTACAGATGCTCTCTTAGCCCAGAATAAAATTTTGAGCCAATAAATTGAAACATTGAACCAGAAAATAGAGAAATTACCTCAACAAATGCACATAGTACAATCTATTCCTAATCAACAGATGAGTTGTGACATGTGTGAAGGTTATCATTCAAATGAAAAATGCTCTTATCAAGGCAACATTCAGCAAGAAGAAGCTAATTATATGGGGGCCCAAGGTAGTAGTCAAGGCAGACAAGGCAATTTTCCTAATCCCAATAATTATTAGAATAATTTTACACAAGGATGGAGAGGGAATGAAAATCAAAATCAAAATCAAAATCAAAATCAAAATCAAAATCAAAATCAAAATCAAAATCAAAATTTCGGGTGGAACCAAGGTGTTAGCTCATCTACAAGACAACCTACATTTCAACAACAGTCATATCAGTAACCTCCATATCAACAGCAACAACAACATTATCCTTCAGTGCCTGACAGAATAAGTAAATTGGAGGATACTTTAGAAAAATTCATGCAAGGCACTATGGCTAATCAGAAAAATACTGAGGCTTCATTCAGAAATATAGAGACCCAGATAGGTCAACTAGCTAAGCAATTATATGAGCAGCAGCAAAGAGGACAATTTTCAGCTAACACACAAACCAACCCCAGGGAGCAATGCAATTCAATAACTACAAGGACTGGAAAAGTTGTAGGTAAGGGGATTGGTGACAATATAGTTGTTGAAGAAGAAGTTTTGGTAAAAGAAGATGAAGAGAAAGAAGAGGAGAATAATAAAGAAAGACATATCCCTAATAAGAAAGAACAAAGAGGAAGAGAAAAAACAAAAGATAGAAAAAGGAGGGGGTCAAAAAATATTTATAGAAAAGTTACCATATCCCAAGGTTCCCTCACAGATAGATAAAGAAAGATAGTTTGCAAGATTCATGGATATTTTCAAGCAATTGCAAATTAATATATCATTTGTGGAAGCTATGGAGCAAATGCCAACATACGCCAAATTCATGAAAGAGCTCTTAACTAAGAAAAGAAGATTTACTGATGAAACAGTAGAGTTAGAGGCAGGATGCAGTGCTATATTCCAAAAATCATTGCCTCAAAAGTCCAAGGACCCTGGAAGTTTCACTATACCAGTCACAATTGGTGAATTACCGGTGAAAAATCATTGCTTGATTTAGGGGCCTGTATAAACCTCATGACATTATCTATGCTCAAAAGAATAGGAGACTTGGAAGTAAAGCCTACAAGAATAACATTGTAGCTAGTTGATAGATCTCTAAAGATTCCTTATGGAGTAGCAGAAGATGTTTTAGTTAGAGTGGATAAATTCATATTTCCTGTTGATTTTGTGATTATGGACATGGAGGAAAATGAGGAAGTTCCATTGATCCTGGGAAGGCCATTTATGAAGACTGCCAAAGTAATTATAGATGTTGACATGGGCAAGTTGAAAATTAGAAGTGGAGATGATGAAGTTAATTTTAATCTGTTTGAAGTTGTACAACAACCGGAAGATAAGAAAGATTGCCTCAGAATAGATACTTTGGAGGAATTACCCATATCAACTGAAAAACAAGATTACAAACCTATTGCACAACCCCAAAGATATCTCAATCTGACTATGAAGGAAGTTGTTCAAAGAAAGGTACTGAAACCTCCTGAAGCAGGTATGATTTATTCAATCTCTAATAGTTGTAAGGTTATTCGCAATTAAAAGAATAAATTCATTCCCACAAGGACAGTAAAGGGATGGAGAATGCATATAGATCACCTTGATCACTCACCTGCATGAGCCCTAAAACAAATAGGCGTCAAGCTGAAGACGTTAAACAAGCGCTCTTGGGAGGCAACCCAATGTTTTGAATTTGTTTTTTTTTCTTTTTGCAGTTCAAGTTTTTTGTGCATTTTTCTTCCTTAGGTTCTTTCTTCGCAAGATTGCTCCAGGTATACAGTGAACTTCTCCTCAAGACTTTGAAATCTTACTTCAATGGCCTAGGGACAGTCCAACTTTTCCGGGAGGAGGTGAGAAAGTCTGCAGCTGAGGCTGAGGCACAAGATAAGGAGTAGATGACAAGTGAAGAAAATGAGGGAGGAAACTTACTTTGTTTTTAATATTTTTAATTCCTTTGTTTTTAATTTAATGTTTTTAATTGCTTTATTTTAAATTTTGAATTCCTTTGTTGTCCCATAATTTGTTTTAGAACCATATATGAGATTATTGCTTATTGTCTAATTCAAATCTAGAACGTGAAAAATCATTTTGATTGTTTCCAATAACAAGTGATTTTGGGATGTTGAGTATGATAGTGAAAAGGAATTGATAAGGAGAATTAGGAATTAACTGAATTGGAGAAGCTATCTAAAACCCAGGTGAGTAGAGTACCAAAAACAGATAAATTGAGTGTCAACACTTTGTGATGATAACTAAGATTGGTTGATTCTTTGATGTGATTACATGTTGGCAAGACTTGAAAATGATAAAGACATTTTTTTCTTTGTAGTATATATAACCCAGATCCAAATAGCCAACCTTGCATTAATTTTAGGACATCCATTTGAACCCCTTCTGAGCCAAAAATAATATTGTTTCTGAAACAGAACCCTTAAGCCTAAACACTATTTATCTACCTTCCTATATTTGAGAAATGAAATGAGTATGAATGTCACTATTTTTCTTATTATTGGGTATTGCTATTGTTTTCCTACAGGTATTATTGTTAAAAAAAAAGGGTGTAAAGGGAAAGGAAAAGCAAAGCCAAAAAGAATACATGCAAAAGCATGAAAAAAAAGGTATAAAAGTAGTTCAAAGGGGGAATAATAACTTGTGAGATTATTAACTCACTGTCATTGTGTTAGGGACAAAAGCATGAAGTTTGAAACCTGACTTGAGGAATTGTTAATCAAGAATCATTCATATGAGTTGAATTTCTCAAATATTTTTGTATATCCCAGAAAAACCAATGATTCTTTCTTAGCCCAACCCCATTACAAGCCTCAAAAGACCTTTTGATTTAAGTCTTGCTTAACAAATGTTGATTTCTTGAAGATGATTATCAATATTGGATTGTCTAAATGAAGTGATTGAATGAGATAAACACTTACCTGTGAGAATTATAGATGAGTATATATAACTCTATTTCAGAGATCATGCTTCTCTGAGGATAGTTGATGCCTAATTATTCTTTGTTAGTTTCTGTAACTTGAATGCTTATGTGTTCTATTTTCATTTGGAGTTGTGAGCATCACATCTGAAATTTTTTTATGTTGTGGTTCTGGAAGAAAAAGTGATAATAGGCGATGGTTTTGTTTTGGAAAAATTACTTTGCTTGGGACGAGCAAGATTCTAGGTTGGGGGGAGTTATTAAGTGGTAAAAAGTTGATATAATTATGCCTTAAATTGTTATGAAACTATTTAACTTATGTTAATTATAATTTATTTTTCTCCCAATATAGGATGAATTCAAGAATAACTTGATACAAGAGTAAGGAACATAATTGTCAGCATAATTAGAGAAAAATTGAAAGAAAGAAGTGCGCTTAAGCGAATGAATGATGTGAGGCCCGACCCAAATTCTCTTATAAAAAGATAAGATGTGTTTTGAGAAAGCAAACAACCTTGAAGAAGAGGAGACACGACTACTATTAGGGTTTCATCCAATCTTCATCAATTAGAGCATTGTAATGGCCAACATGAGTGGCTAACTTCATTCTCCTAGGATTCGGTGCACTTCCTTTGAACTCTTTTGTATCATGGTGATATTTTGAGATATTAATCTATGCTTTGATGTTGTTATTCTTATCTTTTATGATTTGGAATGATTTATTCTTGATTGTTTGAGGTATGATTGGAAAATATATCTTGAACCCTAGATCACGGTAAAAATATTTGTTACGTTAATTGCCAGGAATGGAATGAATGTATCAATTGCTTAACACCCTAACCTTAATGCTGGAAAATCTCTTAATTGTGTGAGGAATCAACATTTATTAGGTTTTATTATGAATTTCATGTGTGAGGAATCAACATGGATGATTTGAGTAGGTGGCATCAACATTGTTAGGTTAATTGACGTTCTTAATTGGCATAGCCATTACAAAAGAGGGATAAGGAAGGAAGTCAATCCTAAGTACCTTTAATTGATATTTTCTCAACAATTTATAGTTCTTTGTCATTTAATTTCAATTCAACTCTTATTTGCAAAACTCAATCTGTTTAATCTACTTAGTAAGCATAATTGAGAATTTTCATTGAAACCGTTCCTTGTGGGATCAAATTTTATTTAATTGAAATACTATACTACGATTGATAATTTTGGTATGCTTGCTAATAATTCAACAACTATTTGGCTCTGGGTTATATATACTTTCACTACACAAGAAAAAAATACCTTTATCATTTTTAAGTCTCGCTAACATGCAATCACATCAAAAGAATCAATCAAGACCAGTTATCATCATAAAGTGTTGACACTCAATTTATCTGTTTTTGGTTTACTCCTCTCTTCGGTTTTGGTAGCTTCTCCAATTCAGTTAATTCCTAATTCTCCTCATTAATTCCTTTTCACTATCATACCCATTGTCCTAAAATCACTTGTTATTGGAAACAATAAAAAACATTTTACTTCTCCTCATTCAGTTCTAGATTTGAATTAAACAATAAGCAATGGTTTGATGTATAATTCTAAAACAAAATGTGGGACAACAAGGGAATTTAAAATTTAAAGCAAAGCAATTAAAAACATTAAATTAAAAAATGTTCAAATTCTACAGCACCATAAGGCTTAACACTTCTTATCAAGAATGGCCCTGACCATTTAGACTTAAATTTGCCAGGGAAAAGTCTTAACCTTGAGTTGAATAGCAACACAGACTGGCTTGGATAGAAATCTCTTTTCAGAATTTTCTTATCATGATATGCCTTGACTTTCTCCTTGTACAACTTGGAGGATTCATATGCATTAAGTCTCATCTCTTCTAATTCATGCATCTGGGTTCTTCTTTTCTCTGCTGAAGCTTTAGGATCAAAATTGAGGAATTTTAAAGCTCAATATGCTTTGTGCTCCATTTTCACTGGGAGATGACATGACTTGCCATAGACAAGTTGAAAAGGAGAAAGCCCAATGGGAGATTTGTATGCAGTTCTATAAGCGCAAAGCGCATCATCTAGCTTCATTGACCAATCTTTTCTTGAAGACGAAACAATTTTCTCTAAGATTCTTTTGATTTCTCTATTTGACACTTCTGCTTGCCCATTAGTTTGTGGATGATAAGGTGATGCAACCTTATGCCTAACCCCATAATGCTCCAGACATTTTTGAAGTTGATTATTGCAGAAATGTGATCCTCCATCACTAATCAAAACTTTAGATGTGCCAAATCTACAAAATATATTCTTCTTTAAAAACTTTATCACAATTTTGGCATTGATTTTTGTGGCTGCCACTGCTTCCACCCATTTAGACACATATAATCATGTACTACTAAGATGTACTCATTAGAAAATGAAGATGGGAAAGGACCTACAAAATCAATTCCCCAACAGTCAAATATCT
Source organism: Sphenostylis stenocarpa (assembly GCA_963425845.1). Lineage (NCBI taxonomy): Eukaryota > Viridiplantae > Streptophyta > Magnoliopsida > Fabales > Fabaceae > Sphenostylis > Sphenostylis stenocarpa. Next base: position 13,591,457 of record OY731402.1, on the reverse strand, counting down.
CAACTTCCAGCATGATATTCAGCGGCATGTCATGTCTTCTTGAGATTCCCCTGTTCTCTGACAATTATTACATTGTTGTGCAAAATTGTGCACATCCTTAAATAGAGTAGGCCAGAAAAAACCAGATTGGAGAACTTTTACAGTAGTTCTCACTCCATTAAAATGCCCAGCATAAGGAGAACTATGACAATGTCAGAGAATACCTTTGGCTTCCTCACTTGTCACACATCTTCTCAACAAGCTATCACTCCCTATTTTGAAAAGATAGGGATCATCCCATATAAAATAATGCACATCTTAAAAAATTTCTTCCTTTTGTGCCAAGTGAGATCTTCTATGATAACCCCTGCAACTTTGAAATTAGCCATGTCAGCATACCATGGCCTCTCTTGTACCATCATCAATTTTTCATCTGGGAACTCCTCCTGTACTTCTAATTGTTTGTTAGTCACTTCAGTATTCACTAATCTAGACATATGATCAGCTAGACAATTTTCATTGCCCTTTTTGTCCTTGATTACCAAATTGAATTCTTGCAACAATAAAATCCATTTGATTAATCTAGGTTTAGAATCAAATTTGGTTAACAAATATTTGATTGTTACATGGTCAGTATAAACAGTAATAGATGAACCAATCAAATATGCTCTAAATTTCTCCAATGCATATACTATAGCTAACAATTCCTTTTTAGTTGTTGCATAATTAATTTGAGCTTCATTAAGGACTTTGCTAGCATAATGTATAACATGAAAAATTTTAGACTTTGTTTGGCCTAAGACTGCTCATATGGCATAATCACTTGCATCACATAATAATTCAAAATCTAATTTCCAATCAGGAGCAATTATTACAGGAGATGAAATCAATTTTTGTTTTAACAGTGCAAAAGCGTGCAAGCATTCAACATTAAAATTGAAAGAGATATCCTTATTGAGCAAGTTGCTGAGTGATTTGGCAATCTTTGAGAAGTCTTTGATAAATCTTGTGTAAAAACCTACATGCCCTAAGAAGCTTCTTATGCCTTTAACATTCACTAGTGGAGGAAGCTTGGCAATAACATCAACCTTAGCTAGATCAACTTGAATTCCTTGTGCTAAGATTTTGTGACCTAATATAATACCTTCAGTAACCATAAAATGACATTTTTCCCAATTCAGTACCAGGTTTGTTTCAACATACCGCTTCACTATGATGTCAAGATTCTGCAAACAATCATCAAATGAGGATCCGAATACAGAAAAATCATCCATGAAAACCTCTATGCATTTTTCAACCAATTCAAAAAAGATAGCCAACATGCATCTCTGAAATCTAACAAGGGGCATTACATAACCCAAAAGACATTCTCCTCTAGGTAAAGATACCAAACGGGCATGTAAAGGAAGTTTTCTCCTGATCCTGAGGGTCAACAACTATTTGATTGTATCCTAAGTAACCATCCAGAAAAAATAAAAAGATTGTCCTGCTAACCTTTCTAACATTTGATCCATGAAAGGTAAAGGAAAATGATCTTATCTAGTTACTACATTCAATTTCCTATAATCTATACATATTCTCCAACCTATGACAGTCCTAGTAGGAATCAATTCATTTTTATCATTATAAATTACAGTCATACCTCCTTTTTTCAGGACTACCTGAACTGGACTAACCCAAGCACTATCGGATATTGGATAGATCATACCTGCATCAAGTAATTTCAGGACTTCTTTCTTTACCACCTCTTTCATGGTAGGATTAAGACGTCTTTGGGGTTGTGCAACAGACTTGTAATCATTCTCCATGTGAATTTTGTGCATACAATAAGATGGATTGATTCCTTTGAGATCAGCTAAAGTCCACCTGTAGACCCCAAATCTTGCTCGGCCTCTCAATAAAGCCAGAAGACTTCCGTTCGAAGATGGATAAGGTCTCTTTAGATCCCTAGGCATGTGTACTAGACTCCATATTAGGATAGGAAGACCTTCTGTACACAAATATAAGAGAATTCTCGCCAAAAATCCCGAGACAACCATCCCATTTGGCCAGACGACCGTCTCGCCTCGTAAGGGCGAGATGGCCGTCTAGCCACAAGGGTCAAGACGGTCGTCTCACCTTACAAAGGCGAGACGACTGTCTTGCTACTTGGTGAGATGGCCGTCTCACCACTTGTACGGCGAGATGGCCGTCTCGCCACTTGTAAGGTGAGACGGCTGTCTCGGTCTAAGGGGCACGAATTCCTATAAATAGGACCTTGCCCCCCTCATTTGACACAAAATTCAAGATTTTCACTACTACAAAATATGCTTTCTACGTCGTCATTTAACGTCGGTTATAGCTGAGATGACATAGAAAGTACTTTTCACGTCGATTCCCAGATGAACCGACGTTGAAAGTTGAATGTTAAGCACATTCTACGTTAGTTTTTAGTCAACCGACGTTGAAAGTCTTTTATTGACACTTTCCACCGAGGTTCTCAGATGAACCGACGTGGAAAGTCTTTTTGTTTTTATTTTTTTTCACCTAAAAATTCACTTAAATTAGAAAATTGTCACTGACATGATTCGAACCCAGTATTTTTGAATTGAAAACTGATACTCCAACCACTAAAATACTATAATTTTCCGATAATAACTTACAAATAAATTATATTTATATACAAATAAATATATATCCGTATAAATATATATTTATTTTTATATATTTTCCGGAAAGTATTTTTATTTTGTTTTCAACCAAAAATTCACTTAAGTTAAAGAATTGTCATCGACAACATTTGAACACGATATTTTAGAGTTGAAAGCTAATATCCCAACCACTAAACTACTATATTTTTTTTATAATAACTTACAAAGAAATTATATTGGTATTTTTCGATCGAGGGTGAAAGTGGGATTGACTCTCGCTTGAGTGAAAATACGTTAAAGCTCACGAAATTCACTCGCTCAAGCCTCGCTTGAGCAAAAATTGATATTTTTTGCTTGAGAGCGAATGACGCGTTTCCCAAATTTATTTTATATCATTATATAAATAAATTATAAAGATTATACTTTGTCATTAAATTACAAACTCATATAAAGAGACCCACTCACAAATTTAACATCAAATTTTGAAAACCCACTCGACACACACTTTCACCTTCGAGCGTGCCCTCACATCCAACATATAAATATATAAATATATAACTATATCAAAATATATAAATATATTTGTATTTATATATTTATATATTTACACGGATATATATTTATTTGTATATAAATATAATTTATTTGTAAGTTATTATCGGAAAATTCTAGTAGTTTAGTGGTTGGAGTATCAACCTCTAACTCTAAGGTACTAGGTTCGAATCCTGTTAATGACAATTCTCTTAAAAAAATTAATAAACTTCTACAAAAATATAATATAAAAGAGATGGTGGACCTAATAAAAATATAATATGAAGAGAGGGGGAACTTCTAGATTAAGAGGTAAAGGGGTTTTAAATAAATAAAAATTATTGATTTGAAAAATCGGACTTTCAACGTCGGTTTTATAGAACCGACGTGGAAAGCCTTATTTATAGTAGTGTTTAGCTCCTAATACACTCTCTACCTCCCGTTAATGACAATTCTCTTAAAAAATTAATAAACTTCTACAAAAATATAATATAAAAGAGATGGAGGACCTAATAAAAATATAATATGAAGAGAGGGGGAACTTCTAGATTAAGGGGTAAAGGGGTTTTAAATAAATAAAAATTATTAATTTGAAAAATCAGACTTTCAACGTCAGTTTAATAGAACCGACGTGGAAAGCCTTATTTATAGTAGTGTTTAGCTCCTAATACACTCTCTACCTTCTTCTAAACCTCTCTGAGATGGGGGACCTAATAAAAATATAATATGAAGAGAGGGGGGACTTCTAGATTAAGGGGTAAAGGGGTTTTAAATAAATAAAAGTTATTGATTTGAAAAATCAGACTTTCAATGTCGGTTTAATAGAACCGACTGGAAAGCCTTATTTATAGTAGTGTTTAGCTCCTAATACACTCTCTACCTCTCTACCTTCTTCTAAACCTCTCTGAAGCATTTCCAGTGTTCAAGTGCTCTTTTTAGACACTCTGTAACTATCGGTAGAGGAGTGAGCAGCGTTGTAGAGTGAGGGGATATCCAAAAAGCATCCTCAATCTTCAAGAGATTAATACAAAGTTTGCTTCAGAGGTTTCTTATTTACTCTCCTTTTTACTGCTTTTATTTACTACTCTTCTTGTATGCATTAGACAGTAGGATCATGTAGACATTTAATTTTTTGCAAGTAAAACAAATAAATAAGGGTAAAAACATAATTTTTTAGTCTTTATTTTATAAACTAGTCCATCATAAGGAACCTGAAAGGGGCATTGTGGGGTGCTAACACCTTCCTCACACGTAACTAACTCCTTTACCCGACTCTGGTTATAATGGCCAAAGTTGGTTTTTCAAAAAATCAATGCCTTTTTACCTTTTTTAGTGTTTAAGGTTAAAACACTGGTGCCGACTCCATAGAACCATTTTCGAAAACTTCATCCTTAAGATCAGTTTGGTTATCGGGCATCTTAAGAATGTCAACCATCTTTACAAAAAATGCGAGTCATTCAAAACCATCACGTCGTTCCGACCGCCCCTTTTGAAGGCGGCGACAGATGGCGACTCCACTGGGGAAGCTAGAGAGTTGATCCCATTTAGTGATGGACTAGTTTAAGAAATAAAAACTTGAAATTACACTTTTACCATTCATTGCTTTATAACATGTTTTACTGTTTGGCTTTAATAACTATTGTATGTTTATTTTATGCAATTGTTTGAAATAAACAAATGTACACAAACCCTTACACACAACAGTCCCTCTATACCCGGGGGTAAGAGAGAATACACATAGGGAGTGTGTGGCAAGTACGGCCGGCCGTGGTAATGGCCTTAGTGCCAGCAGGTCATTGTCGGAAACCACCACTCAAGGTGATAACCCTTTTCTTTTGGTCTAAGAACATCGACACGGAGATCCGTGCATGGTTCGAAGACTGGGAGATAAAGGGGACCCTATAATGGGGGTACCTTTGGCGCCTGACCTTGGTGAGAACAGTTAGAACCTACCTTTGCCGATGCACTTTTCTGCAGGATACCCCTACCTCGTGATAAAACTTTGTTTGCAGATGAGTGAATTGATTGTGCATTTGTTTGTTACATTTTTTTGTTGCATAGCATAATCATACAACAAGAATAAAAATAAAAAATTCAAAAACCTTTTCATAATAAACACCCTTATCTCGGACAGTCTACTTTTTAGCTAGCCTAGTTTCAGGTTCTTTGTAAGCAAAGTAGCCACGTGGACTGACAGAAGAGATAAGGGATTCTAAAACCATTCTTTCATAATAACCATCTTTATCTCGGACAATCAACATTTTAGCTAGCCTGGTTTCAGGTTCTTTGTAAGGGATTCTAAAGCCATTCTTTCATAATACCCACCTTTATCTCAGACAATCAACATTTTAGATAGCCTAGTTTCAGGTTCTTTGTAAGCTAAGTAGCCACGTTGACCTACAGAAGAGATAAAGGGTTAAAATAAAAGAATCAGTCAAATAATAATCATAATAAGAAAAAATGGGACCCTGTTCATGGTGTGAAGCATCGAATCCATAACATCCATATAGGTAGTGTTGAGAGGTTGGAACAATTATGCGCGTTGATACCGCTAGAGGTTTGTTCCGATTTCGAGAGATCTTATGGACGAATCCTCGACCTCTTAAGAATCTGCGTTGACCACATATTCATCAGAGTCTTGATCCACTTTTGGAGCTCTAGACTGCATTGTTTAGAGTTTCCTCAGTTTGATTTGGTTCCGACCTTGGAAGAATATGAGCTTATGATTCGATGACCCAAGTCAGTCGCGGTCTACACTAACCAAGGAGCTTATATCTCGACAAACAAGGTCGCCGACCTTATCCGATTACCACTTCCACAGTCTTCCCTGATAGGAAAAGGGAAGGTCCAAGGGTGGAAGATCTCACTGCTGGAAGACCATTTATCCTTTTTGGCTGATAAAGGAGATTGGTCTACTTTCAACAAGACTCTAGCACTAATTATGTTTGGGACCTTTTTGTTCCCTTTCCATAATGACACCGTGGATCACGCCGCGATGGATGCCTTTTTGCCTGGGACGTGCACTTGAAGAGTCTCGTGCCTGCACTTATTGTCGACACCTTGCTGTCAGTAGAGTTCTGTCATCACAAGCAAGGAAAAACACTCAGATGTTGCTCTTCATTGCTATTTGTTTGGGGTATCACACACTTCTATGCCTTGAGCCATATAGGAGTTTTCCCCGATCCTTTAAGGAGCTTCTCAAAGATCCCCCTTTGTCGACGTTCAGCCACGGAATGGAAGGTCGAGTTGGAACGATGGAATATCAATCACCTATCCTAGGCTTGTCCTTGGTTCCGACCCGACCCTATCCTCATAAAATATAGAGACTATCCGAACATACCACTGTTGGGCCTCAGGGGTTGCAAAGCTTACTCCCCAAAGGCAGCTATGAGACAACTTATGAGAACCCAAACCACGTCGTCACGAGAAGAGCTCGGAGGACTGTGTTTCTTCAGAGACCCATGCAATGTTGCAAACTCACTTGCCATACGGAGAGCATGGGAGAGACCAGTTTACATGGGGGATAGAGAGTTAGGAAAAGCTCAAGTAGCTGTCTCTAGTGACTACGAGGAATGAAGAAGAAGCAGAGGGATGCCACAACCATCCACTCCACCCATTACATCATCAGCGAATGAAGAACTTCAAATTCAAGTCAATGCCTTGACCCAGAGGATAGAAATCATGGGAGCCCAGATGAGGGCCCTTGAGGAGAAAGAACAAGAATCTATCCTTACCATTGATGGTCTACTGTAGACCCCAAATCTTGTCCGGCCTCAAAATAAGAGCAGAAGACCTCCTATTCGAAGATGGACGAAGCCTAAAAAGCCACTAGGAGAGACTATAAGGCCCCATGTTAGAGTAGGAAGGATTTTCTATATAAAAATAAGGATTTTCGCCTTCAGGAGTCGAGACCGCCGTCTCGCTTTTCGGGACCACCGTCTCGCCACTTGCCAATGGCGAGACCCCCCTCCCATTTGGCGAAAAGGCCTTTTCGTCACTTGAAAAGTCGATATTGTTGTCTCGCTAAACGAGATGGCGGTCTCGCCACTTTTGCAAGTCGAGACAGTCATCCTGAATGGCGAGACGGCCGTCTCGACCTTGCCAGTCGAGACTATCATCTTGACCTGACAGACACGAATCCCTATAAATCGTGAGTGCTCCCCCCCTCATTTCACACAGTTCTTCCACTTTCCCTTCTACACTTTCTCCAAATTCTTCTCCTAGAGTCCCTCCGAAGCATTTCCGGAGTTTCTGAGTGTCTAAGAGAGCTTTTTATAGCGTTTCGAGTGAGATTTTGGCGTTGTAAGAGCGAAGGGCTGCCAAAACGCACCCTATTTTTCAAGAAAATTAATCAAAAGTTTGCTCCAGAGGTTTCTTCACTCTCTCCCTCTCTTTTACTACCTTTTTACGTATATTAAATTGTGCAATAGTTATTAGGGCCATGTAGTCATTATTTTAATTCCGCGAATAAAAGGGTAAAAGCGTCTTTTCAAAAGTTAATTTATAAAATAACTGGCCTATCATAGGGAACCCGAAAGGGGCGTCGTAAGGGAATTAATACCTCCCTTACATGTAACTAACTCCCTTACCCAACTATAGTTTTAACGACTAAAGTTGGTTTTTGAAAAAACCAACGCCTTTTCTCTCCTTTTTCGATGTTTCCGGTAAAACATCGGTGGCGACTCCATAAGAACCCTTTCAAACTTGTTCTTAGGTCAGCCCGGTTATCGGACGATCTAAGAACACCCTTTTGAAAACCTCATCATTAGGTTCAACCCGGTTATCGGACAACCTAAAGGCGTTGTAACCTCACCCATAAAAACGCGAAAAATGGAAAAGTTGGAACCATCGTGTCGCTCTGACCGCCTCTTTTTTACGACGGCGACAGATGGCGACTCCACTGGGGAAGCCTAGAGAGTTGATCCCATTTAGTGATGGGCCGGTTTAATAAAAAAACTAAGAGATTTCGCTTTTACCCTATCTTGTATTATAACATGCTTTAATTACTTGGCTTTAATAACTGTTGTTTGTTTATTTTACGCAATTGTTTGAAATAAAAACTATACACAAACCTTTGCACACAACATTTCCCTCTATACCCGGGGGCAAGTGAGAAATACATAGGGAGTGGGTGGCAGGTACGGTTCGCCGTAGTGATGGCCCTGAGCCCACTGGTGTGATCGGAAACCACCACTTAAGTTGATAACCTTCCTCTTTTGGCAAAAAAACTGACTATGGCCTTAGTGCTAAGCATGGTCAGAAGGCTGGAGAGTGGGGACCCTATAATGGGGGCACCTTGGGGGCCTAAGCCTTGGTGAGAACAGTTAGAACCTACCCTTGCCAATGCACTTTTCTGCAGGAAAATCCTACCTCGTGATTAAAACAACTTCTCGCCTGTTCGTGGATGATTGAATTGTGTGCGCATTTGTTTGTTGTATCTGATTGCATAACATAACCAAACAACAACAAAAATCACAAAAAACATTTTTTGCAATAAACGCCCTTATCTCGGACAGTCTACCTTTTAGCTAGCCTGGTTTCAGGTTCTTTGTAAGCTAAGTAGCCACGCAGTCCGACAAAAGAGATAAGGGACGCTAAACATTATTCTTTCGCATAAAGCCATTTTTATCTCGGACAGTCTGCCTTTTAGCTAGCCTGGTTTCAAGTTACAGAAGAGATAAAAGGTTATAAAATAAAAATAATAAAAAATAAAACCAAAACCCAAATCAAATAAATGGGACCTTGTTCATAAACATTAAATCATTCATGTAGGTAGTTTATTCTTCCAAAAGACAAAATACGCAAATACCATCATACATCATGTAGAAATAAAACATGATAAATAAGGAAAATAAAACAATCACATTCATACCTACAATAAGCATCATGTTCATAAAACATGCATTTTTGTTTTAGAAAATGGAGGGGACTAGTAGACATCTGAAGAAAGTGGACATTCCCCGGTACCATACTGAGAAGCTAGAACGACTTTGCACGATAATGCCACCAGAGGTCCGCTCCGACTTCGAAAAATCCTATGGACGAATCCTCGACCTGTTAAAGATCTGTGTCGATCCCATTTTTATCAGGGTTCTAGTTCATTTCTGGAACTCCAGTCTGCGCTGCTTCGAATTTCCGCAGTTTGATATGGTGCCTACTTTGGAGGAGTACGAGATTATGCTAAAATGGCCCAAATCAGCCGGGGTCCATATTCGCCATGGGGCATACACTCCTGCAGCACAAATCGCTGCCATTCCGGCAGACTACCCTAATGGAAAAAGGGAACATCCAGGGTTGGAAAGTCTCAATGTTAGAAGACCATCTGTTCACTTTGGCTGAAAGGGTAGAATGGGTCACTTTAAACAAAACCCTGGCCTTAATCATATTTGGAACAATCTTGTTTCCCTTCCACATCCACACAGTGGACCAAGCCGTCATGGACGCCTTCTTCGCCTGGGACGTGAACTCGAAGAGTCTCTTGCCTGAACTTCTTGCCGACACCTTGCTCTCGGTGGAATTTTGCCGCCAGAAGCAAGGAAAAACACTCTGATGTTTCTCTTCACTACTTTTTGTGTGGGGGATCACACATTTCTACGCTTCTAGTCACATGGGGATGTTCCCCGACCCTTTGAGAAGCTTCTCCAAAATCCCTCTCCACCGACGCCTAACCTTAGAGTGGAAGGTCGAGTTGGAACAATGGGACGCTGACCAATTATCCTGGGTTTGCCCTTGGTTCCGACCCGGCCCAGTCCTCATCAGATGTGGGGATTACCCGAGCATACCATTGATAGGACTCAGGGGTTGCATAGCCTATTCATTTAGAGTAGCTATGAGACAAATCATGAGGACTCAAACAACAATATCCCGAGGGGAGCTCGGAGGACTGTGTTTCTTCGGAGACCCATGCACCATCGCCAACTCACTAGCCGTGAGAAGAGCATGGGAGAAACCAGTCTTTATGGGAGATAGAGAGCTAGGAAAAGCTCGAGTAGCTGCCTCTAGTGACTACGAGGAGTGGAGGAGGAAAAGAGGGATGTCTCAACCATCCACCTCACTCGCTACATGTGCAAATAGTGAAGAGTTGCAAACCAAAATCGATGCCTTGACCCAGAGGATAGAAATCATGGGAGCCCAGAATGAGGGCCCTCGAAGAAAGAGAACAAGAATTTATCCTCACCATAGATGGTCTACAGAGGCAATGCAAGAAAAAGGATAATGAAATAGAGTGCCTCAAGGATCAATGTGCTAACTCTAACGAGCAAGCTATCCCAGCATCCAAAGCTGCTAGAACCAGTTCGGATAGCCAACTTCAAGAAATAACCACCAAATCAGCACGCCTTGAGGCTGAATAAGCAAAACAGGCTCAGACGATCAATGACTTGTTACAAGATCTCACAAGGACTCGGTTAGAAATACGCCAAGAGCGAGAGGCCAACCGGAGACTCAATAGAAGTCTCACTGAGCTACGCTGCAAAGAAAGAGACAAGCTAGCTCAATACGGTCAAGTACTGCGAGAGAAGGATCGAGCCCTTGCAAAGCTCGACGAGCTGCAAGCCTTAGTCATCCATCAAGAGGCGAAGATCAAAGACTCAAAAGTACAGTGAAGATATGAGCCAGACGGTCCAGAAGCAAAGTGAAGCACTCACTCGTCATGTCCGGGAAGCAGAAAGAGAATTACACAGAGATCAAGACCCGCCTGTGGGTTTCTTTAGGCTTTTCCATTTCTGTCAAAAGTTGCTTCGTAGTATGGAATAGGGGAATGTACACCTTCTACGGATAAATGAATTTTTTCTTTATTCAACGATTGTCTACTTGCATGCATATCATTCATTTGCATATTTAATTTCCCCTCCTTCACTTTTAATAAACAAGATAATAAAAAGGAAGGATTAACTGACACGTCTTCCAAATCAGAAGAATGGAGAGAAAGTCACTTTTAATCAAGCTTTCCCTAATGGTTGATCCGCCACAAGAGGGTAATAAGCCTCGACCGTTGGTCCTCAAAACCAATAAGGAAGAGGGGGCAAGGACAGTCGTGCGACTATTTATGCCACGTCCTTTCCCCTACGAGTCAAATAAAGTTGTACCGTGGAGATACGGGGAATCTTCACCAATGAAGGAGGATATCTCCAATATAGCTGGCATTGGGGGCATGACTAGAAGTGGAAGGGTCTACTCCCTCAAGGACCTACAAGAAGATGCCCCCAAAAATAAAGGAAAAAATAAACAGACCGAAGAAAAGGAAAATAAGGAATCCAAGGAGGAGACCGAGGAATTACTCCAGTTTATAAGACAAAGCGAGTATTCCATTATTGACCAGCTCAATCATACACCTGCTAAGACAACCCTGTTATCTCTAATGATGAGCTCGGAACCACATAGAAATGCCCTGATGAAGGTCTTGAGCGAAGCACATGTACCTCACATCATATCCCTAGAAAAAGTTGAGAGGATCGTTGGTCACATTACGACAAGCGATCACCTCACCTTCACGGAGGAAGAACTCCCCCTCGAGGGGTCAAACCACAACAAGCCCTTGCACATTTCCATCAAGTGCAAGGAGTACCTCATTGCCAAAGTTCTTGTGGATAACGGGTCTTCCTTAAACGTGATGCCCAAGTGCACACTCGATAAGATGACTATACAAGGAACCCGTCTGCGTCCAAGCAGTATTATCATTTGAGTCTTTGACGAATCCAAACGAGAAGTAGTGGGAGAAGTCAACCTACCAATCCAAATTGGACCCACTATCTTCAACATCGATTTCCATGTAATAGATATTACTCCGGCATATAGTTGTCTCCTCGGCAGACCTTGGATTCACAACGCTAAGGCAGTACCTTCAACGCTCCACCAAAAAGTCAAGTTTATAGTGGATGACAAGCTGGTCACGGTCCGAGCAGAAGACGATATCCTAATCAGTGGACCGTCCACCCAACCTTATGTGGATGCGGCAGAAGAGGCCCTTGAAACATCTTTTCAAGCGCTCGAAATTGCCAATGTAGAGAGACTTCCCAAAAACACGAAGGTAGCCCGCATGATGATGAAACATGGTTACGATCCTGGGCAAGGACTGAGGGCAGATTCCCAAGGCATGAGGGAACCCCCAGAATTCAAAGATAATCCTTTCAAGTGTGGCCTAGGATATGACCCTACTAAGGGCCTAGCAAAAGGAAGAAAAGGGAAGTCTCCCCTCCGCACACTCAAACAGATATTCTGAAGCGGAGGAATGCAAGCGTCAAGAGCTACCCTAGTCATTAGGAGATTTTTTTCTTCGCTTAAGGGATGTAAACCCAATGATTGTTAGAGATTATCCCCCGGGCCTAGCCCGACCCCCAGGCATTTCAGGGCACATATTCCCTTATTAATTAATAAAGAATACACTTCTTACTATCTGCTTCTCTTCTTGCTATTTCATGACTAGACCTCACAATAACCTTGTCTAAGTAAACAAAAAAGAAAAAGAAGAATAAAAAGCGTGTCCAAGTAACCAAAATTTACCATTGCCATTACAATCAAGCTGGTCAATTAAAAGCACAAAATAAGGCTTTACCTCACCATAAATAAAGTCGTGTTTCGCCAATATTGTGAAAAAACAAAAAAGGAAAAGAAGAAGCCCATAGAAGACAAAGGCCAAAAGAAAAGGGCAAAATAACTGGTAGGAAACCCATTAAGGGGGCTACGCAAAAGATAGGGCCAACCCAGTAGGACACCCGAACAAAAAATAAAGGGTAGCCTAGGCAAAAGTTAGGGTTACAAAATATGGTCCGCTAGGATTCCCTAAACAAAAACAAAAAAGGAACCTAGACAAAAGATAGGACCAAAACACAATATCCTAGTTCGAAAACCCAAAGGGCGATCTAGGGAAATAAACCAATCATAAAAAGCAATGGAAATAGGCTAAGGCGCAAATCCAAAAAAAAAAAAAAGAGAAGAAAATGTTTGCTTAGACAAAAGCTTAAACACCTAAGCCTAACCTTAGCCAGCCATTCTTTACAAAATCTTTTCTAAATAAAATCAACCGTCTAAAACACAAGCCGTTGAATTTACCCTTTACTTCTTTTCTCTTGACCCTCACAACATTATTCTAATAATTAGTTTGGGAATATGGAGGCGTATAGTCAACAAGAGGATTGAAACCCCTAAAGTGAAGAAAAAGGGACACCAACATGGCAAAGCGTGCTCTCCAAAAAAAAAAAGAGAAAAGAAAAGAAAAGCAGAAAAAAGAGAGAAGAGAAAATTATTCTTCGGTCACGTTAAGTCCAGAACGGTACAACCAGGTACAACAGAAGAACAAAAAATCAGAGGGCACCCGTCTCTACAAGACGCACCAATTAATCCTTCTAAAAAACCAATGAAATAGGCATTATAGGACATCAAACATAAAAACATTGCATGCATAAAATGTTTTTGAACAAGGTCCTATTTTCTTCTTAAAAAAAAAACTTTCTAAAAATCAAGACCGCCGTCTCGTCTTCCCAGACCGCCGTCTCGATTCGTATTGAAACGAGACCGTCGTCTCAACTTCCGAGACCGCCGTCTCGACTTGGACAAAAACGAGACCGTCTTCTCGCTTGGCGAGAGGGCCGTCTTGCCAGAAGCCAAAGTCGAGACCACCGTCTCGAAGTTCCAAGCAGCGGTCTCGAGTCCCGCGAAATTGAGACTGTCGTCTCGACTTCCCAAACAGCGGTCCCGAATTCAACGAAAATCGTATATATAGGGGGCCTTGGAGGGGGTTCTCAAACACTCTCTCCTGCACTCCTACCTTCCTTTCTCCTATATTTAAGCATCCTACTACCAAAAATGCATAGAGGAGAAGCATCCAGAAGGAGAAGGGGTTCTTCTGGCCCCAGTAGCTCCACAGCCCCAACTCCACAAGATCCAACGCAGCTCTCGCCCCTACACCAAACCCGCCTGGAACATATTTAGGGGTACACTTGGCACCCCATGCTGAGTCTAGACTTCACCATCCTCGCCGAGTTCGGTTTGGAAGACGAGGTCCGTGCCTACCTCGACAGTATTGGCTGGCGTTTCCTCCTCCAGTCTCCCCCTACCTACGTCTACCCTCAAGCAGTGTTGGAGTTCCTCGCCTCCATCGCCTACTGCGAGCTCCCCACCATGGTGCGGGGCCTCCCGCTGATGTAGATGGTGTCATACTTCATGAACGGGTTGTATCGGACGACAACCCTGGACGAGTTCAACATATCCATTGGATTTGTTCGGCCCGAGGATGTCCTGACTCGGGAATACCAGGAGGCCATCTGCGAGCACCCCGCTACCCTTACTGCCGGCGAGATGTGGGAGGAACTCACCGGGATGCACACTTTGTCATCCCTACTGAAGGGATCCGCACTTACCCCCGCCCTCCGCATTTGCCACAAGCTGCTGGCTGGGACTGTCCACGGGTGGAAGGAGAGTCAGGGTAAGGTCACCTACCCGGACCTCTTTGCCCTCTACTGCATGAGCCAAGGGCACCGGTGCAATCCTAGCTACTTCTTCACGAAGGCCGTCAAGGATTTCGGGAGCCGTCCCGTGGGAGCCATCCTCATGGCTCCCCTCATCACCCCACTGGCAGAAAAATGGGGGTGCAGCGGCAGGGAAGAACTGGCCTCCAACCTTGGGGATGCTGGTCAACATGGGGATGTTGCTCCGCCAAGGGTCTCGGTTGATCCTTGTAGACCCCAAATCTTGCCCGGCCTCCAAATAAAGTCAGAAGACCCCCTATTTGAAGACGGCCGAAGCCTAACAAGCCACTAGGAGAGACTATTAGGCCCCCGTACTAAGATAGGAGGGTTTTTTGGCCCGAAAAATAAAGTTTCTCGCCCTGAAGGGACGAGACCGCCGTCTGGAAGGACCAGACCGCCGTCTCGCCTCACGCCAGGGACGAGACCGCCGTCTCGCTTGTCCAGACGGCGGTCTCGTCACCTGAAAAAGGCCGAGACGGCGTTCTGGATTATCCAGACGGCGGTCTCGACTTCTGCCTAGTCGAGACGGCGGTCTGGATTATCCAGACGGCGGTCTCGACCCCCTGCCATGGTCGAGACGGCGGTCTGGATTGTCCAGATGGCGGTCTCGACCCTGTCAGACGAAACAGCGGTCTCGACCTGTCAGGCGCGAAAAACTATAAATAGGGGCTCCATTCCCCCTTTTCCCACACACAACACACAATAGCTCCTCCTTCTCTCTAGATTTTTTCTCTCTAGAACCCCTCCGAAGCATTTCCGGAGTTTCTGAGTGTCTCTAGGCATAAATTGAGCGTCTTAAATCTTCTTTAGAATCCCTCCGAGGCATTTCCGGAGTTTCTGAGAGTTTGTAGAGTGAAGGGTTGCCAAAAAGCACCCATTCTTTAAAGAGAAATACAAAAAGCTTGCTTTGGAGGTGCACTCTCTCTCTTTCTAATTTTACCGCTTTCATTTAAAATTATGAAATAGACGCTAGGGCCATGTAGTCATAATCTTTAAATACCGCATAATAAAAGGGTAAAAGTGCAATTTTCCAGTTTAATTATTTATCCAAAGTAGTCGGCCTATCATAGGGAACCCGAAAGGGGCGTCGTAAAGGAACTAACACTTCCTTTACACGTAACTAACTCCCTTACCCAACTCTGGTTCTAATGACCAAAGTTGGTTTTCAAAAACCAACGCCTTTTTAAATTCCTTTTCCGATGTTTCCGATAAAAACATCGGTGGCGACTCCACGAACCCTTCAAAACCCGTTCTTGGGTTAGCCCGGTTATCGGACAACCCAAGAACACTTTTCGAAAACATCGTCTCTAGGTTAGCCCGGTTATCGGACAACCTAAGGACGTTGTAACCACCCATAAAAAACGCGAAAGCAAGAGGGTCGAAAAACCATCGCGTCGCTCCGACCGCCCCTTCGTTTTTTGGGAGGTGGCGACAGATGGCGACTCTGCTAGGGAGGCCTAGAGAGTTGATCCCATTTAGTGATGGGCTGGCTTAAAAATAATTAAACCAAGAAAATAACGCTTTTTCCCTGTCTTGTATTATAACATGCTTTATTGTTTGGCTTTCAAATAACTGTTGCTTGTTTATACTTAAGCAATTGATTGAAATATAAACTGCACACAAACCCTTGCACACTACAGTTCCCTCTATACCCGGGGGCAAGTGAGATAACCATAGGGAGTGGGTGGCAGGTACGGTTCGCTGTAGTTAGGGCCTTGTGCCCACCAGTGTGATCGGAAACCACCACTCAAGGTGATAACCTTCCTCTTTTGGCAACAAGACCGACTCTGGCCTTAGTGCTGAGCATGGTTGGACGGCTGGAGAGTGGGGACCCTGTAATGGGGGCACCTTGGGGGCCTTAGCCTGGTGAGAACAGTTAGAACCTACCCTGACCAATGCACTTTTCTGCAGGAAAACCCTACCTCGTGATAAAAATGAAATCTCGCCTGTTCGCGGATGAGTGAATTGTATGTGCATTTGTTTGTTGCATTTGATTGCATAGCATAACCAAACAACAGAAAAAACTACAAAAAAAATCACAAAAAATATTTTTGCAAAAAACACCCTTATCTCGGACAGTCTGCCTTTTAGCTAGCCTGGTTTCAGGTTCTTTGCAAGCTAAGTAGCCACGCAGTTCCGACAGAAGAGACAAGGGATGCTAAAAGATTTTTTCGCATAAAGCCACATTTTATCTCGGACAGTCTGCCTTTTAGCTAGCCTGGTTTCAGGTTCTTTGTAAGCTAAGTAGCCATGCAGTTCCGACAGAAGAGATAAAAGGCTATAAAATAAAAAGCAATAAAAATCAAAATAAATCCAATAATAACAAATCAAAACATTTATAACAATAATTTTGACAAAGTCGTATCATTCATATTACATCATGTCATAAGTGGAAAAACCAAGAGAGAAAATGAATGCATAAGGAAAGTATGCATACGCATCATTTTAATAAACCCCTAAAAAATGGGTCTTAGAGGCGTTTTTTGGAAAAATTACTGGGCCAAATCCCCTACGGAATTTTGCAACTTGATTCTTCACCTTTTTCTCTTCGTTTTGATATGCTGTGCGTCCAAATCGGACATCCCAGTCAAAAGTTATCGCACTTTGAAAATCTACTGCCCATTTGTACTGGTGCATGCATAAATACATTCATTCTAGGGAGCACTAGATATCCCTAAGACAATGGCGAAAGAGGCCCCGAGCACATTTGTGACCTTCGCGACAAGGAAGGGACAAGTGTACTAAGGTGTGATGGTGATCACCATTATACTTGTCAAATCTGTGATGGGGAAGGAACCATTACACCGAGGTGGGTAGGATACCCCACAAAGCATAAGCTTTAAGGAGGATACCTAAGCCATTGTCTTAAGGAATATCCATCTCATAAATCATTCAATAAAAACCTTTTTGCATTCTAAAAAGCGGCTGGTATTCTTCATGCCCTCATCCGCATACAAAAAAAAAAACAACACAAAATCCCAAACACTATCATACATCATGTTAGAAAATAAAACATGATAATGTTTAGGAAAAAACAAACACTTGCATACATGCATCCACCAAGCTTCATCCTCATAACATGCATCTAATAATATACAGTTGAAGAAAGTGGACATTCCTCAATGTCATGAAAAGAGCATTAGGGCATTCGCATGCCATGCACGGGAAGTCAAAAAGAAAATAAATAGAAATTCTAACATGCCTATGGGTTCATTTAGGCTTCTCCACTTTAAAAAAAAAAAAAGTACTTCGAAACATTACATTGAGGAATGTACACTGTCTAGATGAAATAAATAAAATTGTTTGTTTTCATCATCTCAACCATCTATTACATTCATGAATTGCATTCATAAATTGCATTCATTCTCACTTTAATAATAATAAGATAATAAAAAGAAAGGATTAGTCGATGTGCTTTCCACAAATCGAAGTAGGATAAAGAGCAAATCTTTTGTCGTCAAGTTGTCTCCAACGGTTGATCTGCCTAAGAAGGATAATAAGCCTCAACCGTTGGTCATCTAAGTAAATAAGGAAGAGGGGGTAAGGATGCCATTACATTCGTTCACCCCATACATCAAATAAAGTTGTACCATTGAGATACGCAGAAACATCTTCCATCAATGAAGATATCTCCAGCATAGCCGGCATTCGGGGGCAAGATTAGAAATGAAAGAATTTATTCCCCCAAGGAGCTGTAAGATGACACTCCTACAAATAAAGAAAAAATAAAAAGACCAAAGAAAAACATAATCCAAAGAGGAAACTGAGTAAACTTTGGATTCACGACGCTAAGGCAGTTCTCTCAATGCTCCGCCAAAGAGACAAACTCAGGGTAGGCGACAAGCTAGTCATAGTTTAAGCTAGAGACGACATTCAGATCAGCAAGTCGTTTGCCCTACCTCGAATGGATGCGGCTGAACAAGACCTTTGAAATATCATTTGAAATATGAAAAGACTTCCCCAACAATATGAAGGTGACCCACATGATATGGATATCGCCCAAACCAAGGGCTCATTAGAAACTCTCAAGGAATAAGGGAGCACCAGATTTTAAAGACAATCCTTTAAAGCATGGCCTAGGGTATGACCCTACAAAGGATCAAGCTGCACAGAGAAAAGGGAAGTCTCCCTTCCGCACCTTGAATCAGATTTTCCCATATAGAGGGGTTCAAGCGTCAAAAGCGACTTTAGTCATTAGGTGTTCTCCTTCTAATTCTTAGGGATTGTAAATCCAATGACTATTAGAGATTACTCCTCGGGGCTAGCCCGACCCCCGAGCATTGTAGGGCACATATTTCCCTATTAATTACAAAGAATGTCATTCTTACTATCTGCTTCTCTTCTTGCTATTAATGTCCAAACCTCATTAATAACCATGTTTAAGCAAACATTTTCAAAAGTGCGTCAAAGTAATCAAATTGCGCCATTGACCAAAATAAAAGTCAAATCAATCACCACTAATTGACTAGAAACACAAAATAAAGTTTTACCTCGTCATAAATAAAGCCGTGTTTCGCCAATATTGTACAAAAAGAAAACAAAAATCAAAAGAAGCCCATAAAAGCCAAAGGCCAAAAAGAGAGGGCAAGATACCCGGTAGGAAACCCACTAAGGGGGCTACGCAAAAGATAGGGTCAACCCGGTAGGACACCCAAACAAAAATAAAGGGTAGCCTAGGCAAAAGTTAGGGTTACAAAACACAACATCCTAAGCTGAAAACCCAAAGGGCAGACTAGGGAAGTCAACCAGTCATAACAAGCGCCATAGAATAAGATGCCACTCCATAAACAAAACGTTTGTCTAAACTAGCCTAAACACTCTAACCAACCTTGGCTAGCCGTGCTTACAAAAACCATTTTTGTCAAAATAAAACAAATCTAAAACACAAGCCTTTGAATTAAATATCCTCTTCTTTCTCTTCTCTTGACCCTTACTACTACAACATTCTAGTAATTAGTAGGGAAATGTGGAGATAGTAGTCAATAGGAGGATTGACATCCCCAAGGACAGGGAGGGACGCACTGACATGGCAAGTCACTCTGAAATCAACACAATCATTCTTCGGTCACGGTAAAATCAAGACGGCAAAATGGGTACAGCCTATCCCTGTCGACGAAAGCACATAACGTCAGAAGCTCATCAGAAGTAAAAGCACATTGGTTAATCCTTTTGAAAAATTAATTGAAATAGTATTATAGGATGCATATCGCAAACATTGCATGCATATGATAGGCTCCTATCTCTCAAAGAAGAAGAGAAAGAAAAAATGATAATAAAAAGAATAATGTACTGCTAGCGAGATTCTTAGGCAAAAGATAGGGTAGCCCGCTAGATCGAAAACCCGCAAAGGGCGGTCTAGGCAAAAGTTAGGGCATTCATAAAAAAAAAAGGAAAAAACCCGCTAAGATATCCTAGGCAAACATTAAGGCAGCCCGCTAGACCGAAAACCCCAAAAGGGCGGTCTAGGCAAAAGATAGGGCTAAACCAAAAAATGAATAAAAGAGAGGGGCCCTTCATCATAATCATAAAAAGTCCGAGCGAGAGAATGCCAGTCACTTTTCCAGATACATCAATCAATAAGAATAGATTGCATTTAGGGCATCCACACACAAGTAGTCGCACAAAACGACTTTGTCAATGTAAAAAATGAAAGAAATAAAAATCACTTGAGATAAATAACAAAAAAATGAAAAATGAAAAGCATTCATGCATATAAGGAGACTAGCTCCATGTTTGTGATTGAAAACGAGGATCATTGAGGCCGAGTCTCCAAATAATGCCATCAAGAAAACGAAGCAAGTCGTCAATCAAGCGACTCATCAAAATAAGAGCTTCCGAAAATCAGGAGCTCCAGCTACCATCCTTCTACCCGAAAAAGAAGGCACAAGATAGTAAGAAGTCTTCAAACATTTCTCAAGAAAGAAGAGCGAATTGTCATAAGAAGCTTCCGGAAGCCAAAGCTCCAATCATCACCCAATAAAAGAGGGCGCAATCACCGGATATCATAAAAGCCGACGGAAAGGCTTAGTTATCCCTAAGAGTATCCTTGCCTACTCCAGAGGCAACACAAAAATACACCCCATGGCTCGAGCACTAGCCATCACATGAGTCATCAAGCACACTCACCCAAAGTTGCCTCCACACTCCCCAATGGAGAATAAAGGCTTCAAGAGCCCACCATCATCAACAATCAAAAGAGTCCAGTCTCCATACCAACAAGGGCTCAACAAAAAAAGGAAAAAAAGAAGAAAACCCTTGCATCCCCAGCGGATGTCCAAAAAGGCCATGATAGAGAAGGCCGAATAAAAATCCTCAAGTGGATCTCCAAAAAATTCAACAAAAAAGGAATCGAAATTCCCATCTCCCGAGTGGAATAAGAGCTTCACAAGTATAGCTCGCATCAACATCAATCAAGGAGACAAAACTCCATCCCTAGAAAAGCAAAAATCGGATCCCCAGGAAGTCAACCAATTCCCTAGTGGATCACCAAAGAAAGAAAACGTCATCCCTAGTGGACCAACCAAAAGAAGGAAAAAGCCAGCGTAATAAAAAGAGACTAAAAAGTAAAAAGGCTTACGCATTATCCAGAAAAAGCCAAATTTCAAAATCGCGAAAAAAGAGATAAATCGCGGAAAAAGGCGAAATCAAATGAAAATCCTTGCTCCCTAAGCGGGTCACCTCGGGAAAAGAAAGAATCAAAAAAGGAATTGGAAATTCCATTCCTTCAACAAAATAAGAGCACCACAAAAGCCAGCTCGCACCCACATCAATTAAGGAACTCCATTCCCTCGGGGGCAAATCAAAATTAGATCCCAGGAAAGGCAATCAATTCCCGGTGGATCACCAAAAAGAGAAAAATCATCTCCGGTGAGCCTACGACAAAGGCAAATTCCAAACTCACATCCTTAGAAGAGTCATTTGCCTAGGCGTAGGCAAGATCTGGCGAGCAAGAGCCAATTTCGCCGAGAAAGGGACATCAACCTATTCGGAGGCAAGCAAGTATAAAGTCTTCACCACTAATGAAGCATCCGCCTACTCGGAGGCACAAGGAAACAAAAAAACAAAAAAAACTCCATTTCCCCGGAGAAATAAGAGCTTGAAGAAACCGGCTCTCATCAACACCAAACAAGGAGTCACAACTCCATTCCCCAAAAGGCGACCAAAATTAGATCCCCAAGGAGTCAACCAACTCCCTAGTAGATCACCAAAAAAACTTACCCGGAGAGCCTACGCAAAGGCAAAACTTCAAACGCATATCCTCGAGAAAGCTACTTGCCTAACATGGATATCCCTAGTGGAACGCATAGGCAAAACCTTGCAAGCAAAAAAGCAACATTAGCCTATTAAGAGGCAAAGAAAAAAGCAAGACCAAAAGTCTTCACCTCCAAACGGAACATCTGCCTACTCAGAGGCATTACCAAAAACTCAAAGGATATCCGCCTACTCAAGAGGCGTCACCAAGATCAACAAATCCCCAGAGGATTCCTGCCTACCTAAGAGGCACTTATCAAAAAATTCCCGACAACCAGCAAAGTCGGATGACCACCACAAAAGATCAAAAACAAAGAATCCCCAACAATCAACAAGCTGGACGAACACCAACAGAATCCCTGGCACAGACCGGACGACAATTCCCAGAAAAGACAAAAAACAAAGACAGAACACATCTCAATAACGGCGCATGAGCTACCCGAGCAGTAAGCCGCCACCACCACCAGTCCTACGCAACGGACTGTACCAGCCTAATAGGGGATATATACCTATCAACCGAGCACACAAGGAGTTCCTAAACGGCGCATGGGCCACACGAACAGTGAGCGCCACTACCACCACGATGGGGGTTCATACCCATCCGGTCCCACACAACGGACCGTACCACCACGATGGGGGGTTCATACCCATCCGAGTCCCACACAACGGACCGTACTACCGGCGATGGGGGTTCATACCCATCAGTCCCACACAACGGATCGTAACTACCGGCTGATCGGGGGTTTATACCCATCAACCGAAGGATCGGCTACGTCGGGAGTAGTATCCGGAGGTTCTACCACGTGTCAACCAAAGGGATCGGCTACGTCGGGAGTAGTATCCCGGAGGTGCATAAATACAACATCTCCCGGAGGATCATCCGCCACAAGACGGGACGTCCGAAGGGTAGCCGGGCGAGAGGGTCAACTCCTTTACCTTCCTGTCTACCTGTCCGGCACAACAAAGCCAACAGCCGACTAGTCGGGTAAAGGGGGCTAGATGTAGACCCCAAATCTTGCCCGGCCTCCAAATAAAGTCAGAAGACCCCCTATTTGAAGACGGTCGAAGCCTAACAAGCCACTAGGAGAGACTATTAGGCCCCGTACTAAGATAGGAGGTTTTTTGGCCCGAAAAATAAAGTTTCTCGCCACGAAGGGACGAGACCGCCGTCTGGAAGGACCAGACCGCCGTCTCGCCTCACGCCGGGGACGAGACGCGTCCGCTTGTCTCGGCGATCTCGATCCAGGACGGCGGTCTCGACTTCTACGCCTGAGTCGAGACGGCGGCTGCGGATTATCCGGACGGCGGTCTCGACCTCCTGCCATGGTCGAGACGGCGGTCCGGATTGTCCAGACGGCGGTCTCGACCCTGTCGGACGAAACGGCGGTCTCGACCTGTCGAGGCGCGAAAAACTATAAATAGGGGCTCCATTCCCCCTCATTTCCACACGAAACACACAGTAGCTCCTCCTTCTCTCTAGATTTTCTCTCTCTAGAACCCCTCCGAAGCATTTCGGAGTTTACGAGTGTCTCTAGGCATAAATTTGAGCGTCTTAAATCTTCTTTAGAATCCCTCCGAGGCATTTCGGAGTTTTCGAGAGTTGTAGAGTGAAGGGTTGCCAAAAAGCACCCACTCTTTAAAGAGAAATACAAAAAGCTTGCTTTGGAGGTGCACTCTCTCTCTTTCTAATTTTACCGCTTTCATTTAAAATTATGAAATAGACGCTAGGGCCATGTAGTCATAATCTTTAAATACCGCATAATAAAAGGGTAAAAGCGCAATTTTCTAGTTTAATTATTTATCCAAAGTAGCCGGCCTATCATAGGGAACCCGAAAGGGGCGTCGTAAAGGAACTAACACTTCCTTTACACGTAACTAACTCCCTTACCCAACTCCGGTTCTAATGACCAAAGTTGGTTTTCGAAAACCAACGCCTTTTTAAAACTCCTTTTCCGATGTTTTCGGTAAAAACATCGATGGCGACTCCACGAACCCTTCAAAACCCGTTCTTGGGTTAGCCTGGTTATCGGACAACCCAAGAACACTTTCAAAACCTCGTCTCTAGGTTAGCCGGTTATCGGACAACCTAAGGACGTTGTAACCACCCATAAAAACGCGAAAGCAAGAGGGTCGAAAAACCATCGCGTCGCTCCGACCGCCCCTTCGTTTTTTGACGGCGGCGTACAGTGGAAAGCATATTAATTAATCCTTTCTTTTTATTATTTTTATTATTAAAATG
>OY731402.1:13393033-13567262 GCA_963425845.1 Sphenostylis stenocarpa | reverse complement strand
GGTTCATATGAACATCCTCGGTCGACGGGGATCGGGGTTTATCTTAAACCCCATTATCTCGATTTCGTTGGATATGCGCGATTTCGACATGCCTCGGGACATCCCTTCGACTACGAGAATCGCGGCGACGGTCATATGATCCGGACTTAGCAGAACATGCCAGAAGCGGATAGACAGACGAGCACGCCTATATGGAAGGAGAGTTCCGGTTCATATGCCGGCGGTTTAATCGGTGACTATGAGGAAGGACGGGACGGGCCGAGCCGAGATAGAGAATGCGGTCCCGAGACCCGAGGCAAGGTTCCGATGTCGCACTGCTCCGCCGCATACCTTCACCGGCACCATCTGCCCATTCCAGTCCAGAGGCAGATGATTAGGAGATAGTTTCCTTTTTATTTTCTAGTAATTTGAATGTATCACAAAAAAAAAAGAAGTAATGAATAAACATTGTTATTTCTGTTTACATTCCAAAAGCCCACATGTACAAAAATTATAAAACAAAAGGCACACGTGATAAAAAGCCAGATTTCAAATAACTCGTGATAAAGATTAAAGTCACGAAAGAAAAAGACGAAATCAAAACCATTCCAGTAGAATAAAGAGCTTCAAGGAAACTAGCTCTAACCTTCTATCCCAATAAACGAAGGTAAACCAGAAAAAGGCCAACGGAAAGGCTCGATGATCCCCAAGTGGATCCTTGCCTACTCCAGAGGCAAAACAAAAATCACTCCACGACTCAGCATCATCATCACATGAGTCATCAAACATAATCATTTGAAAGCCTCAATCAACATCCTTCCATAAAAAAAAAAGGGGAAGCCATCAACGTAGAAAAGCCAACGGAAAGGCTTGATCATCCCCAAGAGGATCCTTGCCTACTCTAGAGGCAAGACAAAAAGATTACCTCACGACTCAGCTTCATCGCCACATGAGTCATCAAGCAAACTCATCCAGAATCTCCGTTTCATTCCCCAAAGGAGAATAAGGACTACACAAGAGTTCATCAAAGAAAATGCGGAGACAAGTCCTCCATATCACCAGGGGGCAACAAAAAGAAAGAAAAGAAAAACTTTCATTCCCCAATAAAGGCCACAACGAAAAAGGCCGAATAAAAATCTCCAAGAAGAATATATCAAGAAAAGTCTACAAAAAGACAAAAAGAGGAAAACAACAATATTTCCATCTTCCAGCTCAAATAAGAGCTTCACAAAGCCAGGAGCCAAGACTCCATCATCAAATTTGGATCCCCAGGAAACCGACAGACTCCCCGGTGAATCCCAAAAAAGAAAAAGAAGAAAAGCTCTTCATCCCGCTCAATAAAGAGCTGCACAAAAGTCGGAGCCAAGACTCCATCATAAAAAATCAAATCAAGGATTGGATCCCCAAGAAGTAAAGGAAAAATTCCCCAGGGATCACCAAAAAGAAAAGAGAAAAAATGTCTTTTCATCCAAAGAAAAAGCCAATGTGCATAAAAAGGCGCACATATGGAAAAGCCAAATCGCGAAAAAGAGATACAAATCGCGAGAAAAAGATAAAAATCCATTCCCTAGCAGAATAAGAGCATAGGCAAAGCCAGCTCAAACAACCAGCATCCAACAAGGAGTAAAAAACTCCATATCCCCCTAGGGGGCAAATCAAAATAGATCTCCGAGAAAACAATCAAATCCCCGGCAGATCACCCAAAAGAAAAATTATCCCCCAGTGAGCTTACCAGCAAAAGGCAAAATACAAATTCATATCCTCAGGGAGTTAATCGCCTATAACACCCAATATGAATATCCCTAGTGAAAGGCAAAACCTTCACTCCCAAAAATGCCTATGCCTACTCAGAGGCAAGCAAAGAGCCAATATCCCCAAGAAACGGGAAATCAACCTATGCAAGAGGCAATGCAAGCACAAAGCTTTCAAAAAGCATCCACCTACTCAGAGGTATTATCAAGAACAAATATCCTCAAGTAGAACATCAGCCTATTCAGAGGCGGAAAAAACAATAAAGCCTTTGCCACTGTTGAAGCATCTGCCTAAACAAGAGGCACAATCAAACCAAAAATCCCCAATGGATTCCCGCCTAAATAAGAGGCAACCAGCAAAGAATCCCTGGTAAAACCGGATGGCTAAAAAGAAAAGCCAAAACACAAAGAATCCACGGCAAAGGCCGGATGGCTAAACAAGAAAAGCCAAAAACAAAGAAATCCCCGGCAAAGGCCGGATGGCTAAACAAGAAAAGCCAAAAACGAAGAAATCCCCAGTAAAGACCGGATGGCTAAACGAAAAAGTCAAAAACAAAGAATCCTCGGTAAAACCGGATGACTAACAAGAAAGTCAAAAAGTCAAATCAAATATTCCCCAAGGAATGGGCGCATGAACAGAAACAATAAGTCGCCAATACATCTCCAAAACCAGATGACCACAGGATTGACTATCAAAAAGTCATCCTAAAAGCCTTGCAGAACGGGGCTTATTTAGAGCCTTGCAGAACGGGGTTCGGACCAGGTGGGGGTAGGTACCCATCAGAGCCTTGCAGAACGGGGTTCGGACCGGGTGGGGGTAGGTACCCATCAGAGCCTTGCAGAACGGGGTTCGTACCGGGTGGGGGTAGGTACCCATCGAGCCTTGTAGAACGGGGTTCGGACCGGGTAGGGGTTGGTACCCATCGAGCCTTGCAGAACGGGGTTCGGACCGGGTGGGGGTAGGTACCCATCGAGCCTTGCAGAACGGGGTTCGGACCGGGTGGGGGTAAGTACCCATCGAGCCTTGCGGAACGGGGTTCGGACCGGGTGGGGGTTGGTACCCATCGAGCCTTGCGAACGGGGTTCAAACCGGGTGGGGGTTGGTACCCAACAGAGCCTTGCGGAACGGGGTTCGGACCGGGTGGGGGTTGGTACCCATCGAGCCTTGCGGAATGGGGTTCGGACCAGGTGGGGGTTGGTACCCATCGAGCCTTGCGGAACGGGGTTCGGACCGGGTGGGGGTTGGTACCCATCGAGCCTTGCGGAACGGGGTTCGGACCAAGTGGGGGTTGGTACCCATCAGAGCCTTGCAGAATGGGGTTCGTACCAGGTGGGGGTAGGTACCCATCAGAGCCTTGTAGAACGGGGTTCATACCGGGTGGGGGTAGGTACCCACCAGAGCCTTATAAAATAAGGTTTATACCAGATGAGGGTAGGTACTCATCAGAATCTAGCAAAAATGCAGATTCGTACCAGGTGGGGGTAGGTACCCACCAAAGCCTTATAAAATAAGGTTAATACCGGATGAGGGTAGGTACTCATCAGAATCTAGCAAAAATGCAGATTCGTACCGGGTGGGGGTAGGTACCCACCAAAGCCTTATAAAATAAGGTTTATATCAGATGAGGGTAGGTACTCATCAAAATCTAGCAAAAATGCATATTCGTACCAGGTGGGGGTAGGTACCCACCAAAGCCTTATAAAATAAGGTTAATACCGGATGAGGGTAAGTACTCATCAGAATCTAGCAAAAATGCAGATTCGTACCAGGTGGGGGTAGGTACCCACCCAAAACCTTATAAAATAAGGTTTGTACCTGATGAGGGTAGGTACTCATCAAAACTTAGCATAATGCATTAGGTGGAGTAAAATACTCACCTAAGCATTACAAAAACGGGTTGCAAAGACTTTACTTCTATTAGAGGATAGTTCAGTGTTGAGCACCTCGGAAGTAAGTACCCACAAGAGTTTAGCAAAATGCAAACTCATACCGGGTGAGGGTAGGTACTCACCAAAGCCTTGCAAAACAAGGTTTATACCTAGTGGGGGTAGGTACCCACAAGAGTCTAGTGAAACACAGACTCGTACCGGGTGAGGGTAAGTACTCACCAGATCCTTATAAAGTAAGGTTCAAACCAGATAGGGGTTGGTACCTATCAAAAATATTTATCATCCGGAGGATCAGCAAAGAAGCATCCGAAGGATAACCGGGCAAAAGGGTTAACTCCTTCCCCTACCAACTAATTTTGTCGGCATATTAAGCCAACATAATTAGCCAGGCAGGTGAAGGGGGGGCAACTGTAGACCCCTAATTTTGCCCGGTCTCTCAATAAAGGCTGAGAAAATCTCATATGACAAGACAAAGCTCACTCGACCTCTCAATAATAAAAGCTGAAGAGACTTCCTACAAAGACAAAGCTCGCCTGACATCTCAATAAAGGCCAAGAAGACTTCCTATATGAAGATAAAGCTTTAACAAGCATTTATCGGCATCAAACGACGTCCGAATACATAAAGGAAAGCTTCGCAGGGGTCCCAGAACACGAAAGATGGCCAAAACAGGTCGAGACGGCCGTCCCAAGGTCGAGACGGTCGTCCCAACCTTCCCTGGCCAAGTGGGACGGCCGTCCCAAGTGGGACTGCCAGTCTCAGCTCCCCAGGTGGTCTCAGCCTTTGCAAAAGAGGTAGTTGGGACGGCCGTCCCAACCCAGACGCGCGTCCCAAGTGTGCAGGCAGCGAAAACTATAAATAGGAAGCTCATTTGGCACTGTTTGACACACCAGACAACTCCCAGTACTTGTCTATCCTCTTCCCTCTTCGAATGAACTCTCTGATTGCCTTAATAAGGTAACAATCAGTTAAGGAATCATATTCCAGCATTCGATTCTTCTGTAAAATCGAGTCGAGTCGATCTTGTATTTGGAGAGGAGAGTCTTTGTAGAGTGAAGGATTGCCAAAACGCATCCTTGCGATCAAAGATTTGCAATATAAAGCTTGCTACGGAGGTTCTGTTCAATTCTCTTCTCTTTTACTGCTTTTATTTATTGCTTTCTGTATGCAATAATAAATAAAGTCATGTAGATAACCATTTTTTAACATTATGCAATAAAATAGGGTAATCGCGTAATTTCTTGTAATCTTCATTTAAATGAATTAATCCGTCATAGGGAACCCGAAAGGGGCGTTGTGGGGGTGCTAACACCTTCCCCACACGTAACTAACTCCCTTACCTAACTCTGGTTATGATGGCCAAGTTTGGTTTTTATTAAAATCAACACCTTTTTATCCTTTTCCAATGTTTACGGTCAAAACATTGGTGGCGACTCCAAAAGAACCCCTTTTCGAAAACCTTGCTTTTATTAGAGGATAGTTCAATTATTGAGCACCTCAGAAGCAATGAACACATTTTAAACAAAAACGCGAGACTAAACCATCTTTTCGCGACCGCTCGCATAAACGTTCGAGATGTCCCTGGACGTCGAAATGGACGGCGGCGACAAGAAGGAAGATAGGATTCTATTCATTGATGTTTTAATGCATGTAATGCTTCATGATATGCATCCTATGATCTATTTCAGTTAATATTTCGAAAGTTTTAATTGATGTGCTTTGACTTCGGGCGCATTCTTGGTGTTGTACCTTTCTGTCATCATGTTTCTTGATCAACAAGCTTAGCTGTACCGATTTGCCGTTTTGGACTTTTCTTGCTATAGCCGAAGAGCAATCTTTTGTTCGTAGGGCAACTGTCATATCAATGCCCCCTTCCTTTCCTTAGGGATTTCAACCTTCCTATTGATCACTATGTTTCCACATTCCCCCTTATTACTTGAATGCTTTATAGTGAAATGGTCAAGAGAAGAGAAAGAAAAGGATTTATAGCTAAGGTTTGTGTTTTAGAGGGATATATTTTTTGTAATAGAGATTTTTGTAAGAATGGCTAGCCATGGTTGGTCGGTGTTTTAGGCTAGTTTAGACAAACGTTTTGTTCTTATGATGTGGCATCTTTATTTATTGCTTTATGGCGCCTTTTTGTAATTGATTAACTTTCCTAGTCCGCCCTTTCAGGTTTTCAGTCTAGGATGTTGTGCTTATGTCCTATCTTTTGTCTAGGTTTCCTTTTTGTATTTATTTTTTAGGAATACCTAGCGGACTTTTCATAACCCTAACTTTTGCCTAGGCTACCCTTTATTATTGTTCGGGTCTCCGCTGGGTTGACCCTAACTTTTGTGCAGCCCCCTTTGTGGGTTTCCTACCGGGTATTTTGCCCTTTTATTTTCTTGTCTTGGCCTTTGGCCTTGACGGGCTCTCCTTTTTTGTATATATATATATATATATATATATATATATATATATATATTGCACAACATTGTCGAAACTTGATTCTATCGAGATAGATTTTATTCGTGTTTCTAGTTAATCAATCATATTTGACTTTTCTTTATGACGCTTTGATTGTTCTGACGCATTTGGAACAAAACGTCTATCTAGACCTTGTTTATTAAAAATGGGGTATAAATATATTTAGCAAGAAAAGAAGCAGATAGTAAGAATAACATTCTTTTGTAATTTCGGGGAAATGTGTGCCCTAGAGATGCTCGAGGGCCGGGCATACCCCGAGGAGTGATCTCTAATAGTCACTAGGTTTACATCCCTTAGAATTGGAAGAAGGACATCTAATGACTAACGATACCTTTGCGCTGATACCCCTCCTTTTCAGAATATCATCTTTGAAGGGGGAAACTTCCCTGTTTTCCGTATGGTTTGATCTTTTGTAGGGTCGTACCCTAAACCATACTTTAACGGATTATCTTTGAAATCTGCACTACTACAAAATATACTTTCTACGTCATCATTTAACGTCAGTTATAGCTGAGACGACGTATAAAGTACTTTCTACGTCGGTTCCCGATGAACCGACATTGAAAGTTGAATATTAAACACATTCTACATCGGTTCTTAGTCAACCGACGTAGAAAGTACTTTCTACGTCGGTTCCCATATAAACCGACGTTGAAAGTCTTTTTTTTTTACTTATTGACACTTTCCACGTCGGTTCCCATATGAACCGACGTGGAAAGTCTTTTTTTTTTTTCACCCAAAAACTCACTTAAATTTGAAAATTGTTATTGGCAAGATTTGAACCCAATACTTTAGAATTGGAGACTAATACTCCAACCACTAAGCTACTAGAATTTTCTAATAATAACTTACAAATAAATTATATTTATATACAAATAAATATATATCCATGTAAATATATATTTATTTGTATATATTTTCTCGGAAAGTATTTTTAATTTTTATTTTCAACCAAAAATTCTCTTAAGTTAATGAATTGTCACTGATAGCATTTGAACCCAGTATTTTAGGGTTGAAAGTTAATATCCCAACCACTAAACTACTATAATTTTTTGATAATAACTTACAAATAAATTATATTGGTATTTTTCGATCGAGGGTGAAAGTGTGATTGACTCTTGCTTGAGTGAAAATATGTTAAAGCTCACGGAAATTCACTTACTCAAGTCTCGCTTGAGCGAAAATTGGTATTTTTCGCTTGAGAGCAAATAACGCGTTTCCCAAATTTATTTTATATCATTATATAAATAAAATTATAAAGATTATATTTTGTCATTAAATTACAAACTCATATAAAGATACCTGCTCATAAATTTAGCATCAAATTTTGAAAACCCACTCGACACACACTTTCACTTTCGAGTGTGCCCTCACATCCAACATATAAATATATAACTATATAAATATATCAAAATATATAAATATATTTGTATTTATATATTTATATATTTACACAGATATATATTTATTTGTATATAAATATAATTTATTTGTAAGTTATTATCGGAAAATTCTAGTAGTTTAGTGGTTGGAGTATCAACCTGCAACTCTAAAGTACTGGGTTTGAATCTTGCCAATGACAATTCTCTTAAAAAATTAATAAACTTCTAAAAAATATAATATAAAGAGATGGAGGACCTAATAAAAATATAATATAAAGAGAGGGGAGACTCTAGATAAATAAAAGGGGGTAAAGGGGTTGTAAATAAATAAAAATTATTAATTTAAAAAATCATACTTTCAACGTTGGTTTATTAGAACCGACGTTGAAAGTTACGACTTTCAACGTCACCTGATACAACGTCGGTTCAACAACCGATGTTGAAAGCCTTCCAGAACTGACGTTGAAAGTTACGACTTTCAACGTCGCCTGATACAACGTCAGTTCAACAACCGATGTTGAAAGCCTTCCAGAATCGACGTTGAAAGCTTTATTTGTAGTAGTGCTGGTGGCTCTTTTATTCCTTGAGCATTCTTTCCGAGCCCCTGTGCTGGGTGAATATCGATATCTTTTCATCATATGGGCCACCTTTGTATTACTGGGAAGTCTTTCTATGTTGGCAATTTCGAGCGCTTGAAAAGATGTTTCAAGAGCCTCTTCAGCCGCATCCACATATGGTTGGACAGACGGTTTGCTAATTAAAAAGTCTTCTTCAGCTTGAATTGTGACGAGTTTATCATTTGTCACAAACTTGACTTTCTGGTGGAGCGTTGAAGGTATT
This sequence comes from Sphenostylis stenocarpa, assembly GCA_963425845.1. Classification (NCBI taxonomy): domain Eukaryota; kingdom Viridiplantae; phylum Streptophyta; class Magnoliopsida; order Fabales; family Fabaceae; genus Sphenostylis; species Sphenostylis stenocarpa. Next base: position 13,558,951 of record OY731402.1, on the reverse strand, counting down.
GCCTTAGCGCTATGAATCCAAGGTCTACCAAGGAGACAACTATATGCTGGCATGATATCCATCACGTGGAAGTCTATGTTAAAGATAGTAGGGCCAATTTGGATTGGTAGACCAATCTCTCCTACTACTTCACGTCTTTATCCATCAAAGGCTCGAACAATTGTGTTACTCGGGCGCATGTGGGTTCCTTGCACTGTTATCTTGTCGAGTGTGCATTTAGGCATAATGTTCAAGGATGACCCATTATCCACAAGAACTTTGGAAATGAGATATTCCTTGTATTTAACAGAAATATGCAAGGGCTTGTTGTGATTAGACCCTTCTAAAGGTAGTTCTTCATTTGTGAAGGTAAGATGATCATTGGCTGTAATGTTACTAATGATTCCTTCAAATTTGTCTTGGGATATTGCATGCGGAACGAATGATTCATTCAAAACCTTTAACAGTGCATTTCGATGCGGCTCCGAACTCATTATAAGTGATAACAAAGTTATCTTTGCAGGAGTGCGATTGAGTTGATCAATGATGGAGTACTCACTTTGTCTTATATACTGGAGTAACTCATCTGTCTTCTCCTTGGATTCTTTTTCCTCTTCGGTTTTATTTTTTGCCTTATCTTTAGGAATATTATCTTGTAATTCCTTGGGGGAATATATCCTTCCGCTTCTAGTCATGCCCCCAATACCGGCTATATTGGAGATATCTTGATTGACTGGTGATTCTTCTGAGTATCTCCAAGGTACAACTTTATTTGATGAATAAGGGAAAGGATGAGGCTTGAATAAACGTAAAGGCGTTATTGCCTCTTCCCTTTTATCGATTGGAATGACCAATGGTGCTTGTTTGTTATCATCTTTGGGTCTATCGACCGTTGTAGAGATTTTGATGACGAAAGGCTTCTTTTCCATTTATTCTGATTTGTGGAAAGCACATCAATTAATCCTTTCTTTTTATTATCTTTATTATTAAAATGAGGAGGGATGTATGAATGTATGCAACTTATGAATGCAATAGACAGTTTAAGGAAAATCCTTTTTATTTTATTTAAAAAGTGTTCATCCTTCTATACAATGCTTTGAAGCAAGTGTTGACAAAAATGGAGAAGCTTGAAGAATCCTATAGGTAAATTAGGCTTTCTTCGTAATTCATCTTCAGCTATTCTCACATGATTTCTGAGCATCTTGATTTGCTCATGTACCGCCTGGCTCATATCTTCACTATATCGACGAGCCTCTTTTATCTTTTCTTCCTGATGAACAATCAAGGCTTGCTGCTGGTCAGACTTCTCTATTACTTGGTCTCTTTCACGAAGCAATTGACCATACTGAGCTAATTCATCTCTTTCTTTATCATGTAGCTCATCCAGGTTTTCTCTGTATCTTTCAGCGGTTTCCCACCACTTTTGTGCTTCTGACCGAGTTTTTGCTAGGTCATCTTGTATTAACTTGATCGTTTTTGCCTGTTCTGCAAGCGTACTCTCAAGATGTGCTATTTCGTCATTCATGTCCCGAAATAGACTATCTTGTTCAAGCCTCAGAATTTTCAATGCTTGTTTAGTCTCTTCTTGGTAATCAACACAATCATTCTTAAGGCGCTCTACTTCATGGTCCTTCTTTTCACATTGCCTATTTAAACCATCTATTATAAGGGTTGCTTCTTGTTCTTTTTCTTCGAAAGCCCTCAACTGAGCATCAATTACTTCTACCCTTTTGTTTAAGGCATTAACCTGCAATTGTAGCTCTTCATTAACTAATGTTGTAGTGAATGTAGCAGATGGTTGGGGTATCCTTCTACTTTTTCTCCATTCCTCATATTCATGGGACGTAGATACTTGAACCTTTCCGAGTTCTTTATCTCCTATATAGACTGGTCTTTCCCATGCTTTTCGAACAGCCGATATTTCTTCAAAGTTATGGGAGTAATGGCATAGACTCAGCCCTCTGAGCTCCTCTTGAGTTGGCACAGCCTGTGTTCTCATGAGTTGTCTCATAGCCATCTTGGGAGAGTAAGCTATGCAACCCCCGAGGGCTAGTAATGGTATGCTAAGGTAATCTCCATATCGTATAAGAATATAACCGGGTCGGAACCAAGGGCAAACCCATGATACATGCTCTATGTTCCAATTTTCTAACTCGGTTTTCCATTCTAAAGCTTGATGATGTTGAAGAGGGATTTTTGCAAAACTTCTTAAAGGATCAGGGAATATGCCCATGTAGCTTGAAGCGTAGAAGTGAGTAATGCCCCATACATATAGTAATGAAGTGCAACATCTAAGTGTTTTTCCCTGTTTCTGTCAGCAAAAATCTACTGAAAGCAGGGTATCAGCAAGAATTGCAGGTATAGGACTCTTAGAGTATACATCCCAGGCAAAGAATGCATCTATTGCAACATGATCCACAACGTTCACATGAAATGGGAATAATATGATTCCGAACATTGCTAATGCTAGAGTTTTGTTGAAGGTAGATCAATCTTTCTTTTCAGCCAAAGAGATTAAGTGGTCTTCTATTATTGACATTTTCCAACCTCGGATGTTCCCTTTTCCCTCTAGGATGGATTGATGAGGAGGCAATCGTATGATAGTAGCAACCTTACTCATAGCAACATACACTCCTGAGTAGACATAGACCCCGACTGACTGAGGCCATCTAACCATGAGTTCGTATTCTTCTAAGGTTGGTACTAAATCAAACTGCGAAAACTCAAAGCAGTGCAGATTGTGATTCTAGAAGTGGACCAATGCTCTAACAAAGATAGGATCGATGGTGATTTTCAGGAGGTCAAGAATCCTTCCATAAGATTTCTCAAAATTAGCACTGACCTCCGTCTGGGATTTGGGACGGCCGTCCCAAGCACCAAAATTGGATGAGACGGCCGTCTGGCATGTGGGACGACCGTCTGGGCTTGCTGGGACGACCATCCTGACTTCTGGGATGGCCATCTCGACTGTTCTGGCCAGATTTTGTGTTCTGCGACCCCCGGGAAGCTTTCCTTTCTTTATTCGGAAGTTGATTGATGCCGATAGACATCCATCGAAGCTTTATCTTCAAATAGGAAGTCTTCTTGGCCTTTATTAAGAGGTCGAGCAAAATTAGGGGTCTACAGGGACCCTATAATGGGGGCACCTCGGGAGCCTGGCCTTGGTGAGGAAATTTAGAACTACCCTGAATATGCACTCTTCTGCAGGATACCCCTACCTCGTGATTAAAAATGTCATCCTACTGTTCACGGATGAGTGAATTGTGTGTGCATTTGTTTGATTACATCTGTTTGTTGCATAGCATAAACATACAATAGAAAAATAAAATAGAAAAACCTCAAAAAAAATATTTTCACAATAAACACCCTTATCTCGGACAGTCTGCCTTTTAGCTAGCATGATTTCAGGTTCTTTGTAAGCTAAGTAGCCACGCAGTCCGACAGAAGAGATAAGGGACTCTGGAAATGCTTCAGAGGGGTCCTAGGAGAGTAATTTGAAGATTTTACAGAAGGGAAAGTGGTAGAATGGTGTGTAAAGAGTGAGAAAGTCCCCCCTTTTATAGGAATTCGCGCCTATCAGGTCGGGACCGCCGTCTTGCCTGACAAGGTCGGGACCGCCATCTTGCCAAACGGGACGACGGTCTCACTTTCGGCAAGTGGCAAGACGGCCGTCCCGCCAAACGAGATGGTGGTCTCGCCATTAGCAAGTGGCGAGACGGTGGCTCGCCCTTAGCCAACAGCGAGACGGCGGTCTCGACCCTTTAGGTGGAATTTCTTCTTTTTCGTGTACAAAAATCCTTCTTATTCTAATATGGGGCCTATTGATCAATTCTAGGGACCTTCTAGGCCTTGTCCATCTTCAAACGGAAGTCTTCTGCTCTTTATTTTGAGGTCGGACAAGATTTGGGGTCTACAAGGAAGCATCCTGAAGACAACACCAAGACTTCACTCATAGTCCCAAGGGTCAGCTACCACGTCAAGGTGAGCATCCGAAGGACAACCAGGCAAGAGGGTTAACTCCTTCACCCGCCAATCGACCTTATGGTACACCGACCCCATGGGTCAGGTAAAGGGGGGGGGCAGATGTAGACCCCAAATCTTGCCCAGCCTCTCAGTAAAGCCAAAAGACTTTCGTTCGAAACAAGGGTCGAGACCGCCGTCTCACCTTACAAAGGCAAGACGATCGTCTCGCCACTTGGTGAGATGGTCGTCTCACCACTTGTAAGGCGAGATGGTCGTCTCGCCACTTGTAAGGCGAGACGACCATCTCGATCTGAGGGGCGCAAATTCCTATAAATAGGACCTCGCCCCTCCCTCCTCATTTGACACAAAATTAAAGATTTTAGCTCCTAATACACTCTCGTACCTTCTTCTAAACCTCTCTGAAGCATTTCCAAAGTTTGAGTGCCTTTTTTAGACACTCTGTAGCTAGAGTCTTTATGTCGGTAAAGGAGTGAGAAGCATTGTAGAGTGAAGGGATAGCCAAAAAGCATCCTCAATCTTCAAGAGATTAATACAAAGCTTGTTTCAGAGGTTTCTTATATATTCTCCTTTTTACTGCTTTTATTTACTACTCTTCTTGTATACATTAGACAATAGGATCATGTAGACATTTAAGTTTTTGCAAGTAAAACAAATAAATAAGAGTAAAAACATGATTTTTTAGTCTTTATTTTATAAACTAGTCAATCATAGGGAACCCGAAAGGGGCGTTGTGGGGTGCTAACACCTTCTCCACATGTAACTAACTCCCTTACTCGACTCTGGTTATAATCGCCAAAGTTGGTTTTTCAAAAAACCAATGCCTTTTTACCTTTTTAGTTTATAAGGTTAAAACACTGGTGGCGACTCCATAGAACCATTTTCAAAAATTTCATCCTTAAGATTAGTTCGATTATCGAACATCTTAAGAATGTCAACCATCTTTACAAAAAACGTGAGTCATTCAAAACCATTGCATCACTCCAACCGCCCCTTTTGACGGCAGCGACACCACCCTATGGCCTTGTCGCTGCCGTCAAAAGAGGCGGTCGGAGCGATGCGATGGTTCCGACTTCCATTTTTGCGTTTTATATGGGTGGTGTTACAACACCTCTAGGTTGTCCGATAACCAGACTGTACCTAAAAGCAAGGTTTTCGAAGAGGGTTCTTATGGAGTCGCCACCGATGTTTTTACCAAAAATATCAGAAAAGGAAAAAGAAGGCGTTGGTTTTTTAAGAAAAACCAACTTTGGCCATTATAACCAGAGTTGGGTAAGGGAGTTAGTTACGTGTAGGGAAGGTATTAGCCTCCCTACGACGCCCCTTTTGGGATCCCTATGATAGGCCGGTTATTTTATAAACAAACTTTTAAAATGACGCTTTTACCCTTTTATTTGCGGAATTAAAAGATAATGATTACATGGCCCTAGTAGCTATTGTACAAATTAATATAAGTAAAAAAAAGACGGTAAAAGAGAGGGAGAGAGTGAAGAAACCTCCGGAACAAGCTTTGATTAATTCTTTAGAAATTGGGACACGTTTTGGCAGTCCTTCGCTCTACAACAATGACTTTTCTCCCTCACAATGCTATAAAAACTCTCTAAGAACTCTCAGAAAACTCTAAAAATTCTTCGGAGGGGATCTAAAATAAGAATTCTAAGAAATGCTAGAAGGAAAGGTTGAAGAACTGTGTGAAATGAAGGGGAGAGCGCCCCCCATTTATAGGGATTCGCGCCTGTCAGGTCGAGACCGTCGTCTCGCCTAGCAAGGTCGAGATGGTCGTCTTGCCATTCGGGACGGCGGTCTCATCTTTGACAAATGGCGAGACGACCATCTCGCCAATCGGGACGGCGGTATCGACTTTCCAAATGGCGAGAGGGCTGTCTCGCCAAATGGGAAGGTGGTCGTCATGGCAAGTGGCGAGACGACCGTCTCGCCAAATGAGACGACGGTCTCGACTTTGCCATTGGCGAGATGGCGGTCTCGACCCTCAAGGTGGAAATCCTTATTTTTTGTATAGAAAAGCCTTCCTACTCTAATATGGGCCTAATAGTCTATCCTAAGGACCTTTTAGGCCTTGCCCATCTTCGAATTGGAGGTCTTCTGCTTTTTATTTTGAGACGGGGCAAGATTTGGGGTCTACAGCTGCCCCCCTTCACCTGCCTAGCCGACTGTTGGCCTGTTATGCCAAGAAGATCGGCTGGAGGGTGAAGGAGTTAACCCTCTTGCCCGGTAGTCCTTCGGATACTCCATCTTGCGGCGGCTGATCCTCTGGGGAAAAAATGTGTTGTGCGCCTCCAGGATGCTCCTTCTTGCGGTAGCCGACCCCTTTGGTTAACACGTGGTAGAACCTCAGGATGATCCTTCTTGCGGTAGCCGACCCTTCGGTTGATGAGTATAAACCCCCATCAGGCTGGTAGTTGTAGCCCACTGAGCGTAGGACTGGATGAGTATAAACCCCCCATCAGGCTGGTACAGTCCACTTCGTAGGACTGGTGGTGGTGGCGGCTCACTGCTTTAGCTCATTCGCCGAGCGATGAGGAATGCTTTCCTGTTTGGATGAAGTCATCTGATGTGTCGGGGATTCTTTCGGCTCTTTCGGTGGTCGTCCAGCTTCGTTGTTTGCTGGGGAGTCTTTTGTCTTGCTTTTTTTATATACTGGGATGTTTGTGAGTGCTTCCTATTTTTCAAATGCAAGCACAAAGCTAATTTCCTTTCATGAATGCTCTTTTGTTTTTGTTATTTGCTTGAAGCAGTTTTTTTTTTTCATTTTTCTGATTTTGACAAAGTCATTTTTTGTGCGACTATTTGTGTGGATGCCTTAAATGCAATCTATTTTTTAGTTGAGGCATCTAGAAAGCGACTGGTATTGTTCTCCTGTGATTACTTTGATGAGCTCTTATCTTTGTTTTAGCCCTATCTTTTGCTTAGACTGCTCTTATCTTTTGGTCGGAGCGACGCGATGGTTCCGACTTTCCGATTTTCGCGTTTTTTATTAGTGGTTACAACGCCTTTAGGTTGTCCGATAACCAGGCTGAACGTAGAGGCAAGGTTTTCGAAAGGGCGTTCTTGGATTGTCCGATAACCGGGCTAAACCAAGAACTAGTTTTTTAAGGGTTCTCTAGAGTCGCCACCGATGTTTTTACCGAAAACATCGGAAAAGGAGTTTAAAAGGCGTTGGTTTTCGAAAAACCAACTTTGGTCGTTAGAACCAGAGTTGGGTAAGGGAGTTAGTTACGCGTAAAGGAAGTGTTAGTTCCTTTACAACGCCCCTTTCGGGTTCCCTATGATAGGTCAGCTATTCTAAGTAAATAAATCAAAAAATACGCTTTTACCCTTTTATTTTGCGGAATTTAAATTATGACTACATTGCCCTAATGTCTGTCACGTAATTTAAATAAAGCAGTAAAGTAGAGAGAGGGATTAGAAACCTTTGAAGCAAGCTTTCTATTAATTCTTTGATAAAATAGGGTGCTTTGCGGCAGCCCTTCACTCTACACAGCGTCGGAAACCTCTCGAAACGCTCAGAAACACTCAGAAACTCCGAAAATGCTTCGGAGGGGTTCTAGAGAGAGAATTTGGTGATGTGACTAGAGAGAGAGTGAGAAAACTGTGTGGAATGAAGGGAATGGAGCCCCTATTTATAGGAATTTGCGCCTGTCAGGTCGAGATGGGTCGTCTCGTCTGACAAGGTCGAGACGGCCGTCTCGCCAAACGAGACAGCGGTCTCGCCATTCGCAGGTGGCGAGACGGCGGTCTCGAATCTGAGACGGCGGTCTCGACCCGCAAAGGCGAAAATCCTTTATTTTTGTGCCAAAAAAACCTCCTAACCTAGCATGGGGCCTAATAGTCTCTCCTAGTGGCTTCTTAGGCTTCATCCATCCTCGAAAAGGAGGTCTTCTGGTCTTTATTATGAGGCCTGTTAGAAAAGTAGTTTTAAATCAAGAGGGGGGGTGAATTGATTTTTGAAAGTTTTTCGCAATACACAGATTATCTAATCCGAAAATTAAGTTTACTAATCAATTCATGAATCACAAAGCAATTAAACAATACAAGCGCAACAACTGAAATTAAAGAGAGAAAGGTTAGGAAAGATTTCACCGGTAATTTTATACTAGTTCACCCAATACCAGGGCTACGTCCAGTCTCCAGCCAAATTCCAGCTGGGTTCCACTAGAATAGATGTTTTACAGACTCAACAATCTTACACCTAATCTAACACAAGAACCAAATTCCAGTTCCTGCACTTAACCTCTCCACCAAGAACCAAATTCCAGCTCTTGATAACCTCTGCAACCAAATTCCAGCTGCAGAGAAACCAGTACCCAAATTCCAGGCACCACACAGTACAAGAACCAAATTCCAGTTCCTGTACTCAACCTCTCCACCAAGAACCAAATTCCAGTTCTTGGAAACTTCTACAACCACCTACCAGCTGCAGAAAACTTGTACCCAAATTCCAGGTACAACACAATACAAAGAAATGAAAATGAATTTACAAAGAAGAAACAAGAAAGCTCAAACCGGATTACGCTAATCCACAGTAAGTTTCTTCTTCAAGGATGCAATATGCCTCAAGAAAGATTTCAAAAAACTTCACAAAATAGTTGTAATTCTTTCTTGGAAAAAGAATGCTAATAGTTGCTTGTATTGATTGCTTGAATTGTGTAAAAACTGATATGATAAAAGTTCCAAGCAATTCTGTTTATAAAAGAGTATTTTCAAATCTGCTGCATTAATTAATCTGTTGAAAGTTTGATTTAATCTGTTGAAATAGCTGTTACAATCTGTTAAAAGTCCTTTCAACCCATTAATGCGTTCTTGATCTTTAACAGAAAATGTTTTAGTTGATACGACCACGTTTTTATCAGTTAAAACGTTTTACAAACATTTTCTAAGTATAAAACAATTGATTGAATCGCGTATTAATCGATTGATTTGTTTAAAAACCTTCTTATAAAACTTTCCAAGTTATTTTAGCTGATATAAAGTCGTTTCAATCGATTGAAAAACTGCACATATATTTTTAAGTCATTTTAATCGATTGAAAGTTCGTTTTAATCGATTGAAAAGATTTTCTAAGTTATTTTAATCGATTGAAATACGTTTTAATCGATTGAAATACGTTTTAATCGATTGAAATAAGTCTGATCGGTCATAATTCAATTCTGATCGATCATAACCAACTCTGATCGGTCATAATTTCATTCGATCGATCATCCTGACTTCCAAAGTGGTTTTAATCGATTAAAACGTGTTTTAATCGATTAAAAGCAATCTGATCGCTCATATTTAAAATCTGATCGATTATATTTCATTCTGACCTGTTATATTCAAATTCCAATCGGTCATAAAGGGTTTTAATCGATTAAAAGGTTTTTGTATCAATTAAAATGCTATGAAAACACTTCTATAAACATTCTAAGTGTTTTAAACGTTTCTTTAAAAAACTATATCGGTTAAAACCATTGTTAAGAAGGTTCTTTGTCAAAATGCTTTTGTTTGATTTGTTTAAAACTATTTTTGAGGCATTTTGCAAATTGAGTGAAGAAGCTTTATGCGGTGGAAAAGGTAAAGTGGTTTTACCTAAGCTTTCGTTTAGACACACTAAGTCTTCGACTCCTTTGTTACGAGTGACTTGTTTGACAGTTGCGAGTTGACCCTTGACTTTATTTTTGACTTCATCAAATCAATGAGATCTTTGCTAGGATCACTTTCGGTCTCCCCCTATTTGATGAAGACAAACACCATTTTGAAAAAACAATCTCTGCAAAATAAGTCACTTGATAATGCAGTTAGGTGAGAAATATAAGAATGTAATAAAGTTTTATTTCTCCCCCTAAAACTTATTTCTCCCCTAAACATGTTGCTCTTAAATTTATCTTAAAGTGATGCAACTATTTCTCCCCCTTTTGACTTCATCAAAAATAGGGAAACAGAAGAGAAAAGAATAAAATGTAAGGTTTCAAAAAATATGTTCAAGTTTTTGAAAAAACAAAGTGAATCAATATTTCACTCATGAAAAGAATCAATTAAAGTTGATTCAAACTTATCTCCATTAACACGTTTGTAATGAATACAATTAACACGTGTAAAGATAAGGGAATCACGCTTTAGTAGCATGTTTACGAAACATGACCATTAACTAAAGCCTTTAATCTTTCTTCCCGGAATAAAAATCGATTAAAAACAGAGCATAATCGGTTAAAATGTTCTTGGTAAATGATTTTAATCGATTGAAAGAAAGGTTTAATCGATTAAAACATTTAAGATTTTGAAAATATGAATTTTTAATAAAAACAATCGATTGTTTCGATTTTAAATCGATTAAAACAGTAATGAAAACTGTTGTTTAAGTTTATTTAACCGATTAAAAGGTTTTTTTTATTGACTAAAACAATCAGATTTTGAAAACCATGATATATCTGATGCTAATCTTTTATATGTAATCTATTGGATATGTTGTGAACTGATTGTCTAGATTACTATCAACTATATTGATTGTCTTTTTACTAACAAATTTAACAATATCAGATTTTAGATTCTTAGGGATCTATGATCTACTTCTATCTATGCCAGTTTAATCTCAATTAGACCCTAAATCATATCAAACCAAAGGTTAAGGCAAATGTTTCTGGTATAACACCAGTTAATATCACAGTCCATGCAAACAATATAAAGATAGAAATAAGCAGAAGATAAAGATGATGAGGGGAACTAGTCATCCCAATTTCCACTGATTGAGCTGCTTATCCACCGGCTTGGTGATCATTCATTTGATTCCCACCAATATCAAAAGATAATAGGCTTTCCTTTTTGTTGGAACCAATTTTGCTCTATCAACTATTTGAGTCAACAACTACTTGTCACTCTGTATCGACCAATGGAACCACGAAACTTTTCACGAAAAGAAATCTTTTAGCAGTTCTTGTTACTATTGGCTGCATTACAGTCCATGGTTGACACTCAATGGAATTAAATGTTTCTTTAGGAACATCAACTATTTCACATCGAGGCGAGAATCATGTGCTGACGGACGTACATTCACTATCAGATTCCACACGAGTGCACAATACCATAAATTGCATGAATCACAGATTAATGATGTCTTGAGATAGGAATTTCCTTTCAAAATAGCCAACCCATTTTGAACCCTGCAGTTATCATCATCCAAGCAAATAAGCTGTATTTTTATTAATGTAGTATGATGGGTGTTATTCTCACTTATAGTGAACCAATCATCATTATCTTTTGAAGAATGAGTCATTTTTAACTTTGTTGTTTCCGGTGGTATCATATGCACAAGTGATTAACAAAAAAACTTATTCGGTAGAGTGGGCAATGATTAGTAATGAGGACAGGTGATGACAATCAATCCAGAATTCTAAAACAATATAAAATTTATCCCAGTACTGACCATAAAACATACATTCCCTGTACCACGATATTCAATTTTTGAATTGCTGTTCCAGATTGGTTCCCTTATAGTGTCACCTCGTGACATTGATGATTAAAGCAAATATTCAAAGTTGCATAGTTCCAATGAATATCACCAAGAGTTTTGAACCAATGCATGCCCAAAATTATTTCACATATATTGTTAGGTAATATCAAGAAATCTAATGTAAACATTTGTTCATTGAACTTCCTAGTAATCAACAACTTATTACGAGAAGCAACTAACACTGAAAAAATCTTTGATAAACTATGTTTTCGGTCCTAACGACTTGTCTTGTTTGTAACTAGTGTCTATAAGAAAAGTTACGAGTCTATTCTTTAATAATTCCTTTGATTTTCAATGTATTACTACGCGGCATTCCATGTAAAGTATTAAGAGAGATGTAGACGTCTACAGCTTGAATCATGACTATGTTAAAATAACTTTTTCATCTATGGATAACTTTCCCACATGTAAAGTTTGCAGTAATTCAATCGGCAATAACTTTCCCACATTTATTCCACTAGTCTTAGTTTCTAATTCAAGGATTTGTTCAGCATGTGCTATTTAAAGAAAATTGGGTAAAATAGATAACTTGAATCGGATATGTTCGAGACTCATTTATGATTATCTAACCGCTACGGAGGCACAATTTACGGGACGGTGGGTGAAAGTATTATGCAGATTTTGATTTTCACAAGAACCTGGGATTTTGACTTGAATTTGCTTATCAATAATCAATTGAATGTTATAAGACTTATTTATACAACATAATTAATCAATTAATCAACTAATTATCTATTAATTTGATTTTTATCATTAGGGTTGAAAACGATTACAATGAATTAATCGATTGGTTTATAAAAGAATCGATTAGTTTAGTACAAAATGAAATCAATAACATGACACCAGAATTTAAATCGATTAAAACGTGAATGAATCGATTAATTTTGATACCTAAGTGTTTTTAGTTGATATACGAGATATTATAATCGATTAAAACAATTAAACCAAAATCCGAGATCAGTTCAATCGATTATTTCGACATTTTAATCGATTAAAATGGTACGAACATATGTTACGTAAGTTATTTTAATCGATTAATATTGTTATATATCAATTAAAACAATTAGTTTAAATACTCAGAACCTGATTTCGCGACTCACGATCTTCAAGGGATTCCCGGACTTGTTCTGCAAAACAAATTAAGAATTGTTACGGTACCCTTTATAATTACTTGGGTCCTGATCAGGTTATTTGAAAGGAATTAATCTTTGGAACCCATTTCATTCTACCTTTGGGTACTGCATATTTCTTAATTCTGCAGTATTTAACGAGTGACCCTTTTTCATACGGTAAAAACATTTAATAAATGGAGATGAAAGCTGTTTTACTATATGCAAAGTAATTTTTGAATGCTCTTGTTTTCTTTCCAATAGATGGTGTATAACCTATGCCACCACGTTCAATAACTAATTTTTGTGAATTAAGTATCCTATCAAGATTATTCTTTCCTTGTGCTAATTTAGATGAAGTTTTTACTAGGTATGATACTTGTTTACGTAACTTAGGACAGTTTTTGCAATCTTCAACATTACATATGCAATCAGTATTATTTTCTAATTCTAACTTTTCTTCATCAATTATTTTCTTTTCAAGAATAATGATCTTGTTTTCTAGTAACCTATTCATGCTTTTCAATTTTACGTTTTCGAGTTTCTAATTTCTTTGCTACTTCATGTATTTCAAAGAAAGCATCTTGTAATGAGCTATAGTTTATAGATTCAGAACTTACACTTGGTATTTGGTGATTCGAGTTGACCATCAAGCATATTTACGGTGCTTCTTCATAGGTCTTTTCAAGGATCTTCCACATTTGTGCAGCGGTTTGGCGAGTGTGCAATCACGAAAAGATCATCTCTGTTAAGGGCGGATAAGATGATATTCTTGGCAATACAATCATCTTGGATTACGTTAGCAATATCAATTTCTGTTCAATAACATTCCAAGCATTTATACTAACAGATTCAATGAAGATTTTCATCCTTATTTTCCAATATAGGTAATCTGTTCCACTCAACGGTGGAGGTCTATCAATGCACGCTCCCTCAGAAAATGCCATGGATCGAAGTAACTTGATTAACTTTCAAGCACCTCGCTCTGATGCCAATTGTTAGAAAAGTAGTTTTAAATCAAGAGGGGGGGTGAATTGATTTTTGAAAGTTTTTCGCAATACACAGATTATCTAATCCGAAAATTAAGTTTACTAATCAATTCATGAATCACAAAGCAATTAAACAATACAAGCGCAATAACTGAAATTAAAGAGAGAAAGGTTAGGAAAGATTTCACCGGTAATTTTATACTGGTTCACCCAATACCAGGGCTACGTCCAGTCTCCAGCCAAATTCCAGCTGGGTTCCACTAGAATAGATGTTTTACGAGACTCAACAATCTTACACCTAATCTAACACAAGAACCAAATTCCAGTTCCGCACTTAACCTCTCCACCAAGAACCAAATTCCAGCTCTTGATAACCTCTGCAACCAAATTCCAGCTGCAGAGAAACCAGTACCCAAATTCCAGGCACCACACAGTACAAGAACCAAATTCCAGTTCCTGTACTCAACCTCTCCACCAAGAACCAAATTCCACTCTACCAGCTGCAGAAAACTTGTACCCAAATTCCAGGTACAACACAATACAAAGAAATGAAAATGAATTTACAAAGAAGAAACAAGAAAGCTCAAACCGGATTACGCTAATCCACAGTAAGTTTCTTCTTCAAGGATGCAATATGCCTCAAGAAAGATTTCAAAAAACTTCACAAAATAGTTGTAATTCTTTCTTGGAAAAAGAATGCTAATAGTTGCTTGTATTGATTGCTTGAATTGTGTAAAAACTGATATGATAAAAGTTCCAAGCAATTCTGTTTATAAAAGAGTATTTTCAAATCTGCTGCATTAATTAATCTGTTGAAAGTTTGTTTTAATCTGTTGAAATAGCCGTTACAATCTGTTAAAAGTCCTTTCAACCCATTAATGCGTTCTTGATCTTTAACAGAAAATGTTTTAGTTGATACGACCACGTTTTTATCAGTTAAAACGTTTTACAAACATTTTCTAAGTATAAAACAATCGATTGAATCGCGTATTAATCGATTGATTTGTTTAAAAACCTTCTTATAAAACTTTCCAAGTTATTTTAGCTGATATAAAGTCGTTTCAATCGATTGAAAAACTGCACATATATTTTTAAGTCATTTTAATCGATTGAAAGTTCGTTTTAATCGATTGAAAAGATTTTCTAAGTTATTTTAATCGATTGAAATATGTTTTAATCGATTGAAATAAGTCTGATCGGTCATAATTCAATTCGATCGATCATAACCAACTACGATCGGTCATAATTTCATTCTGATCGATCATCCGACTTCCAAAGTGGTTTTAATCGATTAAAACGTGTTTTAATCGATTAAAAGCAATACTGATCGCTCATATTTAAAATCTGATCGATTATATTTCATTCGACCTGTTATATTCGAATTCCAATCGGTCATAAAGGGTTTTAATCGATTAAAAGGTTTTTGTATCAATTAAAATGCTTGTGAAAACACTTCTATAAACATTCTAAGTGTTTTAAACGTTTCTTTAAAAAACTATATCAGTTAAAACCATTGTTAAGAAGGTTCTTTGTCAAAATGCTTTTGTTTGATTTGTTTAAAACTATTTTTGAGGCATTTTGCAAATTGAGTGAAGAAGCTTTATGCGATGGAAAAGGTAAAGTGGTTTTACCTAAGCTTTCTGTTTAGACACACTAAGTCTTCAGCTCCTTTGTTCTGAGTGACTTGTTTGACAGCTGCAGAGTTGACCCTTGACTTTATTTTTGACTTCATCAAATCAATGAGATCTTTGCTAGGATCACTTTCAAGGCCGGGCAAGATTTGGGGTCTACAGCTGCCCCCCTTTACCCGACTAGTCGACTGTTGGCCTTTTGTGCCAAGGAGATCGATTGGAGGGTAAAGGAGTTGACCCTCTTGCCCAGTTGGTCCTTCAGATGCTCCGTCTTTGTGGCGGTTGATCTTCTGGAGAAAAAGTGTGTGGTGCGCCTCCGGAATGCTCCTTCTTGCGGTAGCCGATCCTTTGGGCTGACGAGTAAGAACCCTCATCTGGTTTGACGAGTATGAACCCTCGCCTGGTGAGCCCCCTTTTGTAAGGCCCGATGAGTATACACCCCCATCTGGTGTTTGACGAGTATGAACCCCCGTCTGGTAAGCCCCCTTTTGTAAGGCCCGATGAGTATACACCCCCATCTGGTGTTAAGCCTCCGGATGCTCCTTTTTGCGGTAGCCGATCCTTCAGCTATGGTGGCGGCTTACTGCTCTAGCTCATGCGCCATGGTTTGAGATGTGCTTTCTTTTGTTTGTCTTTTCTGGGAATGGTCGTCCGGTCTGCGCCGGGGATTTTGTTGGTGTTCTTCCAGCCTTGTTGGTTGCTGGGGATTCTTTGTTTTTGGTCTTTTGGTGGTAATCACCGACTCTTGATGGTTGGTCGGGTGGGTTTTGTTTATGTTTGACTTGGTTGTCGAATTCTGTTGGTCAAGGTGATGGCTTGTCTTAATCCTGCCTTTTCCTCGCGATTTTATCTCTTTTTTCTCGCGACTTAGGATTTTGGCTTTTTCTTGAGCGTACGTCTTTTTACTTTTATACTTTTTTGGTTACGCTGACTTTTGAAAGAAAGTTGGCAATGAATGCATGAGATATAAAATTTTATTCATAAGGGAAAATTTTATTACAGTCATTTTTCAAGTACTATCCCTAAGGGTTATCCTCTGGAGACGATCCGCGATGGGGAAATTGCTGGTACATATGTTCCCGGAATTCTGCTTGCTCCCGGGCTTCGTCGCGGTATTCTTGTTGGAATGTTGTCCATTCCTGCCGCATTCCCTGCTGATATTGGTACATCGTCTCCAGCCGGGTGTCGAAGGCTTCTTGCCGCACAGACATTTGATCGAATTGCTGGCGCAGATCGTGGATGTTGCAGTTTACGCCAGCAAAGTCATCTGTGTATTGCGGTGGTTGTTGGTGCTGATGTGGCTGCTGGAAGTCGGGAGGTGTTGGGAGATCATGCATTGCCACGATGTCCTGTAGGTCCAGCGCGAAATCCAGCGAGGGATGGAGGACCAACTGGGTCCCATGGCGTATCAGCATCCCCATGCTGACTAGGATTGACCCGTTGATGGATTCGGATCGCAGGTTGGAGGCCATCTCTTCCCGGCCAGCGCACCCCCATTTCTCTGCCAGGGGGGTGATAAGAGGAGCCACGAGGACGGCTCCCACTGGTCTGCTTCCGAAGTCCTTGAGGGCCCTCAGGAAGAAATAGCCAAGGTTACAGCGTCGCCTCTGGCTCATGCAGTAAAGTACGAAGAGGTCTGGGAGGGTTACCTTACCCTAGCTCTCCTTCCTCCCGTGGACAGTCCCAGCTAGCAGCTTGTGGCAAATGCGGAGGGCTGGGGGGAGTGATGACCCCTTCATCAGCATGGGCAGCATGGGCGACCTGGTGAGTTCCTCCCACATTTCGGCGGCGGTGAGGTTGGTGGGGCGGCTGCAGATGACCTCCCGGTACTCCCGAGTTAGCACATCCTCGAGCCGGACGAACCCAATGCTCACATTGAATTCGTCGAGGGTAGTAGTCCGGTATGTCCCACCCATAAAGTAGTTCACCATTTTGGTGGGTGGCAAGCCTGGGACCATAGAGGGAGCCTCGGCGTAGGAGATGGAGGCCAGGAACTCCAGTACCGCTTGAGGGTACACGTGGGTAGGTGGAGGTTGCAGCAAGAAGCCCCACCCAATGCTATCTATGTGGGCCCGGACATCATCCTCCCACCCAAACTCGGCGAGGATGCTGAATTCAAGCCTAAGCATGGGGTGCCATGCATAACCCCGGATGTGCTCGAGACGGGCTAGGTGCTGCGACGAGAGCTGAGTAGGATCTTGGGGAGCTGGTGCCGAGGAACTGCTAGCACCGGCAGTGCTTCTTCTCTTTCTTGATTGACTTCCGCGGAACATATTGGCCAGAAAGTGCTTGAGAGTGCAAGATCTGAGAGTTGGAGTGCAGGGGAGTTGTGAGGAACCTCCAGGACGCCTCCCTATATATAGGGAAAAAATTCGATTCGGGACCGCCGTCTGGGAAGTCAAGACAGTGGTCTCGAATTTGTGCAGGTCGAGACGACCGTCTGGGATCTCAAGACGGCGGTCTCGACTTTGGGTCTAAGCGAGACGGCGGTCTCGCTGGTCGAGACGACGGTCTCGAAATTCTGGGAACCGAGACGGTGGTCTGGTAATTTCGGACAACCGTCCTAAATTAAAAGGTTTTTTTTTTAAATAAAGGAAATAGGACCTGGTTCAAAAACATTTTTTATGCATGCAATGTTTTCATGTTTGATGTCCTATAATGCCTATTTCAATTAATTTTTAAGAAGGATTTCATTGACGTGTCTTGTAGCGTCGAAAGCCCTCTGATCTGCATTCTTGTGCTTGGCTGTACCCTGCCGGACTTCTTGTGACCGAAGGATAACTGTTTTTTCCTTTTCTTTTTCTTTTGTAGAGCACTCTTTTCCATGTAGTGTCCCTCTTTCTTCACTCTAGGGATTTCAATCCTCTTGCTGACTATACGCCTCCATATTCCCAAATTAATTATTAGAATATTGTTGTGAAGGTCAAGAGAAAAGAAGTAAAGAGGTAAATTCAATGGTTTGTGTTTTAGAAGGTTGATTTTCATTTAGAAAGTGGTTTTTGTAAGCATGGCTGGCTAGGGTTGGGCTTAGGTGTTTAGGTTTTGTCTAAGCAAACGTTTTTCCCTCTTTTTTTGTACTTGCGCCTTAGTTTTATTTCCATTGCTTTTTATGGCTAGCTGATTTCCCTAGATCGCCCTTCGGGTTTTCGAACTAGGATATTGTGTTTTGGCCCTAACTTTTGTCTAGGTTCCTTCTTTTTGTATATTTGGGGAATCCTAGCGAACCTTATTTTGTAACCCTAACTTTTGCCTAGGCTACCCTTTATTTTTGTTCGGGTGTCCTACCGGGTTAACCCTATCTTTTGCGTAGCCCCCTTAGTGGGTTTCCTACCGGGTATTTTGCCCTTTTCTGTTTTGGCCTTTGGCTTCTATGGGCTTTTTCTTTTTTTTTGTATTTATTTTTTGTTCACAATATTGGCGAAGCATGACTTTTTTATGGTGAGGTAAAGCCTTATTTGATGCTTCTAATCAACTAGCTTGATTGTAACAGTAATGGTGAATGTTGATTATTTGGATGCGCTTTTTTATTCTTCTCCTTTTCTCTTTTTTTTCATTTATTTAGACAAGGTTATTGTGAGGTCTAGTTAGAAATAGCAAGAAGAGAAGCAGATAGTAAGAAGTATTCTTTATTAATTAATAAGGGAATATGTGCCCTAAAATGCCCGGGGTTCGGGCTATCCCCGTGAGATAATCTCTAACAATCATGGGGTTTACATCCCTTTAAATGAAGAAAAAGATCTCCTAATGACTAGGGTAGCTCTTGATGCTTGCACCCCTCCACTTCGGAAAATTTGCTTGAGTGTGCGGAGGGGAGACTTCCCTTTTCCTTTTTCCGCTCGGCCCTTAGTAGGGTCATATCCTAGGCCATGCTTGAAGGGATTGTCTTTGAATTCTTGGGGTTCCCTTATGCCTTGGGAATCTGCCCCCGGTCCTTGGCTAGGATGGTAACCATGCTTCAACATCATGCGGGCTACCTTTGTGTTTTTGGGAAGTCACTCTATGCTGGCAATTTTGAGCGCTTGAAAAGATGTTTCAAGGGCCTCTTCAGCCGCATCCACATAAGGTTGGGTGGACGGTCCACTGATCAAGATATCATCTTCTGCTTGGACCGTGACCAATTTGTCACACACTATGAACTTGACTTTTTGGTGGAGCGTCGAAGGTATTGCCTTAGCATCATGAATCCAAGGCCTGCCGAGGAGACAACTGTATGCTGGAGTAATGTCCATTACATGGAAATCGACGTCGAAGATAGTGGGTCCGACTTGAATTGGCAAATTAACTTCTCCCACTACCTCTCGTTTTGATCCGTTGAAGGCTCGAACGATGGTGCTACTTGGGCGCAGATGGGTTCCTTGTATAGTTAACTTGTCCAGTGTGCACTTGGGCATCACATTCAAGGACGACCCGTTATCCACAAGAACTTTGGCGATGAGGTATTCCTTGCACTTGATAGAAATGTGTAGGGGCTTGTCATGGTTAGATCCCTCGAGGGGGAGTTCTTCCTCTGTGAAGGTGAGGTGATCGCTTGCCATGATGTGGCCAACGATCCTCTCGACCTTTCTTGGGATATGGAGTGAGGTACATGTGCTTCGCTCAAGACCTTCAACAGGGCGTTTCTGTGCGGTTCCGAGCTCATCATTAGAGATAATAACGTTATCTTTGCAGGTGTGCGATTGAGCTGGTCTATAATGGAATACTCGCTTTGCCTTATGAATTGGAGTAATTCCTCCGTCTCCTCTTTGGATTCTTTATTTTCTTTTTCTTCTTTGGTCTTTTTATTTTTTTCCTTTATTTTTGGGGACATCTTCTTGTAAGTCCTTGGGGGAGTAGACTCTTCCACTTCTAGTCATGCCCCCGATGCCGGCTATATTCGTGATGTCTTCTTTTGTTGGTGAAGATTGTCCATATCTCCACGGTACAACTTTATTTGATTCGTAGGGGAAAGGGCGTGGCATATATAGTCGCACTGGCGTCCTTGCTCCCTCTTCTTTGTTTCTGAGGACCAACGGCCGAGGCTTGTTTTCCTCTTGTGGCGAGTCGACCGTTGGGGAAAGCTTTATTAGGAGTGGCTTTCTCTCCATTCTTCTGATTTGGAAGACGTGTCAGTTAATCCTTCATTTTTATTATCTTATTTATTAAGAATGAAGGAGGGGAAATTAATTATGCAGATGAATGATATGCATGCAAGTAGACAATTGTTGGATAAAGAAAAATTTCATTTATCTTTTTAGAAGGTGTACATTCCCCTACTCCATACTACAAAGCAACTTTTGACAAAAGCGGAAAAGCCTAAAGAAACCCACAAGTGGGTCTTGATCTCTATGTAATTCCCTCCCGGCTTCCTGGACGTGACGAGCAAGTGCTTCGCTTTGCTTTTGGACCGCCTGGCTCATATCTTCATTGTACTTTTGAGCCTCTTTGATCTTCGCTTCTTGATGGACGACCAAGGCTTGCAGTTCATCGAGTTTTTCAAGGGCTCGGTCCTTTTCTTGTAGTACTTGGCCGTACTGAGCTAGCCCGTCTCTTTCCTTACAGCGTAGCTCAGTGAGACTTCTGTTGAGTCTCCTATTGGCCTCTCGCTCTTGGCGTATTTCTGACCGAGTCTTCGTAAGTTCTTGCAACAATTCCTTGATCGTCTGAGCCTGTTTTGCTGATTCGGCCTCAAGGTGTACTGATCTGGCGGTTATTTCTTGAAGTTGGCTATCTGAGCTAGTTCTGGCAGTTTTGGATGCTCAGATAGCTTGCTCATTAGATTCAGCACACTGGTCCTTGAGGCGCTCTATTTCATGATCCTTTTTCTTGCATTGCCTTTGCAGACCGTCTATGGTGAGGATAGATTCTTGTTCTCTCTCTTCAAGGGCCCTCATCTGGGCTCCCATGATTTCTATCCTCTTGGTCAAGGCGTCGACTTGAGCTTGCAACTCTTCACTGTTGGCGCTTGTAATGAGTGGGGTGGATGGTTGAGACATCCCTCTTCTTTTTCTCCACACCTCATAGTCACCAGAGACAGCCACTCGAGCTTTTCCTAGCTCTCTATCTCCCATATAGACTGGTCTCTCCCATGTTTTTCTCACGGCTAGTGAGTTGGCGATTGTGCATGGGTCTCCAAAGAAACACAATCCTCCGAGTTCCCCTCGAGAAATCGTAGTTTGGGTTCTCATGAGTTGTCTCATAGCTACTCTAGGTGAGTAGGCTATGCAACCCCTGAGTCCTATCAGGGGTACATTCGGATAGTCTCCACATCTGACGAGGACTGGACCAGGTCGGAACCAAGGGCAGGCCCAGGATAAATTTTTGGCATCCTTTTGTTCCAACTCGTCCCTCCATTTTGAAGTTAAGCGTCGTTGGAGAGGGATTTTGGAGAAGCTCCTCAAAGGGTCGGGGAACATCCCCATGTGGCTAGAGGCGTAAAAATGTGTAATGCCCCACACGAAAAGCAGTGAAGAGCAGCAACGAAGTGTTTTTCCTTGCTTCTGGCGGCAGAATTCCACCGAGAGCAAGGTGTCGGCAAGAATTGCAGGCAAGGGACTCTTCGAGTTCACGTCCCAGGCGAAGAAGGCGTCCATGACGGCTTGATCCACTGTGTCGAGGTGGAAGGGAAACAAGATCGTTCCAAATATGATTAAGGCCAAGGTTTTGTTAAAAGCGACCCATTCTGCCCTTTTAGCCAAGTCAGACAGATGGTCTTCTAACATTGAGACTTTCCAACCCTGGATGTTCCCTTTTCCTATCAGGGTAGCCTGTCGGAAAGGAAGTTGGATGATGGCAGCGACTTGTGCAGCAGGAGTATATGCCCCGTGGCGGATATGGACCCTGGCTGATTTGGGCCATTTTAGCATAATTTCATACTCCTCTAAAGTTGGCACCATGTCAAACTGCGGAAATTCGAAGCATCGCAGACTGGAATACCAGAAGTGAATTAATACCCTGAGGAACACTTGATCGACACAGATTTTTAGCAGGTCGAGAATCCATCCATAGGTTTTCTCGAAATCGGCGCGGACCTCTGGTGGCATCACCGCGCAAAGCCGTTCCAACTTCTCAGTATGGTATCGGAGAATATCCACCTTCTTCAATTGTCTACTAGTCCCCTCCATTTTCTAAAACCAAAATGCATGCTTTATGAAAATGATGCTTGTTCGAATGAATGTGAGTGTTTATTTTTATTTATCATGTTTTGCATGATACTTATTTTTTTGAAAAATAAACTACCTATATGAGTGTAATATTTTTTATCAAGTTCCTATTTATTGTTTCAGAATTTGAGAAAAGAAAAGAAAATTCTTTTTTTTTATAGCCTTTTATCTCTTTTGTCGGACTGCGTGGCTACTTAGCTTACAAAGAACCTGAAACCAGGCTAGCTAAAAGGCAGACTATCCGAGATAAAACTATGGCTTTATGCGAAAGGGTTATTTATCGTCCCTTATCTCTTCTGTCGGAACTGCGTGGCTACTTAGCTTACAAAGAACCTGAAACCAGGTTAGCTAAAAGGCAGACTGTCCGAGATAAGGGCGTTTATTGCAAAAATATTTTTTTGTGATTTTTCTGTTGTTTGATTATGCTATGCAACAGACAAATGCAACAAACGTATGCACACACAATTCGATCATCCACGAACAGGCGAGAAGTGGTTTTAATCACGAGGTAGGATTTTCCTGCAGAAAAGTGCATTGGCGAAGGTGGGTTCTAACTGTTCTCACCAAGGCTAAGGCCCCCAATGTGCCCCCATTATAGGGTCCCCACTCTCCAGCCTTCCGACCATGCTTAGCACTAAGGCCATAGTCAGTTTTTGTGCCAAAAGAGGAAGGTTATCACCTTGAGTGGTGGTTTTCGATCACACTGGTGGGCACAAGGCCATCACTACAGCGAACCGTACCTGCCACCCACTCCCTATGGATTTCTCACTTGCCTCCGGGTATAGAGGGAACTGTAGTGTGCAAGGGTTTGTGTACAGTTTGTATTTCCAGCAATTGTGTAAGTATAACACAGACAACAGTTATTAAAGCCAAACAGTAAAACATGTTATCATACAAGGTACGGTAAAAGCGTAATTTTCTTTATTTATTTATTTTTAAGCTGGCCCATCACTAAATAGGATCAACTCTCTAGGCTTCCCCAGTGGAGTCGCCATCTATCGCCACCGTCAAAACGAGTCGGTCGGAGCGACGCGATGGTTCCGACTTTCCAATTTTTGCATTTTTTATTAGTGGTTACAACGCCTTTAGGTTGTCCGATAACCGGGCTGAACGTAGAGGCGAGGTTTTCGAAAGGGCGTTCTTGGATTGTCCGATAACCGGGCTAAACCAAGAACTAGTTTTTTAAGGGTTCTCTAGAGTCGCCACCGATGTTTTTACTGGAAACATCGGAAAAGGAGTTTAAAAGGCGTTGGTTTTCGAAAAACCAACTTTGGTCATTAGAACCAGAGTTGGGTAAGGGAGTTAGTTACGCGTAAAGGAAGTGTTAGTTCCTTTACAACGCCCCTTTCGGGTTCCCTATGATAGGCCAGCTATTCTAAGTAAATAAACCGAAAAATACGCTTTTACCCTTTTATTTTGCGGAATTTAAATTATGACTACATTGCCCTAATGTCTGTCGCGTAATTTAAATAAAGCAGTAAAGTAGAGAGAGAGGGATTAGAAACCTTCGAAGCAAGCTTTCTATTAATTCTTTGATAAAATAGGGTGCTTTGCGGCAACCCTTCACTCTACACAGCGTCGAAAACCTCTCGAAACGCTCAGAAACACTCTTAGAAACGCTCAGAAACTTCGGAAATGCTTCGGAGGGGTTCTAGAGAGAGAATTTGGTGATGTGACTAGAGAGCGAGTGAGAAAACTATGTGGAATGAAGGGAATGGAGCCCCTATTTATAGGAATTCGCGCCTGTCAGGTCGAGATGGGTCGTCTCGTCTGACAAGGTCGAGACGGCCGTCTCGCCAATCGAGACGGCCGTCTCGCCTTGCTGGAATGGCGAGACGGCCGTCTCACCAAATGAGACGGCTGTCTCACCATTCGCAGGTGGCGAGACGGCCGTCTCGCCACTGGTGCAAGGCGAGACGGCGGTCTCGAATTCGAGACGGCGGTCTCGACCCTCAAAGGCAAAAATCCTTTATTTTTGTGCCAAAAAAACCTCCTAACCTAGCATGGGGCCTAATAGTCTCTCCTAGTGGCTTCTTAGGCTTCATCCATCCTCGAAAAGGAGGTCTTCTGGTCTTTATTATGAGGTGGGGCAAGATTTGGGGTCTACATTTCTTTTTCTTTTTCTTTTCCTTTCTTGTGCTTTCTTGTGTTGGTTTTTTTATACATGCTTATGTTTCATTAATACAGAGGCATTTTTATAAATTGGTCAAGAGAAAAGAGGTAAAAGACAATTTTATTGATATGAACAAATGGTTTATTTTTACAGAAGGATTTATAAAAGGGATTTAGAAGCAGGGCTGGCCAAGGTCGGCTACACTGTATAAGATATAACAATCATGTCCCTGATTTCTGTTTCCCTATTTTTCTTGGTTGCTTCAGTTGAGATGCTATAGCTCGGAGTGAAGATCATGCGAAGTCTGCATGCTTCTGGGAAGGGCATTACCTTAGTCGTCTTGCGGTTTTCGACTAAGATAATCATTGCTTTTTTTTTTCTTTTTTTTTTTTTTGAACCTCTAATTTTTGCCTAGGACGTGTCCTAGCGAGGAATATGGACCCTATCTTTTGCCCAGGACGCTCTTTGCGAGTTTTCATCCTGACGGGTCATGAGCAATGTCTTCAAGCGTAATATTTCTTCACCACATCTGAGTTGATTGGATGTCGAAGCTCTTCTCCGTCCATGTTAGTGAGGATAAGGGCTCCTCCTGAGAAGGCTCGCTTGACCACAAAGGGTCCTTCATAGTTTACTACCCATTTTCCAATTTTGTCCTTCTGGGTGGGAAGTAATTTCTTTATTACCAGATCCCCTTCTTGGAAAGTGCGGGGATTGATTTTCTTATCGTAGGCTTTCTTAATCTTCTTTTGATAAACTTGCCCGCGACATATGGTGTCCAACCATTTTTCTTCAATTAGGTTAAGCTGGTCGTACCGATTCTGGACTCATTCTGCTTCTGTTAGCTTCGCTTCCATAATGACTCTTAGGGAGGGTATCTCAATTTCTACCGACAACACCGCTTCCATGCCGTATACGAGGGAGAATGGGGTGGCCCCAGTGGAGGTCCTTACGGAAGTTCGATATCCGTGTAAGGAAAAGGGTAGCATTTCATGCCAATCCCTGTAAGTTATCACCATCTATTGGATGATTCTTTTGATGTTTTTTTTAGCTACCTCTACTGCCCCATTCATCTTAGGTCGGTATGGAGAGGAATTGTGGTGTTGAATTTTGAAATCTTGGCATAATTCCTCCATCATCTTATTGTTTAGATTGGTCCCATTATCAGTAATGAGCCGATGAGGGATACCATACCGACATAGAATATTCCTCTTGATGAAGGTGGTCACCACTTTTCTAGTCACGTGTGCATATGATGTTGCCTCTACCCATTTGGTGAAATAGTCAATGGCCACCAAGATAAAACGGTGACCATTAGATGCTTTTGGCTCAATGGGTCCGATGACATCCATGCCCCACATAGAGAATGGCCATGGTGTAGCTAGGGCGCTAAGAGGTGCGGGTGGAACGCGAATATTATCGGTATGGATTTGGCACTTGTGACATTTTTTAGCATGTTGGTGACAATCTGCCTCCATTGTGGACCAGAAATACCTTGCCCTTAAGATTTTCTTTGTCATGACATGCCCAGGTGCGTGGGTCCCAAAAGCTCCTTTGTGAATTTCTTTTATTAGAGTTTGGGCCTCCTTATGATCCACACATCTTAATAGGGTGGAGTCGAAGCTTTTCTTGTAGAGGGTTTCTCCAATCAGAACAAACCCTACAACCCTTTTACGAATGGTCCTTTTATCATTATCATTAATTCCTTCGGGATATTCGCCCTTCATGAGGTATCGCTTGATGTCGTGATACTAGGGGTTTTGATCGTGCTCGCCATTTACTGTCATGCAAAAAGCTTGTTTGTCATGCAACTTGATTTGAATGGTTGGCATCTCATGCTCTTGACCTAAGGAGAACATGGATGATAGAGTAGCGAGGGCGTCTGCAAATTGATTGTCCTCCCGAGGAACATACTTGAAGGTGACGCTTTCCATCCTTAAAACTAAATAGCGGATGTGTTTTAGATATGGGATTAATTTAGAGTTCCGGGTTTCCCATTCACCCTTAAGTTGATAGATGACAAGGGATGAATCGCCGAAAACTTTTAGTTTGGTAACCCCATGATCTAGAGCTGCTTGGATTCCCAGTGCGCACGCTTCATATTCGGCCATGTTATTAGTACAATCAAAATTCAACCTGGCCGTTACGGGGATATATTTCTTTTCTGGGGATATCAAAATAGCTCTTATCCCATGTCCAAGCATGTTTGAGGCTCCGTCGAAGAACATGGTCCATGCCTCCTCTATGGTCTCTTTGTTTTCAATGTGCATGATATGTTCATCGGGAAAGTCGTCCTATAGGGACTGATACTCGTTTGTCGATCCATGGGCTAGATAGTCCGCTAGGGGGCTACCTTTAATATCTTTCTGGTTGACATGGACAATGTCGAATTCTGAGAGGAGCACTTGCCACCTAGCTATCCTCCCGGTCAAAATGGGCTTCTCGAAGAGGTACTTGATTGGGTCCATTTTGGAGACCAACCATATTGTGTGTCGAGCCATGTACTGTCGGAGACGCTGAGTTACCCACACCAATGCACAACAGGTTTTTTCGAATGGTGTATAATGGGTCTCACAATCTAGGAACTTTTTGCTGAGATAATATATGGCTCGCTCCTTTTTCCCGATTTCATCTTGTTGACCGAGCACACACCCCATGGATTCTTCGAGTATTGACAGGTATAGGATTAGAGGTCTTCCTTCAACGGGTGGTACCAATACTGGTGGATTGGTTAAGCATGTTTTGATTTTATCGAACGCTTGTTGGCATTCTTCATTTCACACCGTTGGCTAGTTTTTACGCAACAGCTTAAAGATGGGTATACATTTATCTGTCAGCTATGCGATGAAACGGGCAATATAGTTGATTCGCCCCAAAAATCCTCTAACCTCCTTCTCCGTTCCTGGTTGGGGCATTTCCAAAATTTCCTTGGTCTTATCGGGGTCTACCTTGATTCCCCTTTTGCTGACAATGAACCCTAAGAGTTTGTTTGACCGTACTCTAAAAGTACATTTTGCCGGGTTCAATTTGAGTTGGTACTTTCGAAGCCGATTGAATAGCTTCTTGAGATATTGGATATGGTCCACTTCGTTTCTAGACTTGGCGATCATGTCATCCACGTATACTTCTATTTCCTTGTGGATCATATCGTGGAATAGTGTGACCATAGCCCTTTGATAGGTGGCCCCTGTGTTTTTGAGTCCGAAAGGCATCACTCTATAGCAGAAGGTACCCCATGGTGTGATAAAGGAGGTTTTCTCTCTATCCTCGACGGCCAACTTAATTTGATTGTACCCCGCATATCCGTCCATGAAGGAATAAAGCGTGTTTGTACCGGTGTGATCTACTAATGTGTCTATGTGTGGCAAGGGGAAGTCATCCTTTGGACTTGCTCGATTGAGGTCCCTATAGTCCATGCATACCCTGACCTTACCATTTTTCTTGATAACGGGCACTATGTTGGCTAACCATTCTAGATACTTGGACACTATTAGGAAGTTGGCGTCCAATTGTCTTTGTACCTCTTCCTTAATCATCAAGGACCAATCCGGCTTGATTCTTCTGAGCTTTTGTTTTACAGGTCAGAATCCTTCTTTTAATGGCAATCGATGTTCTACTATGCTTGTATCGAGCCTAGGCATGTCATGATAGGACCAGGCGAACACATCCACATATTCCTTTAAAAGTTGTGCCAATCCCTCCCTTATGCTACTATCTATTTGGGTGCCGATATTTATCTTTTTCTCATCATCCCCTTCTCCCAAATTAATAATTTTCGTTTCCTCTTGGTGCGGCTGTAAAATGCGCGCTTCCTTCTCCAACATTCTTTGCATGTCCGGGGAAATGGTCCCCTGCTCACTGTCGGACTCGACCCATTCACCTTCGGCTTCCGGGGTCCATAGAGATTCATCAATCACAGACATGATATGTTTTAGGTTCTGTTTTAGTCATAGATTTTATTATTCAATTATTTCTGGAAGAATAATAAAATAGAAGAGGGAAAAGAATGAAGAAATGAATATGACAAAAAAAAATGTCTCATGTATTAAAGAAAGGAAAGCGTATTTACATGCCCTTTTAGTCAATGTTCTCGCGGCCACGGGCGGGAACCGTGGGAAATACAAGAGAAAGCTTAAAAAAGGAACCCTAGGAGCTGATCCTCCCGATCCTTTCCCCCCATTACTCTGATTTTGATAGAGGTTTGGAGTCCACATCAGAAGCAGAGGCATCAAAGGTTATCCACCCGGTGTCGATCAATTCTTAGACCCGATACTTCAGGGTCAAGCAATTTTTTGTTGAGTGCCCAGGTGAACCCGTGTGGTAGTCGCATTTCTCGCTCGGTTTATACCACTCGGGATAGGGAGGCTCCATCTTTTTAGGAGGGGCGCAGGTTAAGAGCTTGGCCTCCAATAGCTGAGGCAACAATTTTCCATAGGAAGTTGAGATAGGAGTGAACTTCCTTTCTCTCTTACGAGGTTGGCGAGCCGTTTGTGGAGCGGAAGAAGGAGTAGTGAAGTTAATTGCATGTACAGCTTCATCCTTCTTCTTGCCAGTGGTTTTTCTAAATGAGACGCCAGCATGGGAAGATTGTGCTATCTTCCCACTTCTCAGCCTTTGCTCCACTCTCTCCCCTACAGTGACTATGTCCGAGAAAAGATTAGATGTACTGGCTATCGCCTTGTCGTAGTAAGCTCTAGTCAGTGAGTCTATGAACATAGCCACCGTTTCCTTGTCCGTTAGCGAGGCTCTATTTGGGCGGCCATTTCCCTCCACCTTTGTGTGTATGCTTTGAAGGATTCGTCGTTCCTTTTGCTTAGGGTCCTAAGATCTGAACTGTCATGGGTCAGATCGATGTTGTATCGGTAACGACGAAGGAAAGCATCAACCAGCTGCTTCCAATTTTGGACCTGTCCTTTTTCCAACTGCATGTACTAGTTGAGGGCTGAGTTAGCCTAGCTCTCCTGGAAGTAGTGAATCAGGAGCTTTTCGTTATCAGCATGCGTAGCCATCTTACGACAGTACATCGTAAGATGGTTCTTGGGGCAGGTCAGTCCGACGTACTTAGGGAAGTCTGGGACCTTGAATTTCAGAGGGAAATGGATATTCTTGACTAGACACATGTCCTCCACCTCTTTAACGTCAAAGTTGTGTCCTTCTACCGCCTTCAACCTCTCCTCCAGGGTGGTGATTTGTTGCTTGGACACTTTCAAGGTGTGGATGTGCATTGCCCGAGCGTCGGATTGGATAGGGCCCTTTTAGTCGAAAAGGAATTCCTCTTCTTCTTCTACTTGTGGCGAGAGGCTCGATCAGCTTGAGTCTCACCTTTATTTTAACTCTGTTGGCGCATGGCTTCCATCAGCAGCGCCATTTTCTCCCAGAGGGTGTTAACCTCGGCGATGAGCTTGCGATTTTGCTCTTCCAGGTTCTCCATGGCTTTGGCTTTTTGCGCGCGGGTTCGAACGGGGAAAGGACCAGCCACTTTCTAGAATGCCCAAAAATTTTATTAATGAAATGAATGATAAGTGTGGGATTAGTATCTTTTAAGACAATGACTTTAGGTATCATCCATTAAGCTTATGCTCTGGAGGGTACCCCACCCACTTTGGTATAGTGGTTCCTTCCTTGTCGGAGATCACCATATACTTTTAGTACATTTGTCCCTTCCCTATGGATGATTACAAATGTGCTTGGGGCCTCTTTCGTCTTTGTCTTAGAGATATTTAATGCCCCCTAGCATGAATGTGCTTTATGATAGTTTTTAGAATGATGTTAATGTGTACTTTCCTTTTATTTTCTCTCTTGGTTTTTCCACTTATGACATGATGCGGAATGATTTGACTTTGTCGTAAATTGTTTTTATGGTTTTACTTGTTTTTCTATTTTTTGTTTTAGCGCCTTTTATCTCTTCTATCGGACTATGTGGCTATTTAGCTTACAAAGAACCTGAAATCAGGCTAGCTAAAAGGTAGACTGTCCGAGATAAAAATGGATTATTGCGAAAGAATAATGTTAGCATCCCTTATCTCTTCTGTCGGACAGTGTGGCTACTTAGCTTGCAAAGAACCTGAAACCAGGCTAGCTAAAAGGTAGACTGTCCGAGATATGGGTGTTTATTGCGAAAATATTTTTGTGATTTTTCTGTTTTTATCTGTTGTTTGGTTATGCTATGCAATCAAATGCAACAAACAAATGCGCACACAATTCACTCATCAGCGAACGCGTAAGAAGACGTTTTAATTATGAGGTAGGGTTTTCCTGCAGAAAAGTTTATTGGCAAAGGTAGGTTCTAACTATTCTCACCAAGGCTTAGGTCCCCTAAGGTGCCCCCATTATAGGGTCCCCACTCTCCAGCCTTTCGACCATGCTTAGCACTAAGGCCATAGTCAGTCTGTGTGCCAAAAGAGGAAGGTTATCACCTTGAGTGGTGGTTTCCGATCATACCAGTGGGTTGCATGGCCCTCACTACGGCAAACCGTACCTACCACCCACTCCCTATGGATTTCTCACTTGCCCCCGGGTATAGAGGGAACTGTTGTGTGCAAAGGATTGTGTACAGTTTGTATTTCAAACAATTGCGTAAGAATAAACAAACAACAGTTATTAAAGCCAAGCAAATAAACATGTTATAAAACAAGGTAGGGTAAAAGTGAAATTTCTAAGTTTATTTATTAAACTGGCCCATCAATAAATGGGATAAACTCTCTAGGCTTCCTCAGTGAATTCGTCATCTGTCGCCGCCGTCAAAAGAGGCGATCGAAGCGATGCAATGGTTTCGACTTCCATTTTCGCGTTTTATATGGGTGGTGTTACAACGCCTCTAGGTTGTCCGATAACCAGGTTGGACCTAGGGGTGAGGTTTTCGAAAGGGAGCTTTTAGGTTGTCCGATAATCGGGCTGGACCTAAAAGTAAGGTTTTCGAAGAGGGTTCTTATGGAGTCGCCACCGATGTTTTTACTGAAAACATCGGAAAAGGAAAAAAGAAGGCGTTGGTGTTTTAAGAAAAACCAACTTTGGTCGTTATAACCAGAGTTGGGTAAGGGAGTTAGTTACGTGTAGGGAAGGTATTAGCCTCCCTATGCGCCCCTTTCGGGTTCCCTATGATGGACCAGTTATTTTATAAACAAACTTTTAAAATGACGCTTTTACCCTTTTATTTGCGGAATTATAATATAATGACTACATGACCCTAGTAGCTATTGCACAAATTAATATAAGTAAAAAAAAGATGGTAAAAGAGAGGGAGAGAGTGAAGAAACCTCCAGAGCAAGCTTTGATTAATTCTTTAGAAATTAGGACGTGTTTTGGCAGTCCTTTCGCTCTACAACGTTGACTTTTCTCTCTCGCAATGCTATAAAAACTCTCTAAGAACTCTCAGAAAACTCCGGAAATGCTTCGGAGGGGCTCTAAAAGAAGAATTCTAAGAAATGCTAGAAGGAAAGGTGGAAGAACTGTGTGAAATGAAGGGGAGAGCGCCCCCCTTTTATAAAGATTCGTGCCTGTCAGGTCGAGACCGCTGTCTCGCCTGGCAAGGTCGAGACGGTCGTCTCGCCATTTGGGACGGCAGTCTCGTCTTTAACAAATGGCGAGACAGTCGTCTGGCCAATCGGGATGGCTGTATCGACTTGCCAAATGGCGAGAGGGCCGTCTCGCCAAACGAGAAGGTGGTCTCGTCATGGCAAGTGGCGAGACGGCGGTCTCGACTTTGCCATTGACGAGACGGTGGTCCCGATAAGCAAGATGGCGGTCCTGATAAGCAAGACGGTGGTCTTGACCCTTAAGGTGGAAATCCTTATTTTTTGTACAGAAAAGCCTTCCTACTCTAATATGGGGCCTAATAGTCTATCGTAGGGACCTTTTAGGCCTTGCCCATCTTCAAATTGGAGGTCTTCTGCTCTTTATTTTGAGACCAGGCAAGATTTGGGGTCTACATGCCTTCTCATTATCTCTAAGAACTGAGATTAACTTTTCTTCTTTAGAGTCCGTCAAGGCATTGCTAATCACCACTGGCTTGTTACCTCCATCTGCAAGAAAAACATATTTTAAATGATTAGGTAATACCTTTAACTCCAACTTCTGACTTTCTATTTCATTTTCAAGCTTTAATTTCTCAGACTTTATTTCCCTTGATACATCCTCCTGTGCTGAATCAAGATGCTTCAGAAATTCCACAACTTCTTCTTCATCTTTTTCATCAAATTCATCACCAACACCTATCAAGGCTTTTTCCAGTGGGTTTGATTTGGTCATTTGCTTCCTTGTTTCCTGGAAAATTTCATCTACAACATCCATTCTGAGACATTGTTGTTTATCTTTGGGATGCCTCATTGCTTCAAAGACATTAAAATTGACTTCATCATCTCTATTCTGACCTTTAATTTGCCATCATCCACATTAATAATGACCTTAGTAGTCTTCATAAAAGACCTTCCCAGTATCAGAGGAACTTCAAGATCTTCTTCCATATCCATCACAACAAAATCAACTGGGAACACAAATTTATCAACTCTCACTAAGACATCCTCTGCCACACCATAAGGGAATTTCAGAGATCTATCAGCAAGCTGAAGAGTCATTCTTGTAGGCTTTACTTCTAAGTCCCCCATTCTTTTAAGCATGGACAAAGGCATTAGATTTATGCTAGCATCCAAATCAAGCAACGTCTTACCTACTGGTAATGTCCCAATTGTGACTGGTATAGTGAAACTTCCAGGGTCCTTGGACTTTGGAGGTAGTGATTTTTGGAATATGGCACTGCACCCTGCTTCTAACTCCACTGTTTCAACATTAAATCTCCTTTTCTTGGTTAAGAGCTCTTTCATGAATTTTGCATAGGTTGGCATCTGCTCCATAGCCTCCACAAATAGAATATTAATTTGCAACCGCTTGAAAATATCCATAAATCTAGCAAATTGTCTTTCTTTATCATTCTTGGAAGGATTAGGAGGGTATGGTGTTAGAAAACGAGGCTGAGATCAAGAGGGGGGGTGAATTGATCTTTGAAATATTTTCGCAATTAACAGATTATCTATTTCAAAGATTAAGTAATCCGACCAATTCTTGAATCACACAGCAGGCAATCAAAAATAAATGCAGTCACAGAATTAAAGAAGAGAAAGGTTTAGAAAGATATCACCAAAGTTTATACTGGTTCACCCAATCCCAGGGCTACGTCCAGTCTCCAGCCAAATTCCAGCTGGGTTCCACTAGATTGAATGTTTTATAGATTACAACCTTAATCACACACTCAATCTACCACAAGAACCACAATTCCAGTTCCTGCACCTAACCTTTCACCAAGAACCAAATTCCAGTTCTTGACCTACCCTGCAGCCAAATTCCAGCTACAGAAACCAGTGCCCACAATTCCAGGCACCCACAATACAGTAAAAGAAAGTAAAGAAACAAACAGAAGAAACTAAAATGCTCAAACCAGTTTTATGCAGTTCTGCAATATGTGTTTCTTCAAAAGAATGCAATTTTGCCTCAAGAAAGAACTTTGATGAACTTCACAAAAACTAGCGTGATTCTTTCTTGAAAATAGCACTTTTGATTGCTTGATTGATTGCTAAAAGATGTATATCAGATGATGTATAAAAAGTTCAAGCAACTCTGTTTATATAGAAGATTTTCAAAACTGCTGGTTTAATTAATCTGTTAAAATAATCTTTTAATCTGTTGAAAGTCTTGTTTTAATCTGTTAAATCTTCTTTTAATCCATTAAAACGTTCTTGATTATTTTCTAGATTTGTTTTAACTGATACGACAACGTTTATATCAATTAAAACTCTTTGTAAAAAATCTTCTAATTTGTTTTAATCGATTTTCTCGTGTTTTAATCGATTAAAATACTACAAAACTTTCTTGTAAACTTTTCCAAGTGATTTTAACTGATAAAAATCTGTTTTAATCGATTAAAACGCTAAGCAGAAATTTTCTTAAGTTGATTTAATCGATTGAAACGCAGTTTAATCGATTAAAATAATTCTGAACAGTCATAACTCAATTCTGATCGATCATATCTGGTTCTGATCGGTCATAAACCCATTCTGATCGGTCATCTGCTACTCCAAGTGGTTTTAATCGATTGAAACGAAGTTGTATCGATTAAAATACTGCCAGAACACTTCTCTGAACTATTTAAGTGATTTTAATCGGTTATTTCGAAACTGTATCAGTTAAAATACTGACAGAAGGTTTTCAAAACTTCCTTTAATGAAAACAATCGGTTATTTCGAAGTTATATCAGTTAAAAACCTGTTATAAAAGTGTGAAGAACA
Organism: Sphenostylis stenocarpa; assembly: GCA_963425845.1. Lineage (NCBI taxonomy): Eukaryota > Viridiplantae > Streptophyta > Magnoliopsida > Fabales > Fabaceae > Sphenostylis > Sphenostylis stenocarpa. The sequence goes on along the minus strand of OY731402.1, from coordinate 13,524,232 downwards.
TTTTAGTTGATAAAGCTTATAAGCTATTAGTTAAAATAGTTGATTAAGAAAGCTTTTATCAAAATACTTTGGTTTTGACCGTTTAATCGCTTTTAGAGGCATTTTGCAAAATCTTTTAAGTGAAGAAACTTCATGCAGCAGAAAAGATAAAAATGATTATACCTACGCAGAGCTACAGATACACTAATCCCTCTACACTTTATCTAAGTGACCTTTGACTGCCACAAAGTAGCCTTTGACTTCATTCTTGACTTCATCAAATCAACAAGATCTTTGCCAAAGTAAATCAATAAGATCTTCATCACTTTCAGTCTCCCCCTATTTGATGAAGACAAACATTACTTTGAAAAATAACTCTGCAGAAGAAGTCACTTGATAAAATAGATTAGTGAGTAATAAAAAATTAATCAGTTTATTCATTTCTCCCCCTAAATTGCTGCTCCCCCTAAATAAGGAATTATTTCTCCCTAAATTGATCAGAAGTAAAGCAATTATTTCTCCCCCTTTAGACTTCATCAAAAAATAGGGAATAGAGGAACAACATGATGCATGGTATGTATTAGATTTTGAAAATAGTAAAAATATGGATACAATACCCTACTCATGTGAAGATCAATCAAAGTTGATTCAAACTTATCTTCATTAACACGTTTGTAATGAATACAATTAACACGTGTAAAGATAAGGGAATCATGCTTTAGTAGCATGTTACAAGAACAGCCATTAACTAAAGCCTTTAATTTTTCTTCCCAGAGTAAAAATCGATTAAAAACAGGACAAAATCGATTAAAAAGTTCTTGTTAATGGTTTTAATAGATTGAAATAAAGTTTTAATCGATTAAAACAGTGATGAAATTTGAAAGTTTAAAACATAAGTTGATATAATCGATTAAATCGACATTTAATCTATTAAAACAGTAAAGAAAAATGTTGTATAAGTGTTTTCAATCGATTTAAAACTTGTTTGTATCGATTAAAACAACCAGTTTTGAAATTTAAGCAATGTTTGATGCATCTATCATGCCTAATTCAGTGCGAATTTTGTAAAAACGATCACGAGCAAGAGGTTTTGTAAAAATATCTGCTAGTTCTTTTTCAGTTTCTATGAAGAAAATTTCACAATCACCTTTCAAAACATGATCTCTAATGAAATGATGTCTAATTTCTATATGTTTTGTCCTAGAATGTTGAATTGGGTTTTTAGATAACATAATGGCACTAGTATTTTCACATAACAGAGGAATCTTTCTAAGAATTAACCAAAGAGATTGAGCACAACAACTTCCAGCTGCAATGTACTCCGCTTCAGCTGTAGAAAGAGCAACACATGATTGCTTTTTACTATGCCATGAGATTAGACTGCTTCCAAGGAGATGACAGGTGCCACTGGTGCTTTTCCTATCAAGTTTACAACCTGCAAAATCTGAGTTAGAATATCCAATTAAACTTAGTTTGGACTCACTAGGATACCATAACCCAACATTTAACGTTCCTTTGAGATATTTGAGGGTTCTTTTTGCAGCAGTAAGATGTGATTCTTTTGGTGCAGATTGAAACCTGGCACACATACAAACACTGAACATAATGTCAGGTCTACTTGTTGTTAGATATAGCAAAGAACCAATAAGTCCTCTATATTTGGTTTCATCAACAGCTTTTCCTTTTTCATCAGAATCAAGATAGCAATTTGTGGACATAGGTGTTGATGCTTCTTTGCAATGTTCCATTTCAAATTTCTTTAAAAGTTCTGTGCAGTATTTAGATTGATGCAGAAAACTTCCTTCTTTAAGTTGTTTAACTTATAATCCAAGAAAGTAGTTGAGTTCTCCCATCATAGGCATCTCAAATTCTCCTTGCATATCTTTGATAAAATCTTTACATAAAGATACATTAGTGGCTCCAAATATGATGTCATCAACATATACTTGAACTAGAATTACCTCATTATTCAATTTTTTCAGGAATAAAGTTTTATCAACCAAACCTCTTTGATAGCCCTTAGAAATGAGAAAATTACTTAACCTTTCATACCATTGTCTTGGGGCTTTTTTGAGACCATACAAAGCTTTCTTTAGTCTATAAACATATTCTGGATGAATATGATCTTCGAAACCAGGTGGTTGTGTAACAAAAACTTCTTCATTCAAGTAGCCATTTAAGAAAGCACTTTTGACATCCATTTGAAATAACCTGAAACTTTTCATTGAAGCATAAGCAAGTAAAAGTCTAACAGCCTCTAATCTAGCAACAGGAGCATATGTTTCATCAAAATCAATTCCTTCTTACTGATTATACCCTTTAGCAACTAATCTGGCCTTGTTTCTAGTGATTATACCATTTTCATGCATTTTATTCCTAAAAACCCATTTTGTACCTACAATATTTGCATTATCCAGTTTTGGAATTAATTCCCATGCTTCATTTCTAGTGAATTGATTTAATTTATCATGCATAGCATTAATCCAGTTATTATCCTTTAATGCATCAGATATGGTTTTAGGTTCAATTTGAGATACAAATGCCATGTGATTGCAAAATTTATTTAAAGATCTTCTAGTGGAAACTCCCTGATTTATTTCACCAATAATGTTGTCTATTGAAAGATTTCTTGGAGTTTTCCAATCTTTAGGCAGTTGTTCTTCAGTTTCTTCAATTTCTTCAACCTGTTTTTGAGAAGCTTCTGATTCTGGCAGTTTTAACTGATACATTTTATCAGTTAAAACATCATCTTCTGTACTATATTCTGAAATATTCTGCACACTTGGGTTAGTCTCATCAAATACAACATGGACAGATTCTTCTACGGTATTTAGCCTTTTGTTAAAGATTCTATAGGCATGGCTATTCAATGAATATCCCAAGAAGATACCTTCATCTGATTTGGAATCAAACTTTCCAAGACTTTCCTTTCCATTGTTTAAAACAAAAACCTTACTTCCAAATACTCTGAAATAGTTTATGTTAGGCTTTTTACCTTTGAATAATTCATAGGGGGTTTTCTTAAGAAAAGGTCTGATTAAAACACGGTTTAATACATGGCAAGTAGTGCTAACGGCATCAGCCCAAAAATATTTTGGTAATGCTTTCTCATTCAGCATTGTCCTAGCTAGCTCTTCAAGAGAACGATTTTTCCTTTCAACTACACCATTCTGTTGAGGAGTTCTAGGAGCAGAAAAATTATGCTTGATACCATGTTTATCACAAAATTTATTGAAATTTTCGTTTGAAAATTCTCCTCCATGATCACTTTGAATACAAGAGATAAAATAGCCTTTTTCATTTTGAATTTGTTTCACAAATTTCTTAAACAAATGGAAAGTATCAGATTTTAATTTTAAAAATAATGTCCAGGTAAATCTTAAGTAATCATCTACTATAACCAATGCATATAGATTTCCTCCTAAACTCATAGTTTTAGAAGGACCAAAGAGATCCATGTGCAAAAGTTCAAGAGGTCTAGATGTTGAAACAATATTTTTCTGTGAAAAAGAATTCTTTACTTGTTTCCCCTTTTGACATGCATCACATACTTTGTCTTTCACAAACTTAAGTTTAGGTAAGCCAACTACAAGATCTCTAGAAATCAGTTTGTTTAGATGATTCATATGAATATGAGCTAACCTCCTATGCCACAACCAAGAATCATTTTCTTTAGAAATTAAGCAACGAGTTTTTCGCGAAATTAGTATCTAACATGTAAATATTGTTGATCCTCTTACCGAGTAATTAGTACATGTTACGAATCCGATTTGATTATCGACATTGATTTTGCCCAAAGACAAATTTGTGTCCTTTATCACAAAGCTGGCTAATACTAATCAAATTATGTTTTAAACCCTCAACATATAATACATTGTTGATAATACCTGATTCTGCGCATTTGATGTCACCTATTCCAAGGATTCTTCCTTTGTTATTATCCCCATAGACAACAGTCCCACCATTCTTTAGTTTTAAGTTGTAAAATTTTGTAATATCACCTGTCATGTGTTTAGAACAGCCACTGTCAAGGTACTAGAGATCTTCAGTTTGTTTTGCCTGAAAGAGAAATTAGTATAGTTGCAGTACTAAATGATACAGAGTTGAAATACACAATAAATTCTGTACTGGAAGTAACATTTTAATCGATTAATTTGATATTCAATCGATTAATCAAGCTCTCGAAAAGAAAATATCAAAATAATAATCGATTTATACGAGAGATAATCGGTTAATTTTATCCTTTTAATGATTTTAACTGATATAAACCCATTTTAATCAATTAAAATAGCTAAACTATATTCCAGAGAACATTTTAATCGATTAAAACTGTACGTCCAAGAATCCAGAAACAGATTTTGTTGATTTGGTACCCAGGGACTTCCAGATTTTGTTCCTGCAAAACAGATTTGGCATATTTCTGGTACCCCTTTTTAATTACTGGGTCCAATTATGTTATTTGAAATGAATTTTTGGGTATCCACTTCATTCTACCTTTAGGAATAGTATATTTCTTAATTCTACAATACTTCACAGAATGCCCTTTCTTCATGCAGTAAAAACATCTAATAAATGGAGATGACATAGATTTATTATGTGCAAAATAGTTTTTAAATGCTCTAGTTTTCTTTCCAATAGAAGGTGTAAAACCTATACCACCACGATCAATAACTAATTTTTGAGAATCAAGTATCATATCAAGAGTAGTTTTTCCTTGTGCAAGTTTAGATGCAGTTTTTATTAAGTATGATAATTTTTTTTGTAACTCAGGACAGTCTTTGCAATCTTTAACATTACACATGTAATCAAAATTATTACCTAATTCCAAATTCTCATTCTTGGTTTCTTCATCAACTATTTTCTTTTCAAGAACAGTGATCTTGTTTTCTAATAAACTATTCATGCTTTTTAATCTTTTATTTTCAGTTTCTAATCTTTTAGCTACTGCATCCATTTCATAAAAAGCATCTTATAATGAACTATAATTCATAGTGGTTGTTGAGTCAAAACTTACACTGGTTATCGGCGAATCTGAGTTGACCATTAAGCATATCTCTGTTGTTTCTTCATAGGTCATTTCAAGGATCTTCCACATTTGTGCAGCAGTTTGACAATGTGTTATCCTGAAAAAATCATTTTTGTTAAGTGCAGATATGATGATATTTTTGGCAATACAATCATCTTGAATTAATTTCTTTTCACAGTCATTTAAGCTAGACCAATCTTTGTTAAAATTATCAGTTTCTTGTTCAATGATATTCCAAACATTTATACTAACAGATTCAATAAAGATCTCCATCCTAATCTTCCAAAATGGATAATCTGTTCCACAAAACAGTGGAGGTCTATCAATACAAGCACCCTCAGAAAATTTATTTCCAGCCATGGATCGAAAGACTTGAATAACTCTCAAGAACCTTGCTCTTGATACCAATTGTTAGAAAAAGAGGCTGAGATCAAGAGGGGGGTGAATTGATCTTTGAAAGATTTTCGCAATTAACAGATTATCTATTTCAAATATTAAGTAATCCGACCAATTCTTGAATCACACAGCAGGCAATAAAAAATAAATGCAGTCATAGAATTAAAGAAGAGAAAGGTTTAGAAAGATATCACCAAAGTTTATACTGGTTCACCCAATCCCAGGGCTACATCCATTCTCCAGCCAAATTCCATCTGGGTTCCACTAGATTGAATGTTTTACAGATTACAACCTTAATCACACACTCAATCTACCACAAGAACCACAATTCCAGTTTCTGCACCTAACCTTTCACCAAGAACCAAATTCCAGTTCTTGACCTACCCTACAGCCAAATTCCAGCTACAGAAACCAGTGCCCACAATTCCAGGCACCCACAATACAGTAAAAGAAAGTAAAGAAACAAATAGAAGAAACTAAAACGCTCAAACCAGTTTTATGCAGTTCTGCAATGTGTTTCTTCAAAAGAATGCAATTTTTCCTCAAGAAAGAACTTTGATGAACTTCACAAAAACTAGCGTGATTCTTTCTTGAAAATAGCACTTTTGATTGCTTGATTGATTGCTAAAAGATATATATCAGATGATGTATAAAAAGTTCAAGCAACTCTGTTTATATAGAAGATTTTCAAAACTGCTGGTTTAATTAATCTGTTAAAATAATCTTTTAATCTGTTGAAAGTCTTGTTTTAATCTGTTACATCTTCTTTTAATCCATTAAAACGTTCTTGATTATTTTCCAGATTTGTTTTAATTGATATGACAACGTTTATATCAATTAAAACTCTTTGTAAAAAATCTTCTAATTTTTTTAATCGATTGTTTCGTGTTTCAATCGATTAAAACAACTGTAAAACTTTCTTGTAAACTTTTCCAAGTGATTTTAACTGATAAAAATCTGTTTTAATCGATTAAAACGCTAAGCAGAAATTTTCTTAAGTTGATTTAATCGATTGAAACGCACTTTAATCGATTAAAATAATTCGATCGGTCATAACTCAATTCGATCGATCATATTTGATTCGATCGGTCATAAACCCATTCTGATCGGTCATCTGCTACTCCAAGTGGTTTTAATCGATTGAAACGAAGTTGTATCGATTAAAATACTGCCAGAACACTTCTCTAAACTATTTAAGTGATTTTAATCGGTTATTTCGAAATTGTATCAGTTAAAATACTGACAGAAGGTTTTCAAAACTTCCTTTAATGAAAACAATTGGTTATTTCGAAGTTATATCAGTTAAAAACCTGTTATAAAAGTGTGAAGAACATTTTAGTTGATAAAGCTTATAAGCTATTAGTTAAAATAGTTGATTAAGAAAGCTTTTATCAAAATACTTTGGTTTTGACCGTTTAATCACTTTTAGAGGCATTTTGCAAAATCTTTTAAGTGAAGAAACTTCATGCAGCAGAAAAGATAAAAATGATTATACCTAAGCAGAACTGCAGACACACTAATCCCTCTACATTTTTATCTAAGTGACCACAACCAGGTTGTCACCAATCCCTTGGCCTATAACCTTACCACTTCTAGTAGTAATTGACTTGCAGTGCTCCTTGACTGAAAATTGTCCTCCTTGTTGCTCAGATAGTTGTTTAGCAAATTGGCCTATCTGGGTTTCTAAATTTCTGATTGAAGCCTCTGTATTTCTCTGATTACACAAGAAAGCTTGTATGAATTTTTCCAAAGTGTCTTCCAATTTGGCTATTCTCTCATGTATTGGAGGATATTGTTGTTGTTGTTGAAATGAGGATTGGTGAAATGATTGTTGTTGATATGGAGGTTGTCTATTAGATGGGTGAGCACCTTGTTTCCACCCAAAATTTTGAATCTGGTTCTGATTCGGACTCTGATTTTGATTCCCTCTCCATCCTTGTGCAGAATTGTTTGGATAGTTATTGGAATTAGAGAAATTACTTTGTCATCCTTGACTACTACCACTTCGAGCACCCATATAATGAGCTTCTTCTTGTGGTTTGCTTTGGTAAGAGCAGTATCCATTTGGATGATCACCTCCACAAAAATCACAACTCATCTGTTGGTTAGGAGTGGATTGTATTGCGTGCAATTGTTGAGGTAGTTTCACCATTTGTTGGGTCACTGCTTTAATCTGTTGAGTTATAATTTTATTTTGGGCTAAGATAGCATCTGAGGTGTTAAGATCAAGTACTCCTTTCCTCTAAACTAGATGTCTATCATGTTGATCCCGTTGGCCTATAGAGGCTAGTGCATAAATAATTCTTGTGGCATATTCGACATCTACATCCATCATGGTTCCTCCTACTGCAGCATCTAATAGCATCTTTGTATCAGGTCGCAAGCCAGTATAGAAAATGTTCAACTAAGTAATGTCTTCAAATCCATGATTTGGGCATCTCCTCAATAGTGATTTAAATCTCTCTCATGCTTCACAAAAAGGTTAATCTGCTCCTTGTTTGAAAGTAGAAATGTCGGACTTTGCTTTGATGTAGCAGGATGGTGGGAGAAATATGTTCAGGAACTTATCTTCTACATTACCCCAGGTAGTCAAACTCTGATTAGGATGTACTTTCAACCACTCCTTTGCCCTGCCAGCCAATGAAAAAGGAAATAATCTCAAGTATGCAAATTCAATATCTGCTTCTCTAAATCCCATAGTACCAACCAACTCATAAAAAGTAGACAAGTGAATGTAGGGATCTTCATGATCCATTCCAGTGAATTGATGAGCACTAATCAAGCTTAAGAAGCTTGACTTCATCTCCAATGTTTGGTTACCTGGTATTGCAATGCTAGAGAAGTGTCTCGGACCTTGTTGCATAGCATAGTCTTTGAGTGTTCTTCTAGGTGGATTTGAATTTGGATTTGGATTTGCTCCTTCCTCCGCCATGTCTTCTATGGTTGGATCTAGTAAGTTGAGTGTAAGAGAAGGGTTAACCGATTCTCATCTTGCTTGTTCTTGAGTTTCTCTTCTTCTTCTACCACAATACCTGCGAGCAGTCTTTTCAATTTCAGGATTGAACTCTAACTGATTTGTGGTTAGCTGTCACCGCCGTCAAAAGAGGCGGTCGGAGCGATGTGATGGTTTAGTTTGACTCGCATTTTTAAAAGTGTGGTTCAACGCCTTTAGGTTGTCCAATAACCGGGTTGAACCTAAAGGCGAGGTTTTCAAAAGGTTCGAGGAGTCGCTACCAATGTTTTTACCAGAAACATTGGAAAAGGAAAAAAGAAGGCAGTGGTTTTTTAAGAAAAACCAACTTTGGTCATTATAACCAGAGTTAGGTAAGGGAGTTAGTTACGTGTAGGGAAGGTGTTAGCTTCCTTACAACGCCCCTTTTGGGTTCTCTATGATAGACCATTTTTTTATAAAGAAATAATAACTCTAAATTGCGCTTTTACCCTTATTTATTTATTGCAGAAATTCAATTATTGACTACATGACCCTAAATGATTAATGCACAACAATATTATCTAAAAAGCAGTAAAGTAGAGAAGGGAGTATAGGAACCTTCGAAATAAGCTTTTATAGTGAATTCTTTGAAAGATGGTGCTTTTTGGCAATCCCCACGCTCTACAATGATGATCGTTCTTCCTCGCAACACTATAGAACGCTTTTCTAAGAACACTAAGAAACTCTGGAAATGCTTCAGAGGGGTCCTAGGAGAGTAATTTGAAAGAAGTACAAAAGGGAAAGTTGTAGAATGGTGTGAAAAGAGTGAGAAAGTCCCCCCCCTTTTATAGGAATTCGCACCTGTCAGGTCGGGACCGTCGTCTTGCCTGACAAGGTCGGGACTGCCGTCTCGCCAAATGAGACAGCGGTCTTGCCTTCGGCAAGTGGCAAGACGATGGTCTCACCAAACGAGACAGCGGTCTCACCAATCGAGATGGCGGTCTCACCCTTAGTCGATGGCGAGACGATGGTCTCACCAAACGAGACGGCGATATCGACCCTTTGGGTGAAATTTCTTATTTTTCTCGTACAAAAATCCTTCCTATTCTAGTATGGGGCCTATTGATCAATTCTAGGGACCTTTTAGGCCTTGCCCATCTTCGAACAGAAGTCTTCTGCTCTTTATTTTGAGGTCAGACAAGATTTGGGGTCTATAGTTTACCCCCCTTCACCTGACTAGCCAACTGTTAGCTCAATGTGCCAAAAAGATCGGCTGGAGGGAGAAGGAGTTAACCCTCTTGTCTGGCTATCCTTCGGATGCTCCTTCTTGTGGTAGCCGATCCTCTAGACAATAAATGTGTGTGCCTCCGGGATGCTCCTTCATGCTATAGCCGACCCCTTTGGACAAAAATGTGTGAACCTTCGGGATATTCCTTCTTGCGGTAGCCAACCCCTTTGGTTGACAAATGGTAGAACCTCAGGATGCTCCTTCTTGCGGTAGCCGATCCCTCGGTTGATGAGTATGAACCCCCATCCGATTTCTTGTAGCTTTGGGATGCTCCTTCTTACGGTAGCCGACCCCTCGGCTGACAAGTGGAAGAACCTCAGGATGCCCCTTCTTGTGGTAGCCGACCCCTCGGTTGATGAGTATGAACCCCCATCCGGTTGCTTGTAGCTTTGGGATGCTCCTTCTCACGATAGCCGACCCCTTAGCTGACAAGTGGTAGAACCTCAGGATGCTCCTTCTTGCAGTAGCCGACCCCTCGGTTGATGAGTATAAACCCCCATCTGGTTGGTGTAGTCCACTTTGTAGGACTGGTGGTGGTGGTGACTTACTACTCTAGCTCATGCGCCGACTCCATGGGGAGTATTTTTTGTTTGAAATTGGTTTTTGTAGTCGTCCGGTGTGCCGGGGATTTTTTATTCTTGGCTTTTTCTGATAGTCATCCAGCTTGTTGATTGCTGGGGATTCTTTGTTTTGATCTTTTTTTTGTAGTGGTCATCTGACTTTGCTGTTTATCGGGGATTTTTGGTGATTTTTGGGCAACTCCTTTGAGCAGGTGGACGTTTATTGAGGTTCTGGTAGTGCCTCTGAGTAGGCAAATGCTTCATCGGAAATGAAGGCTTTTGGTTCGCGTTGTTTTCTTGAGGGGAGCTTTATTTGGAGGCTTACTTTTGCGTGCTTCCTGTTTTCAAACGCAAACATGGAGCAAGCCTCCTTATATGCATGAATGCTTTTCATGTTTTTTTATTTATCTGAAGCAATAATTTATTTTTTGCTTTTTGACAAAGTCGTTTTGTGCGACTATTTGTATGGATGCCTTAAATGTAATATACTTTTATTTGATGCATCTAGAAAGTAACTGGCGTTCTTCTGTTGAGCTTTCATGATTACGTTGATGGGCTCTTCTTTTCATTCATTTTCTTTTTATTAAGCCCTATCTTTTGCCTAGACCGCCCTTTTGGGGTTTTTGATCTAGCAGGCTGCCTTAATTTTTGTCTAGGATATCTTAGCGGGCTTTTTCTTTTTATGAATGCCTTAACTTTTGCCTAAACCGTCCTTTGCGGGTTTTCGATCTAGTAGGCTGCCCTAATTTTTGCCTAAGAATCTCCTAGTAGGCATCATTCTTCTTTATTTTTCCTTTTCTTTTCCTTTCTTATGCTTTCTTGTATTGGTTCTTTATGCATGCTCATGTTTCATTAATACAGAGGCATTTTCATAAATTGGTCAAGAGAAAAGGAGTAAAAGATAACTTTATTGATATAAACAAATGGTTCATTTTTACAGAAGGATTTACATGGGGATTTAGAAGCATGGCTGGCCAAGGTTGGCTACATTGTATGAGCTATAACAATCATGTCCCTAACATCTGTCTCTCTATTTTTCCCAGTCGCTTAAGTTGAGATGCTTGAGCCCGGAGTGAAGACTATGCAAAGCATGCTTGCTTCTAGAAGGATATTACCTTAGTTGCCTTGCAGTTTTCGGCTAAGGTAATCATTGCTCTTTGTTTTTGTTTTTTTTTTTTTTAACCTCTAATTTTTACCTAGGACGTGTCCTAGCGAGGAATATGGACCCTATATTTTGCCCAGGATGCTCTTTACGAGTTTTTGTCCTGACGAGTCATGAGCAATGTCTTCAAGCGTAGTACTTTTTCACAGCGTCTGAGTTGACCGGGTGCCGAAGCTCTTCTCCGTCCATGTTAGTGAGGATAAGGGCTCCACCTGAGAAAACTCGCTTGACCACAAAGGGTCCCTCTAGTTTACTTCCCATTTTCCAAGTTTGTCCTTCAGGGTGGGAAGCAGTTTCTTTATTACTAAATCCCCTTCTTGAAAAGTGCGGGGATTGATCTACTTATCGTAGGCCTTCTTGATCTTCCTTTGATAGGCCTGCCCATGACATATGGCGTCCAGCCGTTTTTCTTCAATCAGGTTAAGCTGGTCGTACCGATTTTTGACCCATTCTGCTTCGGTTAGCTTTGCCTCCATAATGACTCTTAGGGATGGTATTTCAACTTCTACTGGCAATACATCCTCCATGTCGTATACGAGGGAGAACAGGGTGGCCCCGATGGAGGTCCGTACAGAAGTCCGATATCCGTGCAAGGCGAAGAGTAGCATTTTGTGCCAATCCTTGTATGTTATTACCATCTTTTGGATGATGTTTTTGTTGGCTGCCTCCACTGCACCATTCATTTTAGGTCGGTAGGGAGAGGAATTGTGGTGTTGAATCTTGAAATCTTGGCATAATTGTTCCATCATCTTGTTGTTTAGGTTGGTCCCATTATCAGTAATGAGCTGATGAGGGATATCATACCGACATAGAATATTCCTCTTGATGAAGGTGGTTACCACTTTCCTAGTCACGTGTGTGTATGGTGCCACCTCTACCCATTTAGTAAAATAGTCAATGGCCACCAAGATAAAACGGTGACCATTAGATGCTTTGGGCTCGATAGGTCCGATGACGTCCATGTCCCACATGGAGAATGGCTAGGGTGTAGCCAACGTGTTGAGAGGTGCAGGCGGAATATGGATATTATCGGTGTAGACTTGGCATTTATGACATCTTTTAGCGTATTGGCGACAGTCGCCTTCCATTGTAAACCAGAAATACCCTGCCCTTAGGATTTTCTTTACCATGACATGCCCAAGTGCGTGGGTCCCAAAAGCTCCTTTATGAATCTCCTTTATTAGAGTTTGAGTCTCCTCGCGATCCACACACCTTAATAAAGTGGAGTCAAAATTCTTCTTATAGAGGGTTTCTCCGATCAGTGCAAACCCGGTGGCCCTCTTCCGGATGGTCCTTTTGTCATTATCACTGATTCCTTCAGGATATTCACCCTTCGTGAGGTATCGCTTAATGTCATGATACCAAGGGTCTCTATCTTGCTCGCTATTTACTGTCATGCAAAAAGCTTGTTTGTCCTGCAACTTTATTTGAATAGTCGGCATCTCATGCTCTTGATCTAAAGAGAACATGGATGATAAAGTAGCGAGAGTGTCTGCAAATTGATTATCTTCTCGAGGGATATACTTGAAAGTGACGCTTTCCAGCCTCAAAATCAAATCGTGAATATGTTCTAGATATGGGATTAATTTGGAATTTTGGGTTTCCCATTCACCCTTGAGTTGATATATGACAAGGGATGAATCACCGAAAACTATGAGTTTGGTCACCCCATTATCTAGAGCTACTTGGATTCCCAATGCACAAGCTTCGTATTCGGCCATATTATTTGTACAGTCAAAATTTAACCTAGCCGTTACTGGGATATATTTCTTTTCTGGGGATATCAAGATGGCTCTGATCCCATGTCCAAGCATATTTGAGGCTCCATCGAAAAACATAGTCCATGCATCTTCTTTGGTCTCTTTGTGTTCAATGTGCATGATATGTTCATCAGGAAAGTCGTCTTGCAGGGATTGGTACTCATTTATCGATCCATGTGCTAGATAGTCTGCTAGGGGACTACCTTTAATAGCTTTCTAGGTGACATGAATGATATCGAATTCTGAGAGGAGCACTTGCCACCTAACTATTCTTCTGGTCAAGATGGGTTTTTCGAAGAGGTACTTGATTGGGTCCATTTTGGAGACCAACCATGTTGTATGTCGAGCCATGTATTGTCGGAGACGTTGAGTTGCCCACACCAATGCACAACATGTTTTTTCAAATGGTGTATAGCGGGTCTCATAGTCTAGGAACTTTTTACTGAGATAATATATGGCTCACTCTTTTTTCCCTGTTTCATCTTACTGACCGAGCACACATCCCATGGACTCTTTGAGTATTGACAAATACAAGATCAGAGGTTTTCCTTCAACGGGTGGCACCAATACTAGTGGATTGGTCAAGCACATCTTGATCTTATCGAACGCTTGTTGACATTCTTCATTCCACACCGTTGGCTGCTTTTTACGCAATAACTTAAAGATGGGTATACATTGTCTGTCAGTTATGCAATGAACCTAGCAATGTAGTTGATTCGGCCCAAAAATCCTCTGACCTCCGTTTCTGTTCTTGGTGGGGGCATTTCCAAGATTGTCTTTGTTTTGTCAGGGTCTACCTCGATTCCCTTTTGGCTGACGATGAACCCTAGGAGTTTACTTGATCGTACTCCGAAAGTACATTTTGTTGGGTTCAGTTTAAGCTGATACTTTCTAAGTCGATCAAACAGCTTCTTAAGATATTGAATATGGTTCTCCTCGCTTCTGGACTTGGCAATCATGTCATCCACGTATACTTCTATTTCTTTGTGGATCATGTTGTGGAATAATGTGACCATAGCCCTCTGATAGGTAGCCTCTGCATTTTTTAGCCTGAAAGGCATTACACTGTAGCAAAAGGTACCCCACGATGTGATGAAGAAGGTTTTTTTCCCTATCTTCGGTGACCAACTTATTTGATTATACCCCGCATACCCGTCCATGAAGGAATAAAGCGTGTTTGTAGAGGTGTGATCCAGTAATGTGTCAACGTGTGGTAGGGGGAAGTCGTCTTTTGGACTCGCTCGATTTAGGTCCCTATAGTCCACACATACTCTGATTTTACCGCTTTTCTTGATGATGGGCACTATGTTTGCTAGCCATTCGGGGTATTTGAACACGATTAGGAAGTTTGCGTCTAGTTGTCTTTGCACTTCCTCCTTGATCATTAAGGACCAATCCGGCTTGATTCTCCTGAGCTTTTGTTTCATGGGTCGAAATCCCTCTTTTAATGGCAACCGATGCTCCACTATGCTTGTATCAAGTCCGGGCATGTCATGATAAGACCAAGCGAAAGCGTCCACGTATTCCTTCAAAAGTTGTATCAATCCCTCCCTGATGTCACTATCAATCTAGGTACCGATATTTATCTCTTTCTTATCACTCCCTTGTCCCAAATTGATGGTTTCTGTTTCCTCTTGATGCGGCTATATGATGCGAGTTTCTTTCTCTCGCATTCTCTGCATGTCCGGGGAAATGGTCCCCTGCTCACTGTCGAACTCGACTCATTTGCCTTCAGCTTCCGAGTCCCACAAAGATTCATCAATCACAGACATGATTGTTTTGAGGTTCTGTTTTAGTCATAGATTTTTATTATTCAATTATTTTAGGGAGAATAATAAATAGAAGAGGGAAAAGAATGAGAATGAATATGATGTGACGAAAAATGTCTCATGTATTAAAAAAAGTGTATATACATGCCCTTTTAATCAGTGTTCCCATGGCCATGGGTGGGGACCACAAGAAATACAAGAAAAAGTTTTGAAAAAGGAAAAAGAAACCCTAAGAGATGATCCTCCCAATCCTTCCCTCCTTTCACTCTGGCTTCGTCAGAGGTTTGGCATCTACATCGGAGGTGGAGGCGTCAAACGTTATCCACCCGGCATCGATTAGCTCTTGGACCCTATATTTCAGGGTCAAGCAATTCTCCGTTGAATGTCGGGGCGAATCCGAGTGGTAGTCGCATTTCTCATTTGGTTTGTACCACTCGGGATAAGGAGGCTCCATCTTCTTGAGAGGGGCACGGGCCAGGAGCTTGGCCTCTAGCAGCTGGGGTAGCAACTTCCCATATGAGGTTGAAAGAGGGGTGCATTTTCTTTCCTTTTTGCACGGCTGCTTAACCTTCTACGGAGCGGAGAAGGAGTAGCAAGGTTAATCGCGTGCACGACCTCCTCCTTCTTTTTGCTGGAGGGCTTTCTGAATGAGACGCTAGAAGGGAAAGATTGTGCTATCTTCCCACTTCTTAACCCTTGTTTCACTCTTTCCCCTACGTTGACTATGTCCTAGAAAAGGTTGGATGTACTGGCTATCGCTTTGTCATAGTAAGCTCCTATCAATGAATCAATGAACATAGCCACCGTCTCCTTGTCCGTCAGCGGGGGCTCTATCTGGGCAGCCATCTCTCTCCACCTCTGGGCGTATGCCTTGAAGGACTTGTCATTCTTCTTGCTAAGCATCCTAATGTCTAACCTATCTAGGGTCAGATCGATGTTATATTGGTAACGACAGAGGTAGGCATCCGCCAGCTGCTTCCAATTTTGGACTTGCCCCTTCTCCAGTTGCATGTACCAGTTGAGGGTTGAGTCAGCTAGGCTCTCCTGGAAGCAGTGGATCAGGAGTTTTTCATTTTCAGCATGTGCAGTCATCTTACGACAGTACATCATAAGATGATTCTTAGGACAAGTCAGTCCAGCATACTTGGGGAAGTCTGGCACCTTGAATTTTGGCGGGAACTAGATGTTCTTGACTAGACACATGTCTGCCACCTCCTTGATGTTGAAGTTATGTCCCTCGACTACTTTCAGCCTTTCCTCCAAGGCAGAGATATGTTGCTTGGACACCTCAGGGGTGTGAATGTGCATTGCCCTAGCGTCAGACTGCATAGGGGTTTTTTGCTCAAAGAAGAACTCCTCTTCTTCTTCTTCTTCCTCATGGTGAGAGGCACGGTCGCCATGAGTTTCCCTTTTGCTGAGGTTTTGCTGGCGCATGACCTCCATCAATTGCACCATTTGTTCTTGGAGGGTGCTAACTTCAGCAGTAAGTTTGCGGTTTTGTTCCTCCAGATGCTCCATAGCTCTAGCCTTCTATTCACGGGTTCAGATGAGAAGAGGACCAACCACTTTCTAAGATGCCCAAGAATGAATTTTATTAATGGAGATGAATGATAGGTGTGGGATTAGTATCTTCTAAGACAATGACTTAGGTATCATCCTTAAAGCTTACGCCTTATGGAGTGCCCTACCCACTTTGGTGTAATGGTTCCTTCCCCATCATGGATTTGACAAGTATAATGAAGGTCACCATATACCTTAGCACATTCGTCCCTTCCTTATGGATGGTCACAAATGTGCTTGGGGCCTCTTTCATCTTTGTCTTAGAGATATCTAATGCCCCCTGGCATGAATGCGTTTATGCATGAGAGATTTTTTATTAAAATGATGTGATGTGTATGCATACTTCCCTTATGTATTTATTTTCTGTCTTGGTTTTTCCACTTATGACATGATGTGATATGAATGATTTGACCTTGTAAAAAATCGTTTTATTCAAATTATTATATATTTTTTCTTTTTTGATTTATTTGTTTTTTATAACCTTTTATCTCTTCTATCGGACTGCGTGACTACTTAGCTTACAAAGAACCTGAAACAGACTAGCTAAAAGGCAGATTGTCCGAGATAAAAATGGTTTATTGCAAAAGAATAGTTTTAACGTCCCTTATCTCTTCTGTCGAACTGCGTGGCTACTTAGCTTACAAAGAACCTGAAACCAGGCTAGTTAAAAGGCAGACTGTCCGAGATAAGGGTGTTTATTGTGAAATATCTTTTGAGATTTTTCTATTTTCTGTTGTATGTTTATGCTATGCAACAATCGAATGCAACAAACAAATGCACACACAATTCACTCATCTGCGAACAATAGGACGACGTTTTTAATCACGAGGTAGGGGTATCCTGCAGAAAAGTTCATATTTGTTAGAATCGCGCAGCGGAATGTTCGCGTGGTCGGACAAAAACCAAGAGGGGGGGTGAATTGGTTTCTTAACAAAAATTAGGTTTTCAAAATTTTCCCCAAATTTTACTGATTAAAAACTGTGTAAATGTAAATAGAGAAGAGAAGAGAATCTTACACAGGAAATTTATATTGGTTCGGATCAAAAGACCCTACGTCCAGTTGCTAATCACTCAAACAGAGGATTAACGCTGTCACTATAATCAAGTTGTTACAAGCAAATTACAATTGAAAAGATAAAGATAAGAAAACACCTCTCTTGAAATCCACAAGAGATGATGAACAGCTTTCCCTAGAGACGGCACAGCACACAATCCACTAAGAACTCCACTTAGTGATTTTTATCGCTTCTAGCCCACACCAGGTTCCAAAAGCCCCTTTTTCTTGCAACAAACAGTTCTCTGGCACTACAGCACTTAACTTTTGTATGAAAAAGGTTGTTCTACTTTTCTGAGTGCCATAGAGAAGCTTAAGTAGAAAAATTAGGGTTTGGGAATTGGGAATTTCGGAATTAGGGTTCTTGGAAATAGGGTTTTCGAAAATAGGGTTGATTTGAAGTTAAAAATCAAAATCTGACTGAAATAATCGATTAAATCAAGAGTTAATCGATTATTACAGAGCCAAAATCAACACAACCCTGAAACTCTCTGTTTTAATCGATTAAAAGGGTTGTTAATCGATTAAATTGTCTGTTAATCGATTAACAGGTGGTTTAATCGATTAAACCAGTGAGCAGATACAGAAAATGGTTTTTCTCACTATTTTAATCCATTATTTTCCTATTTAATCGATTAAAGCCGAGCCTGGATGATAAATTTGAGCTTTTTTAAGCTTCTAAGGTGTAGACTATGTACCGGCTATCTTAAACACTAATATTACAGACTCAATCTAATTGAAACAGAGTTATTACAATACAAAACAAGTCTTCAACACTCTAAGTCTTTGAGTTCTTGAATCATCATCAAAATCAACAATCTTCATGTCCATCAAGTGCAACATCAAGTCCTTGAATGTTCAACAATCTCCCCCTTTTTGATGATGATCAAAATTATCTTTTAAAGCCTTGTAATAACCTGTTTTATCTGTCATACTAACAAACACATTAAACATACCAGATAATATTTAAAAACAATAATATTAGGCTTTAAATATTTCTCCCCCTATTTTGATTATAATAAAAAATAATTCTTGTATGGCAAACATAAGAGCTCCCCCTCAAAATATGCATAACTTAGAGAAAACTCCCCCTCAAACATAGCAAAAACAGAACACCACATTTTATTTCAGATAAAAGCATTCATTACAATATAAGAGAAAAATTACAAATTTTAAAATTCTTCACTATCATCACTATGAAAGTGTGCATCAAATCTATTTTCTAAACGGCACACTTTATCATCTACATCAGATATACGGTGAATTATTTCCTCATGTCGTACTCCAGAAAGAGTGAAGAATGACTGCATTCTCTGATTCATGTCAGATAACATGTCTTCCATGGATTGTCGGGTTTCATGATGAGTAGAGGAAGTTCCAACACTTTGGATTTGATCAGAGGGAAGCTCAGCAGCAGGAGGCATATCTTCATCAGAATCTTCATTGTCTTCACCTTGATTCGGAACGTCATCCTTGTGAACATAAATGTCGTTGACATGCACCATTTGTAGATGGATCAATGTGTTGTCAAGCATGCGATTCAAGTTATTTGTTCTTACTGTTTGTTCACCTTCGACATTGACTCCCTTATATTCAAGAATCCGAGAGACAAGGAGGGCATATGGAATTTTGAAGGTGGGATGGCGTTTGGCTTTTAACATTGTCATGGTGACAAGAACGCCCCAATCTAAGGGCTCATTATTCATTATGGCATGAATAATCCTAAGATCAATTGAAGAATTGAGCATGATTTGTAGCCCGAGGACATAGAATCCAAACAAGTATATGTAGAATCATGCGTTCCTCCTTCTTTAAAGGTCCAGCAAGAAGGAGACGCCCAATCTCCATGGAGGGATTTCGCAGAAAAGAACGGTAAGCTAAGAACCTGTCAAAATCATCTAACTCACCATAAATGTTAATAGCATCTTCTCTAATTGGAAAGTGGGCAACATTCTCCCAAATATCGTCGTCAAGAATAATTGTGACGCCTTTGACTCTAGAAGTAGCAATTTGATCTCTAAATTTAAATCTAGAGTAAAATACCCTAACAAGGTCAGGATAATACGTACCTTGCATTTGAATGAAAGGGAGAACTCCTTGAAATTCAAGAAGGTTGGGAAAGTTGAATCCCCTATTGATGAACTGCTCCCCAATAAGGAACTTTGGAGAGATAATAGCACGTTCCTTCCAATAGGTCAGAAATTCTTGTTGGCCATCTGTATCAGAAATCCATCCTTCTACAGAATTAGGACGGGGACGAGATGAGGGTGCAGATCTTCTTCTAGTAGGGATCTTAGCACGAGAAGATGAGGCCATTGAAAGATTTGAGGAATAACAATAAGATTTAGAGAGCTAAATGTATTGAGAAGAGGGCAAGATTGCTAGAATAAGGCAAGAAAGCTTGATTTCAAGAGATAGTAGTGAGTAGAAGTGAAATGGAGGCCCCTATTTATAATCAAGCATGTCCAACGGTCATTTGGAAGTGAATATAGGTCAAGAGATCCGTTGGCAACGGCTAGGAGGCCAAACTTGCCAGGTTTAATCGATTAAAACTCAGATTAATCGATTAAACCAGTGCCAGAACCATTTAATCGATTAAATTGTGCAGTTAATCGATTAATTTTGTATTTAATCGATTAATTGGCGAATTAATCAATTAATCCAGAGAGGAATGCCCTGTTTTGAGTGTTTTGGATGCAAATAATTGATTATAACTCCAATTAATCGATTATTCCAGAGAGTACATCAAATTTTTGAGGTTTTTACACATGATTAACTATGAACATCCTACACAATGAATTATAACATCATAAACATCCAAAAACTGTCTTATTAAGCAGAATTTAAGCTATTTCTAATATCCCTAAGTCTCTTCTAAGATCATAAAATCTATCCTTGGGTAGAGGCTTAGTAAAGATATCTGCTAATTGATGCTTTGTATCAACGTATTCTATTTTACAGTTCCCTTTGCTGATATGATCTCTCAAAAAGTGATGCCTAATTTCTATGTGCTTAGTCCTAGAGTGCATTACTGGATTCTTAGTAAGATTAATTGCACTCGTATTATCACACATTAAAGGTATGTCATTCAGAAATATACTATAATCTTCTAACTGTTGTTTCATCCACAGAATTTGAGCACAACAACTACCAGCTGCAATATATTCAGCTTCAGTGGTAGATAAAGCAACACAAGCTTGTTTCTTAGAATGTCAAGATACTAAGGATGAACCTAACAAATGGCATGTCCCACTAGTACTTTTCCTATCAATTTTGCATCCACCATAATCAGCATCAGAATATCCTATTAAACTAGTACAAGCATCAGAAGGATACCATAAACCAAAACCAGTAGTTCCTTTTAAATATTTTAAAATATGTTTTACTGCAATTAGGTGAGATTCTTTTGGACAAGCCTGAAATCTAGCACACACACATACAAAATGCATAATATCAGGTCTACTTGCAGTTAAGTATAACAGTGAACCTATCATACCTCTATACATAGATTGATTAACTTCCAAACCTGATTCATCCTTGTCTAGATAGCATGAAGTTCCCATGGGTGTGTTAGCTTCCTTAGAGGTGTCCATTCCAAACTTTTTAAGGATCTCTTTGCAGTATTTGGTTTGAGAGATGAAAATGCCATCTTTAAGTTGCTTGATTTGTAGTCCAAGGAAGAATGTCAATTCTCCCATCATAGACATTTCAAACTCTCCCTGCATTATCTTAGCAAATTCTACACATAACGAATTATCAGTTGATCCAAAAATAATATCATCAACATATACCTGGACCAATAAGATATGCTCTTTTACTTTCTTTATAAACAGAGTAGAATCTATTTTTCCTCTAGAAAAATCATTTGATGTTAGGAAACTACTTAGCCTTTCATACCAAGATCTAGGAGCTTGTTTCAACCCATATAATGCTTTCTTTAATTTAAAAAAATGATTAGGAAAACTAAAATCTTCAAATCCAGGGGGTTGCTCCACATAAACTTCTTCTTTAATAAAACCATTCAAAAATGCACTCTTAACATCCATTTGATATAATTTAAATTTCATTAAAGATGCATAAGCAAGAAGTAGGCGTATAGCCTCTAACCTGGCAACAGGAGCATAAGTTTCATCATAATCTATACCTTCCTCCTGACAATAGCCTTTGGCAACAAGTCTGACTTTATTCTTTGTTATATTTCCATCTTCATCAAGCTTATTTCTAAACACCCATTTGGTTCCAATAACTTGATGTGATTCTTCCCTTGGAATTAATTCCCAGACTTGATTCCTTTCAAATTGGTTAAGTTCTTCTTGCATAGCTATGCACCATTGTTCATCTTTAAGTGCTTCCTCCACATTTTTGGGTTCTATCTGAGACACAAAAGCTACAGACATACAAAAGTTTAACATGTTTCTAGTTCTTACCCCTTTTGAAATATCACCTATGATATTGTCCATTGAGAGTCCTCTTGGTGATTGTCATTCTTTTGCTAATTCAGGTGTTTGAGAAGGCTCATTTTCTTCCAAATACAATTCATCAATAGCCTCTCTTATATACTCATCATCACCTGCAAGTTATTTGACTCAAGAGGATTTCCCCCAAGGTCTACAATTTCATCAAATGTAACATGAATAGATTCTTCTATATTCAAAGTTCTTCTATTAAACACCCTGTAAGCCTTACTAGTTAATGAATAACCTAAGAAAATGCCCTCATCGGCTTTAGAGTCAAATTTTCCTAAGTTATCTTTTCCATTATTTAATACAAAACACTTACATCCAAAATTTTTTCAAATTAGCAACATTAGGCTTTCTACCATTAAAAAATTCATAAGGAGTATATTTAATAATTGACCTAATGAGCATTCTATTCAAAACATAACATGCAGTACTAACCGCATCAGCCCAAAAATATTTAGGAACATTAGATTCATTTAACATAGTTCTAGCAAGTTCCTCTAATGACCTATTTTTCCTTTCAACTACACCATTTTGTTGGGGAGTCCTAGGAGCAGAAAAGTTATGTAATATTCCATTTTCTTCACAATAACTTTCAAACTTTTCATTTTGAAACTCACCACCATGGTCACTTCTCAAAACTTTAATTCTTAAGTCTTTCTCATTTTGAATTTGTTTTGCAAATTTTCTAAAGACCTTAAAAGCTTCACTTTTCGTAGTTAGGAAAAATGTCCATGTATATCTAGAATAATCATCAACAATCACAAGACCATAATAATTTCCACCAAAGCTTTTTATCCTAGAAGGTCCAAATAAATCTAAATGTAATAATTCTAGGGGTTTTGAAGTGGAAATAACATTCTTTGATTTAAATGATGATTTTACTTGTTTACCCTTTTGGCATGCATCACACAATCTATCTTTTTCAAATTTTAACCTAGGCAAACCAATAACTAAGTCTTTTGAAATCAATTTATTCAAATGATGCATATTTATATGAGCAGCTCTCTTATGCCATAACCAAGGGTTCTCTTCCTTAGCAACTAAACATGTTATGCTAGACTCATGTAAACAATCTAAATCAATCAAATATATGTTGTTATGCCTAATGCCTTTTAATTTTACATTTTCGGAATCTATCAAATGTATGGTGCAAAATTTACTTTCAAAAATTACCTTAAATCCTTTGTCACATAGTTGACTTATGCTAAGGAGATTATGCTTTAATCCATCAACAAGTAGCACATCCTTAATCTCCAAAGTGTTTGCACCACCTATGTTTCCAATTCCAAGAATCTTCCCTTCGTTGTTGTCACCATAAGTTACATATCCTTGTTCCTTAGCTTTGAAACTCACAAATTTAGATTTATCTCCGGTCATATGTTTTGAGCATCCGCTATCAAGATACCACATAGACTTCTTTGATTTGGAAGTTTCCTACAAAACAAGAATATAGTAAACTTAGGTCCCCACAACATTTGGGTCCTTGGGGTTAGAGACATAACAAACTATTTAACTATAGGAACCCAAATGTATTTACCTTTAGGTACACCAAAATGTTTAATTTTACATCTATTTGATGTGTGACCTTGTTTCATGCAATAAAAATATGCTTTAGATGTGGCATTTGAGAATGATGCATTTCTAATCATAGATGCTCTAGTTCCTTTTTCTACCCATACTCTTTTCTTTTTAGTTTTAGGCTTTTTCAAAGGAACTTGATGATTTACATTATTTTGAGCAAACACCATTTCATGCTTCTTAAGATCATCTATTTCCTTTTCGGCTTTGTCTAGCAAATGATTAAGAATATCTATGTCATATTCATGCTCTTTACAATTTGCACATGCTAGGTCCTTATCATTATCCTCATCTAAACATACAATTTTCGTTTCTAAGGACTCCTTTTCTTCTAAACATGTGATTTTCATTTTTAAGGAGTCTATTCCTTTTCGGATCTACTTAAGTTCTTCTTTACAACTTTATATTCATTTTTCAAATTCTTAAAAGCACTAAACAATTCATTATAAGCATTTTGCAATTCATCATAGTTATTATCCTCATCACTAGAATATGTGTCGGAATCACTTACCTCAAAATCGGAAGAAATGTTGTCATTTGCCATTAAGCAAATATTTGCTTCTACTTCCGAGTCACTTGATTCCGAACTTGAATCGTTGTTATCCCAAGCAATATAGACTTTCTTCTTGAAGACCTTTTTGCCTTTGAATTCATCATTCTTCTTATTTGGACATTCGGTCTTTACATGTCTTGCTTCACCACAACCATAGCATTTTATATTTATAGAAGAATTTTCCCTTACCATTCCTTTACCTTTGAAGGGATTTCTTCCGTTGGCTTTCATGAATTTGGTAAACTTCTTTATCATAAGACTCAACTCTTCTTCTTCATCATTTGAGTCTTTTTCTTCCCTTTTATTTTTACCTTTGGAGATTTCGGTTTTGAAACTAGATTTTTCTTTTGAAATTGTCCTTCTTCATCATTTAGCCTACCAAGCTCAAGCTCATGCTCTCTAAGCTTTCCAAAGAGCGCCGCCATAGACATTGTGGATAGGTTTTGTGACTCCGAGATGATCGTCACCTTAGGTTGCCATTTCCTATCCAAAGATTTTAAGATTTTAACATTTAATTCATCAACGTCAAAAATTTTACCTAATCCGGTGAGATGATTCACAATATGAGTGAAATGTTTTTGAACGTCAAATATCGTTTTGCCTTGTTGCATCCGGAACATCTCGTATTCTTGGATTAGAGAATTTTTCCTTGCTCTTTTGACGTCGTCGGTACCTTCGTGGGTCACTCTTAGCATTTCCCACATTTCCTGAGCACTTTTACACACAGAAATTTTGTAAAACTCGTCAAGGGTTAGAGCAGATGAAATTATATTTCTAGCCCTAACGTCAAATTGTGCTTTTCTATTTTCTTCTGCAGTCCATCTAGAAAAAGGTTTGGGAACTTCAACATTGTTTTCAGTAACTTTAGGAACAAATGGACCGTTTAAAACAGCATCCCAAACGCCTCTATCAACAGACTCTAAAAATATTTGCATTCTTACTTTCCAGAAAGGATAATTTTGACCCGCAAAAAGTGGGGGTCTGTTGATAGACGCACCTTCGGTAAAAAGTTGATTTTGTCCGACCATTTTCGAAAAATTTGAATGACTATCAAAGCAAGCTCTGATACCACTTGTTAGAATCGCGTAGCGGAATGTTCGCGTGGTCGGACAAAAACCAAGAGGGGGGGTGAATAAGTTTCTTAACAAAAAATAGGTTTTCGAAATTTTCCCCAAATTTTACCGATTAAAAACTGTGTAAATGTAAATAGAGAAGAGAAGAGAATCTTACACAGGAAATTTATACTGGTTCGGATCAAAAGACCCTACGTCCAGTTGCTAATCACTCAAACAGAGGATTAACGCTGTCACTATAATCAAGTTGTTACAAGCAAATTACAATTGAAAAGATAAAGATAAGAAAACACCTCTCTTGAAATCCACAAGAGATGATGAACAACTTTCCCTAGAGACGGCACAACACACAATCCACTAAGAACTCCACTTAGTGATTCTTATCGCTTCTAGCCCACACCAGGTTCCAAAAGCTCCTTTTTCTTGCAACAAACAGTTCTCTGGCACTACAACACTTAACTTTTGTATGAAAAAGGTTGTTCTACTTTTCTGAGCGCCATAGAGAAGCTTAAGTAGAGAAATTAGGGTTTGGGAATTTCGGAATTAGGGTTCTTGGAAATAGGGTTTTCGAAAATAGGGTTGATTTGAAGTTAAAAATCAAAATCTGACTGAAATAATCGATTAAATCAAGAGTTAATCGATTATTACAGAGCCAAAATCAACAGAACCCTGAAACTCTCTATTTTAATCGATTAAAAGGGCTGTTAATCGATTAAATTGTCTGTTAATCGATTAACAGGTGGTTTAATCGATCAAACCAGTGAGCAGATACAGAAAATGGTTTTTCTCACTGTTTTAATCCATTATTTCCCTATTTAATCGATTAAAGCCGAGCCTGGATGATAAATTTGAGCTTTTTGAAGCTTCTAAGGTGCAGACTATGTACCAGCTATCTTAAACACTAATATTACAGACTCAATCTAATTGAAACAGAGTTATTACAATACAAAACAAGTCTTCAACACTCTAAGTCTTTGAGTTCTTGAATCATCATCAAAATCAACAATCTTCATGTCCATCAAGTGCAACATCAAGTCCTTGAATGTTCAACAATATTCAGGGTAGTTCTAAATTTCCTCACCAAGGCAAGGGCCCCAAGGTGCCCCCATTATAGGGTTCCCACTCTCCCAGCCTTCAGACCATGCATGGCACTAAGGCCTTAGTCAGTCTTTAGGCCAAAAGAGGAAGGTTATCACCTTGAGTGGCGGTTTCCGACCATACCGGTGGGCTCATGGCCCTCACTACGGCAAATCGTACAATGCCACTCACTCCCTATGGATATCTCACTTGCCCCCGGGTATAGGGGGAACTGTTGTGTGCAAGGATTTGTGTACAATTTGTATTTCAAACAATTTGCATAAAATAAACATACAACGGTTATTAAAGCCAAGCAATTAAAGCATGTTATAAAACAAAGAAGGGTAAAGGTGCAATTTTAAGTTTTATTCCTTAAAACTAGTCCATCACTAAATGGGATAAACTCTCTAGCTTCCCCAGTAGAGTCGGCATCTGTCGCTGCCATCAAAGGAGGCGGTCAGAGCGACGCGATGATTTAGTTTGACTTGCATTTTTAAAAGTGTGGTTAAATGCCTTTAGGTTGTCCGATAACCGGGTTGGACCTAAAGGCAAGGTTTTCGAAAGGTTCGAGGAGTCGCCACCAATGTTTTTACCAGAAACATTGGAAAAGGAAAAAAGAAGGCAGTGGTTTTTTAAGAAAAAACCAACTTTGGTCATTACAACTAGAGTTAGGTAAGGGAGTTAGTTACGTGTAAGGAAGGTGTTAGCTTCCCTACAACACCCCTTTCGGGTTCTCTATGATGGACCATTTTTTTTATAAAGAAATAATAACTCTAAATTGTGCTTTTACCCTTATTTATTTATTGCGAAATTAAATTATTGACTACATGGCCCTAAATGATTAATGCACAACAATACTATCTAAAAAGTAGTAAAGTAGAGAAGGGAGTATATAGGAACCTTCGAAGCAAGCTTTTATAGTGAATTCTTTGAAAGAGGGTGTTTTTTGGCAATCCCTACGCTCTACAATGATGATCGCTCTTCCTTGCAACACTATAGAACGCTTTTCTAAGAACACTAAGAAACTCTTGAAATTCTTCAGAGGGGTCCTAGGAGAGTAATTTGAAAGAATTACAGAAGGGAAAGTTGTAGAATGGTGTGAAAAGAGTGAGAAAGTCCCCCCGTTTATGGGAATTCGCACCTGTCAGGTCGGGACGGCCGTCTCGCTAAATGAGACGGTCATCTCGCCTTCGACAAGTGGCGAGTGGCGAGATGGCCGTGTCGCCAAACGAGACGGCCATCTCGCCATTGGCAAGTGGCGAGACGGCGATCGCACCCTTAGCCGATGGCGAGATGGCGGTCTCGCTAAACGAGACAGTGGTCTCAACCCTTTGGGTGAAATTTCTTTTTTTTCTCGTACAAAAATCCTTCCTATTCTAGTATGGGGCGTATTGATCAATTCTAGGGACCTTTTAGGCCTTGCCCATCTTTGAACGGAAGTCTTATGCTCTTTATTTTGAGGTTGGGCAAGATTTGGGGTCTACCATACATGTCCTCTTAAGAGCATAAATCAAACAACAACTCAAGCAAGAATTAGCACAGAAAAACAAAACAAACAAAATAAAAAGAAATAATTAAAATAAAAATATTCACAATACTCAATAAGCTAGACACAAATTTTCCAAGATATGTCGTTCCCTGGCAACGGCGTCAGAAATACTTGTTGAATATTTATTTGGCAAGCGTACCAAAATTATCAATCACAGTATAGTATTTTGATTAAATAAAAGTCTATCCCACGAGGAACGGTTTCAATGGAAATTCCAAATCATATGCTTACTAAGTATATTGAAACAAAAATAGGTTTTCATAAAGATTTGGATTGAAATTAAATGGTAAAGAACGATAAACGCTATTTAGAAAAGATCAAATTAAAGAACTTAGGATTGACTTCTTTCCTTTTCCCTCTTTTGCATAATGGCTAGGTCAAATTAAGAACATCAATTAACCTAACAATGTTGATGTCACCAACTCAAATCATTCACTTTGATTCCTCGCATATGAAATTCATAAGAAAACTTGATAAATGTTGATTCCTCACATAGTTAAAAGATTTTCCAGCATTAGGTTTAGGGTGTTAAGCACTTGATACATTCATTCCATTCCTGGAAATTAACGTAGCAAATATTCTTACCTGATCTAGGGTTTCAAGATATATTTTCCAATCATATCCCAAACATCAAGAATAAATCATTCCAAAGCACAAAAGATAAGAATAACAACATCAAAACATATATTAATATCTCAAAATATCACCATGATACAAAAGAGTTCCAAGGAAGTGCACCCAATCCTAAGAGAATGAAGTTAGCCACTTATGGTGGCCATTACAATGCTCTAAATAAAGAAGAATTGAAGAATCCTTGAAGAACAAAATAACAGTCGCGCCTCTTCTCCAAAAACCTAAATTTACATCTCAAAACGCGTCTTAACTTTTTATAAGAAAATTTGGGTTAGACCTCGCATCATTCATTCGCTCAAGCGTTCTTCTTTGTTTCAATTTTTCTTCAATTACTTCACAATTATGATCTTTTTTCTTGTATCCAGGTATTATGCAAATTCATCTTACATTGGGAGAAAAATATATTAGAATCACTATAATTTAAGTGGTTATATCACAATTAAGAGCATAATTACATCAACTTTTATCACTTAACAATATTCATGTTTTTTTTCCAAAACTTGACTAATATTGTAAATATTATGTTTTCTTCTTGTAAACGCAATGATAAATCATAAGTTTCTTATGCAAATGAAATAGTTCATTTCATGGAGATGACTTATCTTTGAATATTAATGCAAATGATGAATTATAATTAATTCAAATCTTTCTATGAGTATTATAGTTGAACTCAAACCATAAGCCAATTTTTATTTGGTCACGCCTCATTCAAAGAATAACTAACTACTTAATCCAACTCTATTGTTTGATCATTAGTTAATGATATGTGTTTATTTGTTGATGTGGACATAAAGGCCCAAGCCCATAACGAGAAGGATCAAGACCAAGATCCAATCCAAGACTTAGGTGGACCTATGACAAGAGGCAGACTCAGAAAAACACAAGAGGCATTGCAATACAAAGTGACCAATTTGCTAAAGGCCCAACTATTAAAAGATCCAAACATGGAGGAGTCTAGACCTATCACATGCATAGAATGTTTGGAGAGCTAAGAGGCCCAACTAAAAGATTTAGTTTTTATTACTATTATTATTTTATTTGCTACAGTGGGGATTTGAACCCAAGACCCAAAGCTTTTAATGCCTTCACTGAACCATCTGGGTAACTTAACTTTGCTTGGGATATTAGGATTTTAATTTATCTTTATTTCCTACAATGAGACAAACTCATAAACTTAAGTTGTATTAAACATTTGGAAATTCAGAATGAACGTACGTAATATTCAGAATCACTTTGTGAGTTGTTTCTCTGCTAAGGTTCTTCCTTGCATCACTTGATCTTATCAAGAATTATTCGATTCTTGTGGTGATCCTTCTTGGCTTATCAAATATTCTTATTTGTGGTGCCTACAGTATCCTTTATTTTTTCTGTTTTCTATTTCTAATCAAATCAACTCTTAAAACCTAACCCTAAATTGTTTTCCTTCTATTTGAGTGTCGTCATTTGGTATCAAAGCAGGGTTCAAAAGCGGTACTGTTCATCGCACTATTCATGGCACTGTTCATGTACTGTTCATGTCACTGTTCACGTATTGTTCATTATCACTGTTCACGTTACTGTTCATTATCACTGTTCATGTATTGTTCATTGTCACTGTTCACGGTACTGTTCATTGTCACTGTTCACGTCATTGTTCACGTGTAACTGTTCACGTGTACTATTAAAAAAAAATTGTTGTTTATGCAATTTTGATATTGAATTTCATTTAGATATATATATCAAAGTTGTGTTTGAAATTAGTTTTCTGCAGAAAAGAATCAAAAAAAGAAAAGAACAAAAAAAGGAAAAGAACAAAAAAAAAAGAATCAAAAGAAGAAAAGAATCAGAAAAAAAAATTATATATATATGTGGCAGTTGTTCTTCCTTTAAATTTCAGTGCACATTAGCTGTTTGATAAAATTCCTAAGTGTCAAACGTCTTTGTCTAATATTTGTTTTTCCATAGTTTAAATTTGTCTTGTTTGTTATTAGTAGTAAAATTGTTCTTTGCTACTTGTCCTTTGTTGGTACTACAATTCTGTTTTATTCCTTGTGATTGCTATAGTTGAAAGTGATTCTTGAACTATAGATTGTTTGATTCTTGTAAGAACCATAAGTCATAGAACAAGTGGAAAAAGGCAAGAGTGCATATTATACAAAAGCCAAATTGAGAGTAAACACGAGTGGTACATCTTTGAGTGCAAACACATGAGAAGAGTGGTGAGGTCCTATTACTTCATTTGTTTGGTCCTTTCTTTTTTTTTTACTTGAAAGATGGCAGGTGAAGGTGGTGGTACCCCTCCTCTAGGGGGTGACAATAGATTATTGATTAATGTCATTACAGCCCAAATGCAAAGAATGTTGACAGAACATACTGAGGAGTTGTATGGTAGAATTGAACAACTAGAAAATCAAGGAAATGATGATGATGGTGGAGGTGGAGGTAGAAGGAGGAGAAGGAGAAATAATGAAGGTGATGTTAGAGATAACAGAATTGAAGGAGTAAAGCTGAACATACCCTCTTTTCAAGGAAAGAGTGATCCAGAAGCATATTTGGAGTGGGAAATAAAAATTGAGCAACTGTTTGCATGCCATAATTACACAGAAGATAAAAAGATGAGGGTGGCAGCCATGGAATTCACTGATTATGCTCTCATTTGGTGGAACCAATTACAAAGGGAAAGGGTGAGATATGAAGAACCCTTGGTGGAAAGTTGGGAAGAAATGAAGAGGTTGATGAGAAGAAGATTTGTTCCTTCTCATTATCAAAGAGATCTTCACAACAAGCTCCAAAGACTCATACAAGGTAGTAGAGGTGTTGATGAATATTATAAAGAGATGGAGGTTTCCATGATTAGGGCTAATGTTATGGAGGCACGGGAGGTTACTATGGCCCGATTCCTACATGGGCTAAATAGTGATATAAGGGATGTTGTGGAGCTGCAAAATTATGTTAAGTTGGAGGATTTAGTACATCAAGCTTCTAAGGTGGAACAACAATTGAAGAGAAAGGGTGCCATGAGGAGGAGTTCATCTAATTTTCACTCTCCTAGTTGGAAGGACAACAATAAGAAGGAGGGAGGATCATCAACAAGCAATTCCAATGTTATAGCTCATAGAAATCAAAATAAGTCTGATGAGGCACTTAAGAAAACAAGGAGTAGTGAGGTTAAGTGCTTCAAATTTTTGGGAAGAGGTCACATAGCTTCTCAATGTCCCACTAAGAAGACTATGTTACTTAAGGAGGATGGAGAAATAATTAGTGAATCTTCTTCAGATTCTCCATCTAGTGATGAAAATGAGCATGAAGATGAAAGAGAGTTAGAAGGAGATTTGTTCATGATTAGAAGGATGTTGGGTAGTCAATCAGTTGAATTGGATGATTGTCAAAGAGAAAATATTTTTCACGCAAGGTGCCTCATTCAAGGGAAGTTGTGCTCTTTGATCATTGATGGTGGGAGTTGCACTAACGTGGCTAGTGCACGGTTGGTTTCAAGAATGAATTTGGAGACTAAGCCACACCCGCGACCTTACAAACTTCAATGGCTTAGTGAAGAGGGTGAGATGACCATGAATAGGCAAGTTGAAGTGGGTTTTTCCATAGGGAAATATGAAGATTCTGTTTTGTGTGATGTGGTGCCTATGGAGGCTTTTCATTTACTTCTTGGGAGACCATGGCAGTATGATAGGAGAGTTATGCATGATGGTTTCACTAATAAGTTCTCTTTTATGCATAAAGACTGCAAAACTACTCTTGCACCTTTGGTTCCAAGAGAAGTTAGTGAGGATCAACTGAAAATGAGAAAGAAAAGAAAAGAAGAAAGAAAAGAAAAAGAGAGAGAAAAGAGAAAAGAAAAAGAGAGTGAAAAGAAAAAGGAAAAAGAGGAAGAAAAAGAGAAAGAGAAAAAAAAAATCAAATCTATTTATAAAAGAAAAAGAAGTCAAAAGAGCTATGTAATTGAGAAAGCCAATACTTTTACTTTTGAGTAAAGAAAGTAAATCAAACAGTCCATGTTTTACTAGCTCTCTTCTAAAAGAGGTTTCTTCTTTGTTGCATGATTTTGAAGATGTTTTTCCCAAAGAAGTGCCTATAGGTCTACCCCCTCTTAGGGGTATTAAGCATCAAATTGACCTTATTCCAGGAGCTTCATTGCCTAATAGACCAGCCTATCGAAGCAATCCCCAAGAAACTAAGGAGATTCAAAAGCAAGTTGAAGACTTAATGCAAAAGGGGTGGGTTAAAGAAAGTTTGAGTCCATGTGCAGTCCCAGTCATTCTAGTCCCTAAGAAAGATGGAACTTGGAGGATGTGCACAGATTGTAGAGCTATCAATAACATCACGGTAAAGTATAGACATCCCATTCCTAGGTTAGATGACTTGTTGGATGAATTGTATGGTGATTGTATCTTCTCTAAAATTGACTTGAAAAGTGGATATCATCAAATTAGAATTAGAGAAGGAGATAAGTGGAAAACAGCCTTTAAAACTAAATATGGGTTGTATGAGTGGCTAGTTATGCCCTTTGGGTTAACTAATGCTCCAAGCACTTTTATGAGATTGATGAACCATGTCTTGAAAGAGTTTTTAGGCAAATGTGTAGTGGTGTATTTTGATGATATTCTGATATATAGCACTAATTTTGATTTGCATGTTGAACATTTGCGTGTTGTCATGAATGTGCTTAGAAAGGAAAAATTATTTGCTAATCTTGAAAAATGTACCTTTTGCACTGATCATGTTGTGTTCTTGGGATTTGTTGTGAGTTCTAAAGGGGTACAAGTTGATGAGAAAAAGATTAGAGCCATCCAAGAGTGGCCTACCCCTAAGAATATGAGAAAAGTGAGAAGCTTTCATGGGTTAGCTAGTTTCTATAGGAGGTTTGTTAAAGACTTTAGTACTTTGGTTGCACCTCTTAATGAAATAGTCAAAAAGCATGTTGGGTTTAAATGGGGTGAAAAACAAGAAAATGCATTTTCTGAACTTAAGCACAAACTATCTAATGCCCCCATTCTTGCATTACCAAATTTTGCAAAATCTTTTGAAATTGAATGTGATGCATCTAATGTGGGTATTGGGGCTGTTTTGCTACAAGAAGGTCATCCAATTATTTATTTTAGTGAGAAGTTGAATTGGGGTGTCCTAAACTATCCCACCTATGATAAAGAATTGTATGCCTTAGTGCGTACTTTACAAACTTGGCAGCATTACCTTTTACCAAAAGAGTTTGTAATTCATAGTGATCATGAATCTCTGAAATACTTAAAGAGACAAGGTAAGTTAAACAAGGGGCATGTCAAATGGGTTGAGTTCTTGGAGCAATTTCCATATGTCACCAAGCATAAAAAGGGAAAAGGGAATGTAGTAGTTGATGCTCTTTCTAGGAGACATGCATTACTTTCTATGCTTGAAACTAAATTGTTTGGTCTTGAATCTTTGAAAGACATGTATGTGAATGATGTGGATTTTGCTGAAACTTTTGCTGCATGTGAAAGGTTTTCTAAAAATGGTTACTTTAGGCATAATGGATTCTTGTTTAATATCCTAAACCCTAAACCTAACGCAATGATAAATCATAAGTTTCTTATGCAAATGAAATAGTTCATTTCATGGAGATGACTTATCTTTGAATATTAATGCAAATGATGAATTATAATTAATTCAAATCGTTCTATGAGTATTATAGTTGAACTCAAACCATAAGCCAATTTTTATTTGGTCACGCCTCATTCAAAGAATAACTAACTACTTAATCCAACTCTATTGTTTGATCATTAGTTAATGATATGTGTTTATTTGTGGATTCAAAATTTAGGATGTACCAAAGATATATAATATGATTTCATTACAATTCAAAAATCATCTAATGTTTGGAAAATTGGTCAAAACATATTTTTATCCAAAATATTTTAGAACAAAGTAACAATAAAAATAAAAGATAATAGTCTAATGATGATTAAAAAATAATGAAGTTCTTAACTGGATCAAAGAAAGTTGATTATAATTGGTCAAAGATTAAAATGGTCATGAAACTTTTTTTTATCCAAATCAATTTGGAATAAAATGAACCATAGAAATCAAATACAATATACTCTAACAAAATGGGTATGAAACTCATTTTTACAAATGATCGTCAAATTAAATTCTACCACTAGATATATATATATATATATATATATATATATATATATATATATATATATATATATATATATATATATATATATATATATATATAACAACACGAGGAACATACTAAAGCAAAAATCAATTGATAAAAAGCAAAAATCAATTGATAAAAATCAGGAATAATTGAACTTGAAGTCATATACAATTATGGAAAACACAAAAAGAAATATGGAAAAGGTAACAGATGTAGCATGTCATTTTCATAATAAAAAGATAAGTGTATATGTCACTTGAAAGTAGAAGAATCGAAATAAGATTTGATGAGAAGAGAAACTAACATTAAAGAACTTAAAACTTTAGAAAAATCTCATAACTTCCTTTAATGCAACTCCAACACTACTACAAAATATACGTTTCACGTCGCCATTTAACATTGGATAAATCTGAGCCGACGTTGAATACATTTTCAACTTCGGTTGGTGAAAAAACGACGTTGAAAGTTGAATTTTGACACATTCTACGTCGATTTTTATGTAACCGATATTATATGTGATATTTTATGTCGTTTTAGTATACCCGACCTGGAAAGTAGGCTTTTGACGTCGATTGTAGGTATAACTGACGTTGAAAACCCTTCTGCAAGGGATTTCAACGTCGGTTGTGGGTATAATCGATGTTGAAAACCCATTTTCCCGATTTGAAAAGGACACATCTGCAAGGGATTTCTGTATCTCCTCATCATTTACTCTCCATCATCGTCGTGACCATCCCTCTCACGGCCATCCCTCTCACAACCATCCCTCTCACGACCATCCCTCTCACGGCCACCACCAACCACCCTCCTAGTTAGCCAAAGTCGCACCACGCTCCCCCTTGTCTCACCCTCATTTTCACTCTCCCAACGCCTTCCCTCACCTTGCCACCGTGCACCCTAGAGCACACGATTACGCCACTACAACCTCCACCCCCACTACCAATGACTCGTGACCTCACCCTAGCCACTCATCGATAGCCCTAGCCCTTTCGCGATGCCAGTCGCCGCAGCCTCCACCCCCACCGCAGCCTCCACCCCACTGCAGCATAGGTGGGAGGGTCAATCAACACTGCTCTCTCTCTCTCTCTCTCTCTGGTGCGCACCTCCATTGTTGCCCTAACCCACAAGTATGATGTTGTTGCAATTCTATTTATTGGGCAAAAACTTTAAGTAATAAAATTGTACTTACTACAAACACTGTTAAGTTTTGTTTTTTGTTTCTTGGGCAAAGCGAATTATTGGTTGTATTGTAAGCAATTCTCATAATGAAGTTTTTCTCTCCACACGTGTTCACCAGCTTAACCTCTGTCATTTTACATGTTCATCAGTGTGAGCTCAATTTGTGCAAAACCTGCTTTGTTTTTATTTGACTAAATTTCTTTGAAATCTGGGCAGAATATTGCACATGCTCAAACCAATTGATTAAGGTAACCATGTAATTAGCTGATTTTAATAATTTATCTGTTACTGTACGATGAGTTTAAGACATTTTTTTTAATTTTCTTTAACACATTGTTTGATATATACAATTCATAGGTAGAGAATCTTAGTGATATTATTGTTGGCCATTAACTCTTGATTCAATTGTTTATACGTTTTGTCCCCATAAAATGGTGATTGGATGTAAACTTCAGCCGAGGGAATAGATTTTAGTGAAACTCTCAAGTCAAGACAAGTAATGATACAGTTTTAAAATTAAGATGAATATAGTTTTTTTCAATGTATTGATGATGCCTACAATTATACTTGGACTGTTTGAATGTGCCTGTGGGGCTTTTTATTGGCAGGTTTCGCTGTGTCATTTTTTGTTTTTGCCAAAAAATAGAAGAAACTCTGCCAAATTTTCATTAGAAATTAATCATTAAGTGTGAATTATGAAAACTACATATAGCAATGTAGTTATATAAGTGATGGTAGTAACAAAATTGTGACGATATAAATTGTGTATGATATTGTGCCCGTGGGGTCTATGATTTTAATTTATAAAAATTTGGTTTTTACCAAAAAATAGACGAAATTCTGCTGAATTTTCGTTAGAAATTAATCTACTTTTGTATAGATTTCAATAGAGATAACGATTATTAGTATTAATCGTTTTATTGGTTTCCCATTTGTAGACTCTAATTCCAAAATGGATCGAAGTTGGTTAAATGCAAGTCGTATATCAGAAGAGTATGAGAATGGAGTTGAAGAATTTTTGCGATTTGTCGAACACAATGGCACCAAGGTTAATGGAAAATTATATTGTCCATGCGTTAATGGGAGAGTACACACACTAGAGACAATACGAGAACATCTTTTATGCGATGGGATAATGAAGAATTATATCATATGGACATGGCATGGTGAAGTGATTGATATTCCAGTGGTAACACAAGCTGAGGAAGAGGAGGATGTGACAATGGAAGATCGAATAGAAGACATGATTCATGATGTGGGTCAAGAGAATTTTGTGCAAGCACATGCTCTTGTCTATGATAAATTGAAGATAGATTCAGAGACACATTTGTATGTTGGATGTACAACATTCACGTGATTGTCAGCTATATTGAGATTGGTCAATTTGAAGGCCAAATTTGGTTGGAGTTATAAAAGTTTCACTGAGTTACTAGAAGTTTTGAAAAATATGCTCCCAAGTGATAACACCTTGCCTGATCGTATGTATGAAGCAAAACAACTACTTTGTCCAATGGGTTTAGAGTATAAAAAGATACATGTTTGCCCTAATGATTTATTATTATACAGAAAAGAGTTTGAAAGCCTACATGAGTGTCCAAGATGTGGTGTATTGCGTTACAAATTGAAAGACGGGGATGATAACAGCGAATATATTGATAGAAAGAGACCTCCTGCAAAAGTTATATGGTATCTTTCAATAATTCCAAGATTTAAGCGATTGTTTGCCAATGGAGAAGATGCCAAGAATATTATATGGCACTTAACTGCAAAAAAACGTGATGGATTGCTTCGCCATCCGGCCGATTCTCCATGGTGGAAGAAAATTGACTGCCAATTTCCAAGTTTTTGCAGTGATGCAAGAAATCTTAGACTTGGACTAGCCACAGACGACATGAATCCTTTTGGTAACTTAACCAGTAATCACAGCTCATGGCCAATTCTTTTAGTGATTTACAACCTTCCACAATGGTTGATTTTCAAGCGCAAGTACGTGAAGTTATCCATGATGATTGCAGGTCCAAGACAGTCGGGTAATGACATAGATATGTATCTAAGTCTGTTAATAGATGACTTAAGGCTATTGTGGGAGGAAGGAGTGGAGGTGTTTGATGCCTATCAACAGCAGAGCTTCAAGTTACATGCAATGTTATTTTGTACTATCAATGACTTCCCAGCATATGGAAACTTGAGTGGGTATAGTGTCAAGGGTCATCATGCTTGTCCTATTTGTGAGGAAGATACAAGTTTTCTACAATTGAAGCATGGAAAAAAGATAGTGTATAATAGACACAGAAAATTTCTTCTACATAACCACCCATACCGAAGACTGAAGAAAGTTTTTAATGGTCAGCAGGAAGATAAAATTGCCAAACAACCTTTAATTGGTGAACAAGTTTATGAACGGGTTAGAAACATTACTATTGTCTTTGGAAAGACTAAAAAACAATCGTATGATAAAAGCTTGTGGAAAAAGAGATCAATTTTATTTGACCTTCCATATTGGAGTCATCTAGATGTGAGACATTGCATTGATTTTATGCATGTGAAGAAGAATGTATGTGATTGTCTCATTGGCACACTGTTGAACATTAAAGGAAAAAAAAGGATGGAGTTAATGCTCGTCAAGATCTCTGTGAATTGGGAATACATCAAGAATTACATCCAAGACCTGAAGGCAAGAGAACATATTTACCACCAGCCTGTCACACATTGTTAAAGAAGGAGAATACTAGTTTATGTCAGTGTCTTCACAGTATTAAAGTGCCACAAGGATACTCTTCAAATATTAAGAGTCTTGTGTCCATGAAAGATCTGAAGCTAGTTGGGTTGAAGTCGCATGATTGTCACGTTTTGATGCTACAGCTCTTATCCGTCGATGTACGTGACATATTGCCAAAGAATATACGACATGCAATTATGTGTCTTTGTTTCTTCTTCAATGTTATATGTGCCAAGGTAGTTGATGAGAAATCATTGGAGCAGTTGGAAAATGAAGCGGTGGTTATATTATGTCAATTGGAGATGTATTTTCCTCCATCATTTTTTGACATTATGGTGCACTTAATAGTTCATCTTGTAAGAGAGATAAGACTTTGTGGTCTGATTTATTTGAGGTGGATGTACCCAATTGAGCGATGTATGAAGATCTTCAAAGGGTATACAAAGAATCCATACAGACCTGAAGCTTCTATTGTTGAAAGGTATATTGTAGAAGAAGCTATAGAATTTTGTTTAGAATATTTAGGAAAGGCCCTAGCAGTGGGTGTACCTACTCAATGACATGATGATAGAATAAATGGTAAGGGCACTCGTGGGGTAAAAATACAATCAAAATATGCTAGTGAGTTTACCAGGGCACACTTGTATATTCTAAATAACACAGATGAAGTTCTTCCTTACATACCTGCTCATCAATCAATATTGAAGACCCTCAACCCCAAAATGAGGGAGTGATCGTTGGTTAATGAACATAATAATAACTTTGTTAGCTAGTTTAAAACAAAAATCTTTTCCGAGGACAATGCATCTGATACTTTAAAATGGCCAGCACATGGTCCTAAACAGAACGTTGTGACTTGGACTGGGTATGACATTAACAAATACTCATTCTACACAAAGTTACAAGATGAAAAAAGTACAATCCAAAATAGTGGAGTATCTATTGAGGCGACATCCATGCACTTTTCTAGTTCAAAGGATAAGAACCCAATTATGGCATCTATGAGTTACTTTGGAGTGATTGAGGAGATTTGGGAGGTTGACTACATTCAATTCAGAGTTCCTATATTCAAATGTAAATGGATTGATATTACTATTGGTGTTCAAACTGATCAAATGGGATTCACTTTGATAGATCTTAAGAAGATAGGACACAAGGAGGAACCATTCATAATGGCGTACTATGCAAAACAAGTTTTTTATATAACTGATCCATGTAATGACAGATGGTCAGTGGTACTCCAAGAAAAAGGGAATGATGTTATGCATGAAGATGATGATGAATCAGATGATATTATTAACATCCCCACTCCATCACAGATGCCTAGTACTATTGAGGATATGCAAGAAGACTTGGTTTATGCTATTCGTAAAGATCATGATGAAGGCATATGGGAAAACTTAACTATTTAAGTTATGTGTTCATATTACAAATTATAGCTAATTTGTGTTTATATTTCAAATATATGATAAATTGTGTTTATATTTCAAATATGTGATAAATTTTATTTATATTTCAAGTTATGCAAAAACTTAACTATTTGGTTTTCTTTTTTTGGAATAGGCAAATGGCATCTCCTCCAGCATGTCCTGCAACATCTCCTCCGGCATCTCCACCCCCCCCGCCCCATCTCCAAAGAGGACTCGACAAGCCACACGGTTGAAAAGCTTGATCGTTCGTCATATGGCAGGAGATAAATTGGTTATGACTGTGGATCCAAAGACTGGCAAAATATCAGGGCCACATCACACCCAATTTAGGTCCTACTTGGGTACTCTTGCTAGAGAAAAGGTATCTAAATTTTTAAAGTTTTTAAGTTATGCATATATGTTCAGCATATGTAAATGGATTGATATCTAACGTTTTAAGTTCATAATTAGGTATCTATTTTGCATCCATCTTGGGATTATGTGGAGGAGACTTGCAAAAATTTAATTTGGCAAGATATTGTGGTTAGTTTTGTTAAATGTTTAAGTTATGTTGAGTTAAGTTAGATCCTAAACTTTGTTATCCTAATTTATTTTGTTGTTCTTGCATAATCATTTCGATATTGTTAACTTTGAACAAGTTAGGAGGAAAGTCATATCATCTATTGCCAAAATGTGGAGGCAATTCAAGTCGACATTGACTTCGAAATGGATATTTGATGAGTAAGCTGTTAGAAAAGGATTAACTCCTTGTCAGCATTATGGCATAGATGAGGAGACTTGGAAGCAGTTTGTCAACATTAGGACTAGTCCACAATGGGAGGTATGTTACTATTTAAACACTTTGGTATGTTTCCATATTGTCTTATTAATTTAGCACATTCAAATATCATATTATGTTGCAGGAGAAACGAATAAAAGGAAAGGAGATTTAGAGGTTGAATGTGGCCCCCCACCATCTGTCTCGTGGGGGCTATGATTTGTTGACGCAACGCATGATGGAGGAGAAGGCTAAACTCCGAGAAGTTGAGTTAGCCTCCTCTGGTGTAAGCCAGGAGGAAATTTCCCCACCATCTCCTCCAAAGCGTCATCAAAAATGGAAGAGGGCTTGCCAGAAGCCCTCAGGTGAAATGATATCAGAGGAGGCCCGCTTGATTACTGAGCAGATTGTAAGTCAAATTTGTTTCTTTCAACCTTATTAACCTTTCTTTGTCATTCATCAATTTTTTTTACAACATATAATGCTCAATTGTAGGATTCTTTAGAGGAGTAGTTTACATAGGGAACATTCGTTCCCCGTGGTCGTGAAGATATCTTAACTGTTGCTATTAGACACCCAGAACACCCAGGGCGTGTTTGTGTTGTTGGAGCTGGTGTGGGTATTCGAGCATATTTTGGAGTTGCATCATCAGAGCATACCCACACCACATCATTAAGCTAGCAGGAGATGGCCAAGTTGGAGGAGAGTCTAACGGCGAAGCTGAGACCAGCGATGGTTGAAGAGCTGACAATGACGCTGACACCAGCCATTACCACACGAGTCCAAGAGGAGATGATGCGTGTATTTGGTTCAAGTCTG
This sequence comes from Sphenostylis stenocarpa, assembly GCA_963425845.1. Classification (NCBI taxonomy): domain Eukaryota; kingdom Viridiplantae; phylum Streptophyta; class Magnoliopsida; order Fabales; family Fabaceae; genus Sphenostylis; species Sphenostylis stenocarpa. Next base: position 13,482,777 of record OY731402.1, on the reverse strand, counting down.
GCATCCATGGGTGTCATGTTGAACATACAAGGATATGAATATTGAACATACAAGGATATGAAGCTTGTAGATTTTGATGATAATTCAAGAATAAAGGACTTAAAGATTTGAAGACTTGTAATGTTATGTAATAACTCTGTTTTTATGTTTTTGAGTCTGTAATATTAGAGTCCAAGATAGCCAGCACATAGACCACTCTTTAAAAGCTCTAAAAACTCATTTTTATCAAAAATACACTGAAATAATTGATTAAATGGCAGGATAATCGATTATTACAGAAAGAAAATCATTTTCAGCATTTGCTCTCTGGAATAATCGATTAAATGGCCTGTTAATTGATTAACTGGCTGTTAATTGATTAAATGGCCTGTTAATTAATTAAATGGTGTTGTTTTTTATCCTCTGCGAGAATGGCTCTGGAATAATCGATTAACACTTAAGATAATCGATTATTTGGGTCTGATATGCATTTTGAAATTCAAAATTGGACCAAGTTTTGAAAACTCTATTCCCAATTCTTTCAATTTCGAAAATCCCCAATTCCCAAACCCTAATCTCTCTACTTAAGGTTCTCTAAAGCTCTCTGAAAATTGAACAACCTTTTTCAAACAAAAGTTAAGAGTTGTGACTGCCAGAGAACTGTTTGTTGGGAGGAAAAAGGGGTTTTTGAAACCTAGTGTGGGCTAGAAACGATAAGAATCACTGAGTGGGTTTCTTGGTGGATTGTGTGTTGTGCCGTCTCTAGGGAAAGTTATTCTTCATCCTTTGTGGATTCAAAGGAGGTGTTCATCTCTTTGTGACTCAAGAGAGGTGTATTCTTTACCTTATCTTTTCATTTGTTATCTGTTTGTAAAACTGTGATTATAGTGACAACGTTAATCCTCTGTTTGAGTGATTAGCAACTGGACATAGGGTCTTTTGATCCGAACCAGTATAAATCGATTGTGCAATATTCTATCCCTTCTCTATTTACTTTACACAGCATTTTAATCGGTGAAATTTGGGAAAAATTTTAAAACCCTAATTTTTGTTTAAGAAATCAATTCACCCCCCTCTTGGTTTTTGTCCGTAAACGCAAACATTCTGCTGCGCGATTCTAACAAGGGGTATCAGAGCTTGCTTTGATAGTCATTCAATTTTCGAAAATGGTCGGACAAAATCAAACTTTTGTCGAGGGTGCTTTTATCAATAGACCCCCACTTTTTGCGGGGCAAAATTATCCTTTTTGGAAAGTTAGAATGCAAATATTTTTGGAGTCTGTTGATAGAGGTGTTTGGGACGCAATTTTAAACGGACCTTTTGTTCCTAAAATTACTGAAAACGGAGAAGAGGTACCAAAACCATTTTCTAGATGGACGGCTGAAGAAAATAGAAAAACCCAATATGATGTTAGGGCTAGAAATATAATTTCATCTGCTTTAACCCTTGATGAGTTTTATAGGATCTCTGTTTGTAAGAGTGCTCAAGAAATGTGGGAAATGTTAAGAGTAACCCACGAAGGTACCGACGATGTAAAAAGAGCACGGAAAAATTCATTGATCCAAGAATATGAGATGTTCCAGATGCAATAAGGGGAAACGATCTTTGACGTTCAAAAGCGTTTCACACATATCGTGAATCATCTCACCGGGTTAGGTAAAATTTTTGATATTGATGAATTAAATGTAAAAATTCTGAAATCTTTGGATAGAAAATGACAACCTAAGGTGACAACCATCACGGAGTCACAAAATCTTGCTACAATGTCTATGGCGGTGCTCTTTGGAAAGTTGAGAGAGCATGAACTTGAACTTGGAAGGCTAAATAATGAAGAAGGTTAACATCAAAAGAGGAACCTAGCCTTCAAAACTGAAATTTCCAAAAGTAAGAACAAGAAGGAGGAAGAAGACTCGGAGAATGAAGATGATGAAAATTTGAGTCTCATGATAAAGAAATTCACAAAGTTCATGAAAGCCAAAGGGAAGCAACCCTTCAAAGGTAAGGGAAAGGTAAGAGAAAGTACTTCGTTAAATATTAAATGTTATGGTTGTGGTGAAATAGGGCATGTAAAAAACAAATGTCCAAATAAGAAAAATGAAGATCATAAAGGCAAGAAATTCTTCAAGAAGAAAGCCTACATTGTTTGGGATGATAGTGACTCAAGTTCGGAGTCAAGTGATTCAGAAATTGAAGCTAACATTTGCTTGATGGCAAAAGACAACATCTCTTCCGACTTTGAGGTTAGTGATTCCGACTCTTCCTCAAGTGATGATGAAAATGAATATAATGTTTTACAAAATGCATATGAAGAATTGTTTACTGCTTTTAAGAACTTGAAAAATGAATATAAATCTGTGAAAAAGTGTTTGAATAAATCCGAAAAAGAGGTGGAGTCCTTAAAAACGAAAATTGTATGTTTAGAGGAAAAAGATAATAAGAATATAGCATGTGCATCATGTAAAGAGTATGAACATGATATTGATATACTTAGTCATTTGTTTGATAAAGCTAAGAAGGAAATAAGTTATAATTATAAGGATAAGACTATTGTTCAAAATAGAGAAAATTGTCATGTTCCTTTGAAAAAGCCTAAAATTAAAAATAGAAGAGTATGGGTTAAAAAAGGAACTAAAACTTCAATAGTTAGAAATGTATCATATTCAAAAATTACATCTAATGCATCCTTTTATTGTATGAAACATGGTCATACTTCAAATAGATGTAGAATTAAGCATTTTGGTGTTCCTAAAGGAAAATATGTTTGGGTTCCTATAGTTAAATGATTTGTTTGTCTCTAACCCCAAGGACCCAAAAGTTATGGGGACCTAAGATTATCATGTTCTTGTTTTGTAGGAAACTTCCAAATCCAAGAAGTATATGTGGTATCTTGATAGTGGATGTTCAAAACATATGACCGGAGACAAAACGAAATTTGTGAGTTTCAAAGCTAAAGAACAACGATATGTAACCTATGGGGACAACAACAAAGGAAAAATACTTGGAATTGGAAACATTGGTGGTGCAAATACTTTGGAGATAAAGGATGTGCTTCTTGTTGATGGACTAAAACATAATCTCCTAAGTATAAGTCAACTTTGTGACAAAGGATTCAAGGTAATCTTTGAAAGTAAGTTTTGTACCATACATTTAGTTAATTCCAAAAATATAGCATTGAAAGGCATTAGGCATAATAATATCTATTTGATTGATTTAGATTGTGTACATAACACTAGTATAACATGTTTAGTTGCTAAGGAAGAAAACCCATGGTTATGGCATAAGAGAGCGGCTCATAAATATGCAAAAATTAAGCAAATTAATATCAAAGGACTTAGTTGTTGGTTTGCCTAAGTTAAATTTTGAAAAAGATAGATTATGTGATGCATGTCAAAAAGGTAAACAAGTAAAATCATCCTTTAAATCTAAAAATGTTATTTCCACATCAAAACCTTTAGAACTATTACACTTAGATTTATTTGGTCCATCTAGGATAAAAAGTTTTGGTGGAAATTATTATGCTCTTGTGATTGTTGATGATTTTTCTATATATACTTGGACATTTTTCTTAACATTAAAAAGTGAAGCTTTTAAGGTCTTTAGGAAGTTTGCCAAGCAAATCCAAAATGAGAAAGACTTAAGAATTAAGGTGTTAAGAAGTGACCATGGTGGAGAGTTTCAAAATGAATGGTTTGAAAATTATTGTGAGGAAAATGGTATTTTGCATAATTTTTCTGCACCTAGGATTCCACAACAAAATGGTGTAGTAGAAAGGAAAAATAGGTCACTAGAGGAACTTGCTATAACAATGTTGAATGAATCAAATGTTCCTAAGTATTTTTGGGTTGATGTTGTAAGTATTGCATGTTATGTATTGAATAGGATGCTTATTAGGCCAATTATAAAATCAACTCCTTATGAACTATTAAATGGTAGAAAGCCTAATGTTGGTCATTTAAAAATATTTGGATGTAAATGCTTTGTGTTAAATAATGGAAAAGATAACTTAGGAAAATTTGACTCAAAAGCTTATGAGGGCATTTTCTTAGGTTATTCACTAACTAGCAAAGCATATAGAGTGTTCAATAGAAGAACTTTAAATGTTGAAGAATCTGTACATGTCACTTTTGATGAAATTGTAGACCTTGAGGGAAATCCTCTTGAGTCAAATAAAGAGTCTGCAGGTGATGATGAGTACATAAGAGAGGCTCTAGAAGAAATGTACATGAATGAGAATGAGTCATCTCAACCAACTGACTTAGCAAAAGAGTGGTTATCACTAAGAGGACTTTCAATGGACAATATTATTGGTGATATCTCAAAAGGGGTAAGAACTAGAAACATGACAAATTTCTATATGTTTGTAGCTTTTGTTTCACAGATTGAACCCAAAAGTGTTGAGGAAGCTCTTAAAGATGACCAATGGTGCATAGCAATGCAAGAAGAACTTAATCAATTTAAAAGGAATCAAGTCTGGGAATTAATTCCAAGAGAAGAATCTCATCAAGTGATTGGAACAAAATGGGTATTTAGAAACCAACTTGATGAAGATGGAAATATAACAAAGAACAAAGGCAGACTTGTTGTCAAATGTTACTGTCAAGAGGAAGGTATTGATTATGATGAAACTTATGCTTTTGTTGCCAGGTTAGAGGCTATACGCCTACTTCTTGTTTATGCCTCATTGATGAAATTTAAATTATATCAAATGGATGTTAAAACTGCATTCTTAAATGGGTTTATCAAAGAAGAAGTATATGTGGAACAACCCCCTGGATTTGAAGATTTTAAATATCCCAATCATATTTTTAAATTGAAGAAAGCTTTATATGATTTGAAATAAGCTCCTAGGTCTTGGTATGAAAGATTAAGTAGTTTTCTAACTTCAAATGATTTTTCTAGAGGAAAAATTGATTCCACTTTGTTTATGAAGAAAGTAAAAGAACATATCTTATTAGTTTAAGTATATGTTGATGATATCATTTTTGGATCAACTAATAATTCCTTGTGTGTAGAATTTGCTAAGATAATGCAGGGTGAATTTGAAATGTCAATGATGGGAGAATTAACATTCTTCCTTGGACTTCAAATTAAAGAACTCAAAGATGGCATTTTTGTGTCTCAAACCAAATACTGCAAACAGATTCTCAAGAAATTTGGAATGGACACTTCAAAGGAAGCTAACACACCCATGGGAACTTCATGCTATTTAGACAAGGATGAATCAGGTTTGGAAATTAATCAATCTATGTATAGAGGTATGATAGGTTCATTATTATACTTAACTGTAAGTAGACCTGATATTATGCATTTTGTTTGTGTGTGTGCTAGATTTCAAGCATGTCCAAGAGAATCTCACTTAAATACAATTAAACGAATCTTAAAATATTTAAAAGGAACTACAGGATTTGGATTATGGTATCCATCTGAAGCTTCTCCTAGTTTAATAGGATATTCTGATGTTGATTATGGAGGATGTAAGATTGATAGAAAGAGTACTAGTGGAACATGTCATTTGTTAGGATCATCGTTAGTGTCTTAGCATTCTAAGAAACAAGCATGTGTTGCTTTATCTACTACTGAAGCTGAATATATTGCAGCTGGTAATTGTTGTGCTCAAATTTTATGGATAAAACAACAACTAGAAGACTATAGTATATTTCTAAGTAACATTCTATTAATGTGTGATAATACAAGTGCTATCAATCTCACTAAGAATCCTGTTATGCATTCTAGAACTAAACATATAGAGATTAGACATCACTTCTTAAGAGATCATATTAGTAAAGGAAATTGTAAAATTGAATATGTTGATACAAAGCATCAATTAGCAGATATTTTTACTAAACCTCTTCCCAATGATAGATTCTATAATCTTAGAAGAGACTTAGGAATATTAGAAATAGCCTAAACTCTGCTTAACTGACCAATCTTTGCATTGATTGAGGGGGAGCTATTTTCTATATTATGCACTTATTGAGGGGGAGCTTTCATTTTTTGATCATAATCAAAATAGGGGGAGAAATTATTTAAAGCCTTATGTTTATTATTGTCGCCGCCGAGGCGGTCGGAGCGACGCGATGGTTCCGACTTTCCAATTTTTGCGTTTTTATTGGTGTGGTTACAACGCCTTTAGGTTGTCCGATAACCGGGCTGAACCTAGGGGCGAGGTTTTCGAAAAGGCGCTCTTGGATTGTCCGATAACCGGGTTAACCCAAGAACTAGTTTTGAAGGGTTCTTCTGGAGTCGCTACCGATCTTTTTACCGGAAATATCGGAAAAGGAGTAAAAAGGCGTTGGTTTTCGAAAAACCAACTTTGGTCATTATAACCAGAGTTGGGTAAGGGAGTTAGTTACGTGTAAGGGAAGTGTTAGTTCCCTTACGACGGCCCTTTCGGGTTCCCTATGATAGGCCAGCTATTTTAAATAAGTAAACTGGTGAGAATACGTTTTTACCTTTTATTTGCAGAATTTAAAATTACGACTACATGGCCCTAATATCTATTGCACAATTAAAAATAAAGCGGTAAAGGAGAGAGAGAGTGTAGAAACCTCCGAGGCAAGCTTTCTATTAATTTTTTGACAATTTGGGTGCTTTTTGGAAGCCCTTCACTCTTTACAGCGCCGCAATCTCTCTAAAACGCTATAAAAAACTCTTAGAAGCTCTCAGAAACTCCGAAAATGCTTCGGAGGGATTCTAGATAGAGAATTTGAGGAGGTGACTAGAGAGAGAATGGAAGAACTGTGTGAAATGAGGGGAATGGCGCGGCTATATATAGGGATTCGCGCCTATCAGGTCGAAACGGTCGTCTCGTCTGACAAGGTCGAGACGGCCGTCTCGCCATTCGAGATGGCCGTCTCGCCAAACGAGACGGCGGTCTCGCCACTTTCGCAAGGCGAGACGGCGGTCTTGACCCTAAAAGGCGAAAATCCTTATTTACATGCCGAAAATCCCTCCTATCCTAGTATGGGGCCTAATAGTCTCTCCTAGTGGCTTCTTAGGCTTCATCCATCTTCAAATAGAAGGTCTTCTGGTCTTTATTATAAGGTCGGGCAAGATTTGGGGTCTACAGCTGCCCCCCCTTTACCTGACCAGTCGGCTGTTGGCCTGTTGTGCCAAGAGGATCGACTGGAGGGTAAAGGAGTTGACCCTCTTGCCCGGTTACCCTTCGAATGCTCTGTCTTGCGGCGGTTGATCTTCTGGGGAAAATTTTTGTTGTGCACCTCCAGGATACTCCTTCTGACGGTAGCTGATCCCTTCGGTTGACACATGGTAGAACCTCAGGATACTCCTTCTGACGGCAGCCGATCCTTCGGTTGATGGGTATAAACCCCCCATCAGGCTGGTAGTTGCAGTCCGCTATGTATTGGACTGGATGAGTATGAACCCCCCATCAGGCTGGTGGTTGCGACTTACTGATCCGGCTGGAGCGCAGATCAGGCGTACTTGCGTGCGCGGGTTGATAGGTATGAACCCCCTATCAGGCTGGTACAGTCCACTGCGTAGGACTGGTGGTGGTGGCGGCTTACTGCTCGGGTGGCTCGTGCGCGGGTTGATAGGTATGAACCCCCTATCAGGCTGGTACAGTCCACTGTGTAGGACTAGTGGTGGTGGCGGCTTACTGCTCGGGTGGCTCATGTGCTGTGTACTGAGATGCGTTCTCTTGTCTTTTGTTCTTGTGACTTTTTTGGGATAGTCATCCGGCTTGTGCCGGGGATTCTTTGTTTTTCATCCATCCAGCTTGTTGATTACTGGAGATTCTTTGTTTTGATCCTTTTGGTAGTGATCATCCGACTTTGCTAGTTGTCGGGGATTTTTTATGAGTGCCTCTTATGTAGGCAGGAATCCTCTTGAAAATTTTGCTGATTTTAATGGTGCCTCTGAGCAGGCAGATAGTCCATTGAGTTTCTGGTAATGCCTCTGAGTAGGCAGATGCTTCATCAGAAGTGAAGACTTTTGGCTGCATTTGTTTTGCCTCTGACTAGGCTGATATGGGGATGCTGGCTCTTGCTTGCCAGGTCTTGCCTATGCGTAGGCAAATGACATTCTGAGGATGAATCTGAAGTTTTGCCTTTGTAGTAGGCTCACTGGGGATGATTTTTCTCTTTTTGGTGATCCACCGGGGAATTGATTGCCTTCCCAAGGATCTAACTTTGATTTGCCCCCTGAGGGAATGGAGTTTTGACTCCTTGTTGGATGTTGTTGGTATGAGCTGGCTTTGCCGATACTTTTGTTTCATTGGGATTTTTTATTCCTTCTTTTTCGTTGGTTTTTCCTTTTTCTAGGATTTTTATTTGATTTCGCCTTTTTCTGCGATTTATCTTTTTTTCGCGATTTGAAATTTGGCTTTTTCGGGATAATGCGTAAGCCTTTTTACTTTTTAGTCTCTTTTTATTACGCTGGCTTTTTCCTTCTTTTAGGGAGGTCCATTAGGGATGAAGTTTTCTTTCTTTGGTGATCCACCAGGGAATTAGTTGACTTCCTAGGGATCTGATTTTCCTTTTCTAGGGATGGAGTCTTGGCTCCTTGATTGATGTTGATGCGAGCTAAACTTGTGAAGCTCTTATTCCACTGGGGGATGAGAATTTCTGGTTCCTTTTTGTAGATTTTTTTAGGAGATCCACTTGAGGATTTTTATTCAGCCTTCTATGTTGTTGCCTTTTCTTTTGGACATCCTCTGGGGATGCAAGAGTTTTCCTCTTTTTTCCTTTTTTTGTTGAGCCCTTGTTGGTATGGAGATTGGACTCTTTTGACTGTTGATGATGATGGGCTCTTGAAGCCTTTATTCTCCATTGGGGAGTGTGGAGGAGACTTTGGGTGAGTGTGCTCGATGACTCATGTAGTGGTAATGCTGAGCCGTGAGGAGTGTTTTTGTTTTGCCTTCGGAGTAGGAAGGGATCCTCTTGGGGATGACTAAGCCTTTCCGTCGGCTTTTCTTTTATGATGTCTGATGATTGTGCCCTCTTTTATTGGGTGATGATTGGAGCTTTGGCTTCTGGAAGCTTCTTATGACAACTCGTTCTTCTTTCTTGAGGGAGAGCAATGTTTGGAGACTTATTACTTTCTTGGAGCAATGTTTAGAAGGATGGTAGCCCTATCTTTTGCCTAGACCGCCCTTTTTGGGGTTTTCGGTCTAGCGGGCTGCCTTAATTTTTGCCTAGGATATCTTAGCGGGCTTTTTCCTTTTTTATGAATGCCCTAACTTTTGCCTAGACCGCCCTTTGCGGGTTTTCGATCTAGCGGGCTACCCTAACTTTTGCCTAAGAATCTCCTAGTAGGCATTATTCTTTTTATTGTCATTTTTTCTTTCTCTTCTTTTTTTCGAGAGATAGGAGCCTATCATATGCATGCAATGTTTGCGATATGCATCCTACAATGCTATTTCAATTAATTTTTCAAAAGGATTAACCAATGTGTTCTTACTTTTGATGAGCTTCTGACGTTATGTGCTTTGTCGACATGATAGGTTGTACCAATTTTGCCATCTCGAGTTTTTCATGACTGAAGAATGATTGTGTTAATTGTAGAGCGACTTGCCATGTCAATGCGCCCCTCCCTTTTCTTGGGGATATCAATCCTCCTATTGATTACTATCTCCACATTTCCCTACTAATTACTAGAATGCTGTAGTAGTAAGGGTCAACAGAAGAGAAAGAGAGGATATTTAATTCAAAGGCTTGTGTTTTAGAATTGTTTTATTTTGACAAAAAATGGTTTTTGTAAGCACGGCTAGCCAAGGTTGGTTAGAGTGTTTAGGCTAGTTTAAACAAACGTTTTGTTTATGGAGTGGTGTCTTATTCTATGGCGCTTGTTATGACTGATTGACTTCCCTAGTCTGCCCTTTGGGTTTTCAGTCTAGGATGTTGTGTTTTGTTTTGTCCTAACTTTTGTATAGGTTTCTTTTTTCTTGTTTTGGGAAACCTAGTGGACTTTATTTTGTAACCCTAATTTTTGCCTAGGATACCCTTTATGGTTGTTCGGGTTTCCTAGCGGGCTTACCCTAACTTTTGCGTAGCCCCCTTGGTGGGTTTCCTACCGGGTATCTTGCCTTTTCTTTTCGGCCTTTGGCTTCTATGGGCTTCTTTTGATTTTCTTTTCTCTTTGTACAACATTGGCGAAACACGACTTTATTATGATGAGGTATAAACTCTTTGTACAACATAAACTTTTCGCGTTTCTAAACTTTTCGCGTTTCGCCATAATCATTTTATACAACATAAAGAGAAAAGTTTTATACCTCATCATAATACCTCATCATAAACGATGGTTCCGACTTTCCAATTTTCGCGTTTTTATTGGTGTGGTTACAATGCCTTTAGGTTGTCCGATAACCGGGCTGAACCTAGGGGCGAGGTTTTCGAAAAGGTGCTCTTGGATTGTCTGATAACCGGGCTAACCCAAGAACTAGTTTTGAAGGGTTCTTCTGGAGTCGCCACTGATGTTTTTACCGGAAATATCGGAAAAGGAGTAAAAAGGCGTTGGTTTTCAAAAAACCAACTTTGGTCATTATAACCAGAGTTGGGTAAAGGAGTTAGTTACGTGTAAGGGAAGTGTTAGTTCCCTTACGACGCCCCTTTCGGGTTTCCTATGATAGGCCAGCTATTTTAAATAAGTAAACCGGTGAGAATACGCTTTTACCTTTTATTTGCGGAATTTAAAATTACGACTATATGGCCCTAATATCTATTGCACAATTAGAAATAAAGCGGTAAAGGAGAGAGAGAGAGTGTGTAGAAACCTCCGAGGCAATCTTTCTATTAATTTTTTGACAATTTGGGTGCTTTTTGGCAGCCCTTCACTCTTTACAGCGCCGCAATCTCTCTAAAACGCTATAAAAAACTCTTAGAAGCTCTCAGAAACTCCGAAAATGCTTCAGAGGGATTCTAGAAAGAGAATTTGAGGAGGTGACTAGAGAGAGAATGGAAGAACTGTGTGAAATGAGGGGAATGGTGCGGCTATTTATAGGGATTCGCGCCTGTCAGGTCGAGACCCATTCGAGACGGCCGTCTCGCCTTGCAGAAATGGTGAGACGGCCGTCTCTCCAAACGAGACGGCGGTCCCGAATCCGAGGCGGCGGTCTCGACCCTAAAAGGCGAAAATCCTTATTTACATGCCGAAAATCCCTCCTATCCTAGTATGGGGCCTAATAGTCTCTCCTAGTAGCTTCTTAGACTTCATTCATCTTCGAATAGAAGGTCTTCTGGTCTTTATTATAAGACCAGGCAAGATTTGGGGTCTACAATTATATTTAAATGTTTTTTGGTATGTTTAATGTTTTTGTTAGTTGTGACAGACAAAACAGGTTATTACAAAGGGCTTTAAAGGAAATTTTGATCATCATCAAAAAGGGGGAGATTGTTGAACATACAAGGATATGAATGTTGAACATACAAGGATATGAAGCTTGTAGATTTTGATGATGATTCAAGAATAAAAGACTTAAAGATTTGAAGACTTGTAATGTTATGTAATAACTCTGTTTTTATATTTTTGAGTCTGTAATATTAGAGTCCAAGATAACCAGCACATAGACTACTCTTTAAAAGCTCTAAAAACTCATTTTTATCAAAAATACACTGGAATAATCGATTAAATGGTAGGATAATCGATTATTACAGAAAGAAAACCATTTTCAGCATTTGCTCTCTGGAATAATCGATTAAATGGCCTGTTAATCGATTAAATGGTGCTATTTTTTATCCTCTGCGAGAATGACTCTGGAATAATCGATTAACACTCAAGATAATCGATTATTTGGGTCTGATATGCATTTTGAAATTCAAAATTGGACTAAGTTTCGAAAACCCTATTCCCAATTCTTTCAATTTCAAAAATCCCCAATTCCCAAACCCTAATCTCTCTACTTAAGGTTCTCTAAAGCTCTCTGCAAATTGAACAACCTTTTTCAAACAAAATTTAAGAGTTGTGACTGCCAGAGAACTGTTTGTTGGGGGGAAAAAGGGGCTTTTGAAACCTAGTGTGGGCTAGAAGCGATAAGAATCACTGAGTGGGTTTCTTGGTGGATTGTGTGTTGTGCCGTCTCTAGGGAAAGTTGTTCTTCATCCTTTGTGGATTCAAAGGAGATGTTCATCTCTTGTGTGACTCAAGAGAGGTGTATTCTTTACCTTATCTTTTCATTTGTTATCTGTTTGTAAAACTGTGATTATAATGATAGCGTTAATCATCTATTTGAGTGATTAGCAACTGGACGTAGGGTCTTTTGATCCAAACTAGTATAAATCAATTGTGTAATACTCTATCCCTTCTCTATTTACTTTACACAGCATTTTAATCAGTGAAATTTGGGAAAAAATTTAAAACCCTAATTTTTGTTTAAGAAATCAATTCACCCCCCCCCCCCCTCTTGGTTTTTGTCCATAAACGCAAATATTCCGCTGCGCGATTCTAACATGTCACACAGCCTACCCAACCACTTATGGATGTTCCTCCTCCATCTGTCGCACGGGTTAGCATTAAGAGTAGTTGTGCTGACCCAAATGCTGCTGATGAAGAGGCTCCTGCTACTAATAAAGAGGTTGTTGTTGATGCTACTGCAGCTAAAGTTGTTGTTGCAGACAACACTGACCAGTCAGGTATGTGTGGATTATAACTTGATGACAAAAATTAATGTGCATATTAAATAATTAATGTATTATTTTTGTGTAATCAGGTCAGTGTGAATTTTATGTTGATGAGGATGGATCTGAACCACGATTGTTGGCGGTTGGTTCAATTGAAGAGGGGGCCTCTACAATTCATAATGTGCCTTTAGCACCTAACTTGGCCAAAGTGGTCGTTGAAGAGGTTCGAGATGCTTCTGCTCTTGTACCTGTGCCCACAGACGAGGTGATGACAGTGGGACAGGCCCTCCAGACCTTCATTGCATGGCCTAGACATCTAATAAGGCCTATTTTGAAAAAGGTTTGCATATATTTTTTGTTAATTATCATATATAGTCTCGTGTTGTTTTTTATTTTTTCTATTTCAATGTTATTTTATGTAGGATGTTCAAAAGCCACCCTAGTTGCCTAAACTGATACCTACTTCCCAACCTAGTAAAGGTAAGGAAGTAGATGTCCTAGAAAATCCAATTTTTCAACTGCTATCTGTTGTCCCACAGTTGTATATTCAATCTTTTCAAGTGAAGTGGGATGCAAATAAGTTAGGGGTAGACAATAAGAACTTTCCCCTTTACATTGCCCACACTGATGCTATGGAGATGGCAGTTGGAAGTCAGTGTCTAAACATAGCAGTGTTACAATTTTGGACAATGTAAGTATATATTTTTATTTACTAATTATGTTATTTGAATTTATCGACATATTTAATGTACTTTGAACTGCCTACTTTAGGATGATGAATGAATTGTCGGAGTAACAATGCACCCAAGATGTGTATGGATTTTTTGAGCCCCAATCCATACAAAAATCAGGAAACAAGAGAGAAGAAGTTCAAATATACATCTAGAATTGGATGGTGAAGTCAAGGAAGAAAGTTTACTTGGGTACTTACTTATATCAATAAGTATTTAAGCGTATGAAATTATTCGCATTAACTTTTATAGTGTATTCTATGTATCCTAACTTTTTGTAATGTTACCAGACATCATTGGCAATTGTTGGTTGTTTGCCCAAAGGAGAATGTTGTGGCTTGGTTCTGCTCATTGGGCAAGAGACCTGATGCAGATATTAAATTCATTGTTAACAGGTACACATTCTTATAATAATTTACACAATTATTAGTCGTTTTGTTACTTAATTGTTTCATTATATTTTGTATTGCACAATGCATTTAAGGTTTGCAATACAATTGATGGAGTACACACAAGCAAAAGCACGAATCCAAATTGGATTTTTGTTAATGTAAAGTCATTCTATATTTATGTATTATATGATTCATTTTATATCTGAAATTAATATATTATTTTTTGTAGTGTAATAGGCAACCAGGATCTTATGAGTGCAGATATTATGTTATGCACTGGATGTGGCTGATTGTTGTTAGCAAGACTGAGGATACATGGAATCATGTTTGCTTAAATTTAGTATTCAATTAAATTCAAAATTGTATCATTGGATACTCTGTTAAATTATATTGTTTTCTTGTAACAGGTATTTTCAGAAAGAGAAGTGTTGCCCATAGAGACCATAGAAGATATTAGAAAGACCTGGGCCAAAAATTTTCTTGAAGTTAGAAGTAGGCAAGTTTAGTTATTAATTTACTAGTTAGATTAGTAGTTAGTTTATTAGTTAGATTAGTAGTTAGTTTACTAGTTAGATTAGTAGTTAGTTTATTAGTTAGATTAGTAGTTAGTGTATTTGTTAGATAAGTGTAGTTGGATGCACATTCAAGTATTATACTTTGTAATATTGGATACAAGTATTATTTTTGGATGCACATTCAATTACTTTGTATGTTGTATATTGTCTGTCTGGGTTGTATTTAAATTTGCAGGTACATTGTATACAAGATTAGGATGTCCTGTATAAACAGAGCGGGGATTTAAAAAAAAAAAGATAGACTTTTTACATCGGTTGTGTCAATAATCGACGTAAAAAGTTATACAATCAACATTGGGATGTCCTGTATAAACAGAGCGGGGATTTAAAAAAAAAAAGATAGACTTTTTACATCGGTTGTGTCAATAATCGACGTAAAAAGTTATACAATCAACATCAGTTTATACCATAATCGACGTAGTTAAAATCCACGTGCATTTTTCCTTTTTTTCTTTACAGCCAGTGTTTCTACGTCGGTTAGACAGAACCGACGTTGAAAGTCTACACTTTCAACATCGTCTGATACAACGTCGGTTGTAGAACCGCCGTTGAAGGCCTTCCATAATCAACATGGAAAGTCTTATCTGTAGTAGTGCAAGTTTATTAAAAATGAGAAAATAAAAACTAATATAATCCTAGTTCACTATTTTTCTCATACCATAGAATGTGAGAAGGTGAGAAGCTATTTAATTGATGTTTAACCCATCCAATTAATTTTTTGTCTTTTGTCATTGACTTTTACATCCAAGCATGTCTCTTAAAACTACTAAAGTATCTTAAATTCTATTTTACAGAAAGAAAATATATTTTTTTATTTTTTTTATTTGCAATAAAACTTTTGAAAAAGATTTAGAAATTTTTTTTTATGTTATCTTCTAAAAATAACTTCATCTTTGTTGTTTTTGTTTGGTACTTTCATCATCTTTCTTTCTTAATTTTAAAGATCTATCTATATATTCCTCAGCTAGTCCTTATATGTTTCATACTCAAAATCAAGCTATAACGTACCAATTTTATGACATACATGTAAATGCTTAAGAGATATATGCAAAAACTACGAAATTAATTAAATCCAAATTAACCTAGATAAATTTTTTTAATAAATGTAATTTTATCTCAAATTTGATTACAAACCAAGCATATTTTAACTAACTTAGATCAAAACTCTAAAATTTTTACAATATAACAATTAAACATCAAAATCAACTTAAACCTAAATGTTTAATTCAATCTATAACATCAAAGTAAATTGTTTTTCGGGTTATCAATATCACAACTTGACTACTATCTAATTTAAGAAAATAAATCCAAGCACCATTTCATATCATTCCATCCAATCCACACTAGTACAATTTAAAGTTTACCATTTAAAACAACATTCCTAACCAATTCTATTTCCTTGAAGTCAGATCCAATTCACAACCAAAACCTTAATCCTAAAAAACATTTCAAACAATAACAATAACAATTATCAAACATTTCCGAGCAAACACATTGTTTTGAAACTATCTAACTCTTCCAAACTAAAACCAAATTTGAAATTAAACTAACTTCTTGTAAAAATTTTGTTATCTTAAAAGATCAAAATCTAGAAGTAATTGGCTGACAAACAAACAAATACATTTTTAATATAAGCTAGGAAATATTCACTTCTCAATATGGAAAATAAATTTGGATCCCACAACACAACTCCTACATGCAAAAAGAGCGCACATAAAAATTTACCCAAATCAAAATTATAATGGGGCAAGACTGTTTGACATTTCACATCTTGTGGCTATTGTTTTATTGATTAGAAAAAGGACTGTATATAAATTTTAAAGAAATTATAAATGTTTTATAAAAAATTTATACAAATAAAAGTTTTAAGATATAATAATTTAATATAATGAAGGGTAAAATGTTTAATTTTTTTCTACTTGTAACTATTTAAATAACAAATTTTCATATACTTATTAAAACTCTGTCATATATAATTTATAAAAGAAATCCTTATATTTTTATTTCTTATTATTAACTATAATCAACTTAGTATCAAAAACATAAAATATTAATTAAAATAATTAGATTATTTTTTAAGTGTATTTTCAATTAATTAATATAGTTGATATTTTTTTAATAAAGATAGTCACTAATTATTTTCACATTTTTAATGTATTAATAGTAATACTTTTATATTTCTTTTAGAATAGTAATTAATTTTTACTTATAAAATAATAATTAAAGAAAATTGTTACATATAATTATTATTTTATAATTATATAGTTATGATTTTTTTTATATAAAGAGTGATTAGTGACAAAATATATTAATACATTATGAAGATAATTATTTTATATTATTTTCAAAAGGTGGAAAAAAATAATGATACATTTTTATATTACATATAATTTTACTATACTATAATTAGTATTTCTAAAAATATAATATTATTTATTTTAAATACAAAATCTCTGTTGCAGGACATTAAAAATAAATAATTTTATAATAATTTAAATTATGATATCAAAATTAATATGTAAAAAAATCATTTTAAAATAAATTATAATTATTTTAATAAAAGATTAAATGTTAAAAAAAATAAATTATTGAATGAAAAATATAAATAATATATATAATTATCTTATTTATATTATATAAAGAATATTTTTTAAATATGATTATCTTAAGTTGAAAATTATTTTTAATACATTAATATTGTTCTTTGTTAATGTTAACCTAATTATGATTTAAAATAAGAACTAAAATCTATTAAAAAGTATTAAAATTTAAATAAACAAAAAAATTACAGAATCGAGAAAAAAATTATTTTTAACTTTAAAGTAATTATTATTATTTTCTTTATTTATTTAAAATATTTATTCAAAAGTTACTTTTTATATTTTTCACTTTCATTTGGAGAAAGGTGAGTCGAGTAGGTAGGGAAAGATATTTACGTTGACTACAATTTTTCATATTATTATTTAATTATAAATTATATTCAAGTAAAAGTTATTATTTTGTATGCTTATCATTTTAAAAATAATTTTAATATAAATATTATTATTTATAAAATTTATTATAGCAATAGATTCAAGATTGATAACTTGTTTAATTTAGTTTTGATTTTTAATTTTAAATTAGTTTCAAAAAAGTAATGTTAAAAATATTTTAAAAAATAAATTTGTTTAATAATTTTATTTAAAAATAATAAAAATTAAAAATAATTTTAATAACTATGATATTAAAGACAAATGATATAATATAATTTGAGGTAAAAATATAATTTTTAATTTTAAAAAAAATTAAAAATATTTTAATAAAATAGTTATCAATTTTTTATATAAATTAATTTTAATGGATTTGATTACTCATATTTATTAAATACATTTGCTCATGTATAAATAGTAAAATTATTTCTATCAAACAATTTTTGAAACTTGCATTTACACTTATAAGACCAAGGACAATTATTTTATACTAGATGTTTTTTAATGAAACTAATATATCAGCACATTCAAATTTTATAATTTCTATTCATTTTCAATTTTTTCTTAAATTATAAAGTAGATATAGTGTTATTCTTACTTATGTTAAAAAAAAAAAAAAAAAAACAACAACTAACATAATCTAACCTATTTTGAAAACCTGATTCATATTAAAGTCTAATAATATCTAACTAGCATAATAATCTAATAAGTCCTTGAAACTCTTTTTAATGAAACGAAAAGGACAATTAATACGGTAAACAAATTTTAAACTGTGAAAAATTTGAAATATTTATTATTCAACACATAGGACAAAAACCAGAATTGCTAAGCTAGATTTTATAACACTCAAGTATCATTTGTTTATTTGATATTTCTATATTTAAACTACTTAACGGTTTAAGCATTCTTATATCTTTTAACATCTAAAAATTAAGAAAAGTTAATCATTAGAATAATTATATTTTAAAAAAAGTTTAAAATGATTTTTAAATCATCATAATAAGTGTATTATAATATAGACGAGTTTTAATTAAAAATTAAGAAATAAAAATAAATTAAAATCTATAATATTATTAGAATCTATAATATTATTAGAATCTATAATTTTATTAGAATCTATAATTACGTATGACATATTAATCGATTATAATTTTATTTTTAAAAGATATATTAATAAGTTAAAAAATATTTATAAATTATCATTATCTTTTTAATGATACGCAACTCATCATTTAATATTTTCTCTTGCTACTAGTTTTTTTTTTATTATTAACTTTACATTTATCAAACTAACCACACTTATTTTTTCATGATTATTTAACTTTTATTATCTCTCCTTTTTATTTTATAAAAAAAATGGAAACAAAGAAACACATTTCGATATTGCATCATTTCCTTTAGTATTTTCATAAATTAGGTTGAAAAATTAGTAAAGAAGAATATGTAAAATAATTAATAATTTAAAATAAGATGAATGATTAAGCTGAATCAAATCGTTTTCCAACTTGAATTGAAGCAAATTTAACTGAAAAAGAAAAAGTTATATTGAAATCGAATAAAACTTAAAATTATGTTTAATCCTTCCCAAAATTATAAAAGGAAGAGCAACTTCACGAATTTCTCTATAGCCTCACTCGTTTCCCCATGGTGACTTGTGCGTTGTCTATACTTTATTCACCACCATATTTGCATGCGGTAGATGCGTTCATTATTTCATTATTGCTAGTTTCCAAACACACCTTAATGATTATTCTAATGCTAATGCAAATTGCAAAGGATAATTACGAAAAAAAAAAAAAAAAAGGCTACGCCAGAGAATCTTTACTGATCAAAAGTGAAACACTTGAGTTAGGATTAATATTTTAAGAGCATATGATAATGTATTATTATAGTTTTCTTGTACGGCTGAAACTCATAAGAGTTGTGTCACCATGGTGCATGCTTCTTCCATCTTCTCTACTAAGCCAAATAAAAAACCATTACTATCCTTAGACCTTACTCATGCTTACATTCTTCATTACTCTTCCCAAGTAGATAGGTTACAAATATTAATATCTGTCACCTACCATTTAAATATATGTGTTTTTATGTGAGATAACATTATTTTATCTAATTTAAATTATGCATACAAAATTGAGGAAATAATAGTGTTTTTTAATATATGTATTAATGTCATTTAATATTTTAATGTATGAATGATATGATATGCACTAGTCATAATTATATACTTCTTACTAAATTATTTTTAGATTAGAAATTATATATGTATTAATGTCATTTAATATTTTAATATTCTTTCAATTATAATTAGATGATTAAATATATTAATATTAAATTAATGTGTTTAATTAAGCATATCTAATAAAATTTAAAGGAGAAAATCCTCCATTAATATTATATTATGAAAAATTGGGATAGATACAAATAGTTTTATCTAATTTAAATAAGATTACTTTTATAAAAATATATATAATTTCTAAACAATATATTAAAGTGTGTGTGCGTATTGTTGTTTGGGCGCACTTGGGTAATGAAAGAGTTATTAGCTAAAAATAATATGAATATGTTGGTATCAATGTCGATCAGAAATTTGTGTCTTTCTGCCATCAATGTTGTCGAGGAATCCTTCCATGCTGTACACTATAATACTCAGATAAAGGTTCGAATCTTTTATTCTCTTAGATCAACCCTGTAAAAGAAAAAGGTTCACTTTAAGAACTTAATCATGGAAGCTTATATAGTTTTTCTTTGTGGATGAAGGAAATCGTATAATCATCACATTACATACCAAATTTTTAAAATGATTTTCACTTACTTATAGTTCCGGTGTTTGTGGATTCTAATTAATCTCATGAATTAATTGATCCTAGAATAAAAATTAACCATTGATAAAGTGAGTTAATTCTTATACTTGTATATATATATATATATATATATATATATATATATATATATATATATATATATATATATATATATATATATATATATATATATATAAAAACATAATTAACTGACAATTAAATTCAATTTTTTTAATATTGTAAAAATTATTATATTAAAGTGCCGTGAAATTACTGTGGAAAAAAATATATATTCTTTTTAAATATACGTATAATGCAATCACATGAGTTAATCCACGCTCACACACTGATAATTAATCATCATTGTGTTAGGAACAAGACAATAATAAAGGAAAGAATGAAGGAGAAAAAAATAAACGACACAAGAATTTTAACGTGGTTCGGCTAAAATATGTATGCCTACGTCCACGACTACACTAGGAAGTAATTTTTATTTCTGTGTATATCTCAAACTTTACATAGGGTTGCTTATATAACAAAATAGAGAACCTCATCTCACAATCCTAATCGATGTGGGACTAAATCAAGCACCATAATACTAACAATTCTCTCACTTGGAGTTTGATTTACGTTACCACCTAGTGTAGTGCCTTCATCATCAATTTGCTCGAAGGCCGGTTGAGGCAATGCAAAGCCTCAACTTAGTTGTTGTAACAGTCTTGGTCAACATATCAGCGGGATTCTCTCGCACCTGGAATCTTCAACAAACTCAAGTCTCCATCATTTATCGGGTTTCGATAAAATGATACTTCAATTCAATGTGCTTACATCTCGGAATGAAGGATTGGATTTTTAGCAAGACAAATAGCACTTTGATCGTCACTAAACAACGGAGAACCATCTTGTTCTCTTCCTAATTCTTTTAGAAGGTTCTTCAACCATATCATCTCCTTCGCCGCTTCGAGATAGCTACATACTCGCTTCAGTGGTTGAGAGAGAGACCCTTCCTTGAAGTTTAGACTTCCAACCGATAGCTGTACCACCCAATGTAAAAATATAACCTCGTTGTGCTCTTTCTACCGTCAAGATCACCTCCCAAGTCTCGCATCGAAAACCCCGTAAAATGAGATTACTTCTCTTGAAAGACAAATGCATCTTTGAAGTGCCTTTCAAATATCTCGAATATCCACTTCACTCCTTCCCAATGCTCCTTTCCGGGATTTGATAGAAATCTGCTCACAACTCCCACCGCATGTGCTATGTCCGGTCCGGTGCAAACCATAGCATACATCAAGCTTCCTACCGCAGATGCATATGGCACTTTAGACATGTGACTTTCTTCTTCTTCTCGTTTGAGAAGATTGCCTCTTTGAAAACTTTAAGTGAGTTCCCAAAGGTGTATTCCCGGTTTTAGCATTCCCAACATTGAATCTCGCTAAGCAATTTTTCTATATATTTTTCTTGAGATAAGTTCAAAATACCTTTATCTCTATCTCGGGAGATTCTCATACCAAGAATTTGCTTGGCTGGACCAAGATCCTTCATTTCAAAGCTCTCCGACAATTGTTTCTTCAACTTGTCAATTTCTCGCCATATTAGCTCCAACAATCAACATGTCGTCAACATATAAGGCAAGAATGATATAGCTATCAACATATTTCTTCACATAACAACAATGATCTTCTTCACATCTCGCGAAATCCCGAGTTTCTCATAAACTCATTAAACTTCTGTACCATTGTCTCGCGCTTGTTTTAATCCGTACAAACTTTTATGAAGCTTGCATACAAGATTTTCTCCGCCTTGTACTTCAAAACCTTTTGGCCGTGTCATAAAAATTTCCTCTTCAAGATCCCCATGTAAGAATGCAGCTTTTGACATCTAACCGCTCCAAATGAAGATTTTCTCAGCTTACTATACTCAAGATAACTCGATGGTAGTCATCTTGACAACAGGAGAGAAAATTTCTGTGAAGTCAATTCCTTGTCTTTGTTGGAACCCTTTCACTACGAGTCTAGCCTTATATCTTTTGTCGCCATCCGGTTCTTCTTTCAACCTATAGACCCACCTGTTTTGCAAAACTTTCTTTCCTTCTCGGTAGCTTGGTTAAAGACCATGTTTTATTCTTCTCGAAGGGACTTTATCTCATCTTCCATTGCTAGCTCCCACTTAATAGATTCATCTCCCCGCATAGCCTCAAAAAATGCTCCGGCTCACCAAAGATCGACCAACAACAAATAATGCAATGAAGGGGAATACCTTTGTGGTGCTACAATTGTTCTCGCTAGATCTTCTAACCAAGATTTCGTGAGTTGCCGACTCTACTATTTGTTCAGTGTTCCGTCTCGTGCTCGACATAGGCTCTACTTGTATATTCTCGCCTTCTGTTGACTACATCACTTTCTCGAAATTTCTTCTAATGATACTTGCTCTAGCCGTTTATTTACATTTGCGGATTCTCGCAATCCCGTCTCTATAGAACATGTTTTCATTAAAAGTAACATTTCTACTTCGATAATTTTCTTGTTTTGGTCATCCCAAAACCCGTAGCCAAACATGTCGATCCATAACCAATGAAATAACAACGTTTTGCCTTAGGGTCCAATTTATCTCTACTATTAGAGTCTAACATAACATATGAAGCACAACCAAAAACTTTCGCATGTGAAAGATTTACCTCTTTCCGCACCATACTTCTTCGTGTAACTTATAGTCTAAAGGAACCGATGGTCCTCTCGTTTATGAGATAGGCCGTCGTGTTTATTGCATCCGCCCAAAATACCTTGGGTAATCCCGACTGGATTCTCATACATCTTGCTCTCTCATTCAAGGTTCTCGTTCATTCTTTCCGCCACACCGTTTTGTTCTCGGTGTTCCCGGAACTGTCTTGATCATTCTGATCCCATTCTCTCGAACAAAACTCCTTGAATTGACTACCGTCATATTCTCCACCATTATCGACTTCAAACATTTGACCTTTAAACCCGTTTGAGTCTCAACCTCCTTTTTCCACCTTTTAAACACAGAAAACACATCGATTTATTTTTAAGAAAATAAACCCATACCTTTCTTGTAGAGTCATCAATGAAGGTTACATAATATTGTGAACCTCCAAGGGATTTCACCGAAGCCGGCCCCCAAACATCCGTATGCACTAGTTCTAGTCTTTCAACTTTAGACGACTTACTTGTTTTTGAGAAGCTAACCTTTTTCTCGCTTTCCAAAGATACAATGTTCGCAAGGTCCAACGTCAACATGCTTCACGTTAGGTATTTTACCTTTTGATATCATGAGCTTCATTCCTTTCTCACTCATATGCCCAAGCCTCCGATGCCATAAGGAGGAATTGTTGCCAACTTCGCAACCGATATCATATCCTCATCTCGCAATCATGTAGAGAGATCCTTGCTTCTTTCCACGAGCAACAACAAGATTACCTTTCATTACCTTCCAATGTCCATCTCCAAAAGTGGTGTAATGTCCCTCATCATCCAACCGCCCTATAGATATTAAGTTTCTCTTTAAGGTTGGAATATGTCCGACATTATTCAAAGTCCACACGTTTCCATTAGAGGTTCCGATGTTAATATCACCTCTTCCTATGATATCAAGAGATTTTCCATCCGCAAGGTAGACCTTCCCAAACTTTCCGAAACATAGTTAGATAATAGTTCTAAGGAAGGTGTAGTATGAAATGACGCACCCGAGTCCATAATCCATGAGTCAATAGAATTATCTAAACTACATAACAAAGGCATCTTCAACTTCATCAGCTTGCCGCATTTGCCGATTGATCATCATCTTGCTTCTTGTTGTTGTTGTTGTCCTTCTTTGGAGCCCTACACCGATTTGAAAAGTGGCCCTTTTTCCGACAATTCCAACAAGTGATATCATTCCGGACTTTTGCTTGTGATCTCCCTCTCGGATTTTGATCTCGCCTCTGCCTTGATTACGACCTTTCGGCGACTTCTTCCTCTAGTTTCAAGCACTCAATGCCGAACTCGAATTAGAACCGAAAGATTCTATCGAATTTTTCTCGCGAACATCTTCGCTTAAGATCAAGTCACGGATGTTATCAAGCTTCAACTTGTTATTGCTTGCGTAATTACTTATCGTACAGAATAGCTTGCACCCCAACTTTCCGTAGAGATGATAATAAAATTAATGCTTTCACCTCATCATCAAATATTATCTCGCACCGATGTCAACCGCGCAATAATTGCATTAAATTCACTAATATGATTAGTAACCGAGTTACCTTCACCCATTTTGAGGTTGACTAGCCTCGCGAATCAAATGCACTTTATTGGTCAGCAGAGGGCTTCTCATACATATTTGACAACGCCTGCATCAAATCTACTGTTGTCTTCTCGTTCATGATGTTGAACGCAACATTCTTGGCTAATGTCACCGGATCACACCAAGCGTCTCGCCGATCTAACAACTCCCATTCTGATCGCTCCATGTCTGGTTGGCTTCGCCTCGTCAAGGGTAGATACAACTTCTTCCGATACGGATAATCTTCCATCTCGCATCTTCCGAACCCGAAGTCACCGCCATCGAACTTCTCGATCCTCACCTTTCCTTCTTCCAATGCCATCGCTCTCACCGCTTTCGAAGAAAGCTCCCACTCGCTTCTCTAAACCGAGATTCCCAAGAAAAAAGACCAAATCTTTTCCGATGTGGAAGATCGGACAAAGCCGCAACCACAGAGCATACTAAGAAAATTGGCTCTTGATACCAATTGTTAGGAACAAGACAATAATAAAGGAAAGAATGAAGGAGAGAAAAATAAACGACACAAGAATTTTAATGTGGTTCGGCTAAAATATGTATGCCTACGTCCACGACTACACTAGGAAGTAATTTTTATTTCTGTGTATATCTCAAACTTTACATAGGGTTGCTTATATAACAAAATAGAGAACCTCATCTCACAATCCTAATCGATGTGGGACTAAATCAAGCACCATAATACTAACACATTGCTCATGCTTATAATTTACGACCTTGTAGCTTAATTATTTACAATCACTAATTATGTAAGATAAATTACAACCTGAATTAATTTTATCTAAAAAGAACACAATTATGATAATTAGCGCAGCCACACATGCAAGTGCATGTTGTTTCTGAATAACCCACTAAATTACAGTGACTGATAGGATTCGTATTTATGATATCAAGGTTAAATTATTTTACACCTTAAGATTTTTTTTTTATCTTTTTTTTTTTATGAAAAATATCTTCTCATAATGAATCTTTTTCAAGCATGCTGAATATCACCTAACCTTCGTCGTCTATATTTTTCTGCCCACAATGTCGGCATCATGTTTTCAGACTTCGATTGAAAGGAATAGATGTGAAGTTTTGATAACAAATTATTAAAAGTTTAATTATTAACAAAACTTAATTAATAAATTTTCAAGTATTTTTAATTTTATTCTTTAATCAGTAATATCTTTGAAATACTTTTTTACAACATTTTTGCATATTAACCAGGGTTGTTGAATTGTGATAACTTGAACTGTAATATACTAGTAGTTTCATGTAGGTGGGAAATTTCATAGTCAAAACCCAAAACCAAAGAAGGTTTGGTTACCCCAAAAAAAGTCATTGAGATGCAACACGAATTATTTTATTTTATTTTATTTATTTATTTATTTAAAGTGGTGCAACTAATCAAGAAAAATAAAAAGAAGCAAGGAACACTGTGCGAGTGCTAGATTAACGTGTCACGTGCACACGTGCCATGCCATTTAGTTCTTCGGTGCATCGTTTCTCATAAACAACAACGAACCGCACGAATTGCGGGTTTGATCCTCCTATTTCACCCACGCTCTTTAACGTCACGTGCCTCAGATCAAGCCACGCGGACACATGACTGCACGATTTATGAAACCTGAAGCCGCTCTAACGGAGTTATCAGTACACGTGCACTGTTTAGCGCGTGAGTAAGAGAAATGGATGCATCAGTCTAAATCCCTGGTGTCTCTCTCCTCCGTGTTGGACGGCTCAGGCCTCGGTCTGGTCCCCACGACCGTGTTCTTGGTGGGGCCCACGTTCGAATTGCTTAAATGATATCGCTTTTCTATAAACCCTAACCCTAATCCTTGATACGCTATTATGACACAAACAGAACCAATGCACTGCATCAACGTTATTAAGGATATTTGATTTGACAGAGTTAACAACAAGAATTTAACCCTCTCTAGCAAAGGAAAATAATAATATTTTCGTAATAAGGTAGTTTTTAATTGTATAATCTTATTTTTAACTTAATTAATACTTCAAATTCAAATTTTATAAGTACATAATATATATATATATATATATATATATATATTATCATTATAGTCTTTAATATGCAAATATCTTAATTTAAAACGATATTATTTATTTATATCATTAACACATCTATTAATCCAAAATTGTATAAAGTTTGATTATTAAACTGTTGATTTTATGCTATGTTAATACATCAATTATATGTGATGTGCTAATAAAATATGACACCTTTTATAACTATAGTCGAGAGTTATGACTAGTCGTGATTTATATTATAGATGGCTTCAATCAATCAGGCTCTGTTATGTTCGGTCTTTTTCATTTTTCTTTTTTTAATTTATTTAATAGTGTTACATTTTGAAAGAAAACAAATTGTTCTTTGACAGTGTAGTTTATAAATAAATAAACAAATGTGCAGTCTTAGTTTCGAGATTGTGATGTGAGCAAAGTAAGAAGAAGCCAAAGTTTAAGATATAATATTTTGAAGTAAATCTTGTGAGAGATTTCTGATTTATATCTTGTCTTTTAAGTTAGGTTGTATATGGGACAAAATCAGCAACTCATATGCATATGCATCACCTCACTCACGACATGAATTTAGCTAAATCTTTCCTTTTGTGTCTTCCAAGTCAGTCACAATTGTTGAATTCCGCGGTTGGCTCACGGATTTTATAATTCATGTTTAAATTGTGATCTTAAATTTTGATATGTATGAGAAATTAAAGATGTTATAAAACGAAAATCAATTTGATGTTACATTATTGATCAATTAAAAATTATGTAAGGTGATTATAGTTAAACAAAAAAATAATTATATAATAATAATAATAATAATAATAATAATAATAATAATAATAAATTTGTTATTAAATGACTGTAAGTTATATACCTTATAATAATACCAATAAATACGTAACATTCGAAAAAAAATTTAGCTACTAATACTTAGCGAAGGAAAAGTTCAAAAGACTTGTTCCTACATTTGCTCTGGTGTAAATGAAACTAAATTTTATCTACATATGTTAGGTCTAGGTAAAATATTAATTTCTACCTAATTTATTATTTAAAAATATTATCAAATTTTATGTGATAATTAAAAAATACATTGCATAACTAATTTTATTGTTTTAATTATTAATATTTAAAAAAATTATTATAAAAATTCAAATTATTAATCTCTAAATCAATATAATAAGCCACTAATTCAATTAGAGACTAATTTAAAAACTTTTAAAAAATTTACTTTTAATCGTTGTATTTTTAAATTGATAAATTTCATTCTTTAATTTTTTTTAAAATATGATTTTATAATTTTTCTTTTGTACCTAAATGTAATATTTAATTATAATTTTTTTAATTTTGATGAAGTTGGTAAAATGACTATTTATGATTTTAATAATTCATTATACATAAATTTGATATATAGTCGCATTTTAAAAGTTGATAAAATATTAAATTTATATATTTATTTAATTTTAAGGACTAATTTATTAAAATTTAAAATATAAAGAAGAAAATCTATTTTTATTAAAAAATCATATAAAGACGAAAAATATATTTAACCTAATTATCTACTAAGTATATTATATCATTTATCATGTTGATAATACTATATAATGTACGAATTAAGATTTTATTAATTTAAGAGTAAAAGGGTTTTTAATTAAGTAAAATTTGAAATTTTACCCTTTTGAATAAATAAATGAGGTTTATTTAAGTAAAGTTTGATATTTTACATTATAGTGATCTAGAGAGGAAGACTTCAATTCAATCAAAATTTGAATTTAAAGAAAGTTTCTCTTTTTCCTTTTATTGGATGGATGAAGTGTACGTACAGTTTTTGACTTTTGCATGAGTTATGAGGTTGGTAGCATTTAGTGATTGATGGATAAAGATGAATCTTAACTAGTATAAGATCTTGATGATGTAATTAATTTATTGGTTAATTAGCATATTTTGTGAGCAAGTTCAAAATACTCGTGTAATTTGGAAATTATAGAAAATTTTCACCTCGAACACCCTATTTATCACTTAAAAAAGAACATTAAAACAATTTTTTTATGATCGAAATTCATCACAAAATTATATAAAATTCACTATAAAATTATTGTGACAAACGGTGTAGTGACCACCCAAATCAGCACAAAATTTTGACATTTTCAGCTCGATCACAAATTGTGATAGAATACATACCATCACAAACTCATTAAACATTTTCACAAATATTTCCTGTCACAAAATTCAACTTGCTTATTATTGTTTAAACGAATAGTACTTAAGCTTGCATTCAAGCGAACATTGAATATGCAAGTTCGTTCATTAGTTCAAAATGTCTTTGAAGTTATTTAAGCGAGATCCGCTTAATTGGTAATATTGTCGCTTAAGTGACATTGCTTAAACCATTTTTACTTCGTCTAAGTTAACACCACTCCATCACAGAGGGAATGACTTAAGCAACCATCACTTAAGCGAAGTAATGGTTGCTAAGTGATGGTAGCTTCAACCCAATATTTTCACGTTGAAGCAAAGGTCGCTCAAGTTAAGTGTGAGTGACTTAAGCGAGTGTTACTTAAGTGACATTTGGTCCAATATTTTTAGGTTTAAGCCAATATAATTATAAATAAAAATATAAAAATTATAAACAAAAATTAACATGAAAGGTAAAAAAATTACACATGTTAAAACGATATAATAAATATAAAATAATAATATTACATAAATTGTTCAAAAACATGAAAATAAAAAAACATAATAGTATGAAGGGTATACAACTAAGAATGAATCAGTAATCATTATCATCTAATTCTTCGTCATTTTTTGTTGGATTTGTGCAGCAGATTAGACTTCTAGAACTTGAATTGATGGGAGAAATTGGACTGGTGTAGAAGACTGTGATTAAAATGATAACATAAACTGAATCATTTGTTCCTAGAACAAATATGACTCTTGCTGAGAAATCATTATCATTTCTTTCAAATTTATATTTTCTTCAGATAGGCCAATAACTAACATTTTTATTTCATCATATTCAAATGATGTTATCTGATTTGATGAATAACACTAAATTTTATATCTATTTGAGATAGTTCTTAAACCATATACTCGTCCTCTTCATCCATGCCTCCAACAACACTATAAAAGATGTCATCATGAGATGGATAACTAGACACAACATCATCTGATTCCTCTAAAACTCTATCGACAAGACAATATATGAAATAATAAGTAATAAAAAAAATTGAAAACTTATAACAATGTTTTTTGCTTTAGAAGACATTCATGCATTCCTTTAGAAATCTTGTGGATCTTTTGGAATAACTCCCAACAAGTTGGATTTATATTTGCAATTGGTGCTTGTTTATGAAGATAAACACAAATTAGAATGTAGTTGAAAAACACACACACACAACTATGAAAACAATTAAAATTACATACCAGATGTTTAAAATGTTTAGATTTAGGGATTGATCCACTTGTATGTAGTGAACACACACAACTATGAAAACAATTAAAATTACATACCAAATGTTTAAAATGTTCAGATTTAGGGATTGATCGACCTGTACATTATGAACCATCGAAAACATTCATATTTTGAATATTTGTTTCTACTCCATCATGTCAATTTCAATATTCTACCATTTGTGTTGTAATTGTTCTCTTATTGTAGTAGGAATATGATCTCTAACATCAATCCCACTTCGCACCCTATACATAACATTTGAATACTCTTTCAGATGCTTTTTTGCTCATATATGCAACAAATTTGGGCATCATATTTTGGCAACCACTTGTACTTCCTCTATATAACAAAGTTATTTATCACCACATCCTAGCCACATCTAGAGATTCACTCTTAACCTCCCTATATGTTTCTCAATTTTCTTCAAACTTCCCCTTTATTATCCTTATTAATTTCATGTGTGGGCTGAATAGGGGTTCAAACTTGTAAAATAAAATATTAGATAAAATTACATTAAAATTCATAAATAACAAATGAAATTAAATATTTTAAAGGTTCAAGTTTATTTACGTGTTTAATGGTCTTCATTGAATCCATTTGCGATCGTCAAGGTATAAATTCTCAATCTTAGGAGGTGAATGCATATGTGAAAATAATGAGAAACTTCATTTTCTTTGTTCTATTCTTGTCTTTTACTGTCCGGTTTGTGTGTTTATTATCTTTCCTTTTATCTCCAAAGTTTGATTATTCCTTGCTTGTTTCTTATAATTTCTTTGGTAAGTAGTGAAATTGTCCTTTGCTACTTCATTTTATTTGGTCAGCTCTTGGTTTATTGCTATAGTTGTTCATCTTTACTTGAAAGTGATTTGTTGATTCAAGTAAGAACCAAGTGAGAGTAAGAGAGGAAAAAGGCAAGAGAGTTACATTTGCTTAAAAGCTAATTTGAGTGTAAACACGAGTGGAACTATCATTGAGTGTAAACAGGTGAGAAGAGTGGTAAGGTCAATTCTTGTTATTGTTTATAATTTCATTTGAAGCATGGTAGGAGCAAGTGGTAGTGGTAATCCTCAACTTGATGGCACTCAAAGGTTATTAGTTGAGACTATGACTGCACAAATGCAAAAGATGATGAGAGAAAATAATGAGAAACTTTTTGGAAGAATTGAGCAACTAAAAAATCAAGTAAATAATGATGACAGTAGTGGAATGAAGATAGGAGGCGTGAAAGGAAAAGAAGAGATAATAGAAGGGGTCGTAGGGATAATAGAATTGAAGGAGTAAAACTGACTATTCCAACATTCCTTGGGAAAAGTGACCCAGAAGCATATTTAGATTGGGAGAAAAAAATTGAGCAGTTGTTTGTTTGTCATGATTATAGTGAAGAAAAGAAAGTGAAGGTTGCTGCAATGGGTTTTTTTGATTATGCTCTAATTTGGTGGGACCAATTTCAAAGATATAGAATAAGATATGACGAACCTAAGGTAGATACTTGGGTGGAGATGAGAAAGACTATGAGAAGGTGCTTTGTTCCTTCACATTATCAAAGTGATGTGCGAGACAAGTTGGTACGCCTCACCCAAGGGGGAAAGAGTGTTGATGAGTATTTTAAGGAGATGGAGATATGCATGATTAGAGTTAATGTGAATGAAGAGAGGGGAATAACAATGGCTCGTTTTGTGCAAGGGTTGAATCTTGACATTAGAGATGTGGTGGAATTGCACCGCTGTCTAGAGATAGAGGAAGTGGTACATTTAGCTACAAGGTAGAAGCACAACTTAAAAGAAAGGGAGTGAAGAAGAGTTCTTCTAATTTTAATTCTTCAAGTTGAAAGGAAAAGAGCAAGAAGGAGGGATGTTCTTCTTCTAACAATTCCAATGCAGGATTTCAAAAAACATATTCAAAGGCTAACAAGAGCTCAAAAAAATGTAGAAGTAGTGAGATAAAATGTTTCAAGTGCTTGGGAAGAGGCCACATAGTTTCAGAATGTCCTACTAAGAAAACAATGTTCCTTAAGGAAAATGGAGTCTACACTAGTGAATCCTCCAATTCTGAATGATCAAGTAAAGAAGAGAGTGAGAATGATGAAGAAATTATTCATGAGGGAGACTTGTTTATTGTTAGGAGGATGCTTGGAGGAATTGCAAAGGAAGATGAGGGGAGACAAAGAGAAAGCATATTCCATTCTAGGTGTTTCATTCAAGGAAAGGTGTGTTCATTGATCATAGATGGAGGGAGCTGCACCAAAGTGGTTAGCACCAGATTGGTGACAAAAATGAACTTGGAGACTAATCCTCATCCTAGGCCATGTAAATTACAATGGTTAAGTGAGGAAGGAGAGTTGAAAGTGGACAAGCAGGTTGAGATTGAATTCTCCATTGGAAGGTATACAGATAAGGTCCTTTGTGATGTAGTTCCTATGGAAGCTAGTCATATGTTGCTTGGAAGACCATGACAATTTGACAAAAAAAAACCCAACATGATAGTCACACCAACAAATACACATTTGCTCATGAAGACCGGAAAGTCACTCTTGTTCCCTTGTCATCTAGAGAGGTTTGTGCTGATCAAAATAAAATGAGAGAAAAAAGAGAGCAGGAAAGAAAAGAAACTACTAAGATAGATGAGAGAGAAAAAAATCAAAAAGAGATAAAAAAGAGAGTAAAAAGAGTGAAGAAAGAAATGAGAGAAAACAAGCCCTCTTTGTAAAAAGTGGAGAAGTAAGGAAGCATTTTTGGCAAGAAGATTCATGTATATTCTTTATAACAAGGAAATTGCTACATTGAGTACTGACATTCAACTCCAAGTGAAGTTATATCTATTTTG
Source organism: Sphenostylis stenocarpa (assembly GCA_963425845.1). Lineage (NCBI taxonomy): Eukaryota > Viridiplantae > Streptophyta > Magnoliopsida > Fabales > Fabaceae > Sphenostylis > Sphenostylis stenocarpa. The sequence continues at coordinate 13,450,175 of OY731402.1, read as the reverse complement.
CAGGAGTTTTTAGATGTTTTTCCTGAAGAGATACCAGCAGGACTTCCACCATTAAGAGGAATTGAACACCAAATTGATTTTCTTCCAGGAGTTGCGTTGCCTAATAGACCAGCATACATAAGTAATCCCCAAGAAACCCAAGAAATCCAAAAAAAAGTCACTGAGTTGATGAATAAAGGTTGGGTAGAAGAGAGCTTGAGCCCTTGTGCTGTTCCAATAATTCTAGTTTCTAAAAAGGATGGAAGTTGGAGAATGTGCTCAGATTGTAGAGTTGTTAATAACATCACCATCAAGTACAGACATCTGATTCCCAGGTTAGATGATCTTCTTGATGAATGTATGGATCCTGCTACTTCTCTAAGATAGATTTGAAAAGCGGATATAATCAAATTAGGATTAGGGAAGGTGATGAATGGAAAACAACTTTTAAAACAAAGTATGGATTGTATGAGTGGAAAGTAATGCCATTTGGGTTAACAAATGCCCCTAGTACTTTCATGAGATTAATGAATCATGTGCTGAGAGTTTTCTTAGGGAAATTGGTGGTTGTTTAGTTTGATGACATTCTTGTATATAACAAAAATTTGGATGAGCATTTGCATTTTCATCATTTAAAATTTGTGTTGAATGTACTTAGAAAAGAAAGATTGTATGCTAATTTGGAAAAGTGCTCATTTTGCAAAGATCATGTTATGGAGTGCATGTAGATAAAGATAAAATAAAAGCAATTCATGAATGGCCAACTCCTACAAATGTAAGTGAAGTGAGAAGTTTTCATGGGTTAGCAAGTTTCTATAGGAGGTTTGTCAAAGATTTTAGTACCCTAGCTGCACCTCTTAATGAGCTGGTAAAGAAAAACGTTGCTTTTGAGTGGGGAGAGAAACAAGAAAAAGCTTTTGCTATCTTGAAAGAACGACTAACCAATGCTCCTATTCTAGCTTTGCCTAACTTTACTAAATCTTTTGAGCTTGAGTGTGATGCATCTGGGATAGGCATATGGGATGTGTTGATGCAAGATGGACATCCAATTGCATATTTAGTGAGAAACTAAATGGGACTACTTTGAACTATCCAACATATGACAAGGAATTGTATGCATTAGTTAGAGCATTGCAAGTATGGCAACATTATCTTCTGCCTAAAGAATTTTTCATTCATAGTGATCATGAATCTTTAAAGTATTTGAAAGGGCAGGGTAAGTTGAACAATAGACATGCCAAGTGGGTGGAGTTCCTTGAACAATTTCCATATGTAATCAAGCATAAAAGAGGTAAGTCCAATGTGGTTGTTGATGCCTTGTCACGCAGGTATGTTTTACTATCTACTCTTGAAACTAAGTTTCTTGGTTTTGAATTCATTAAAGAATTGTATGAGCATGATGCTGACTTCTATCATATCTTCACTCATGTTCTCATACTGCATCAGATGGGTATTTTAAACATGATGGATATTTGATGAAGGATAAAAGACTTTGTGTTCCTAAGAGTTCAATTAGGGAAGTTCTTGTTAATGAGGCACATGAAGGGGGTTTGATGGGACACTTTGGGGTGCAAAAGACATATGACATCTTGCATGAGCATTTTTACTGGCCTCATATGAAACATGATGCGCATACATTTTGTGAGAAGTGTATTGTTTGCAAGAAAGCTAAATCTAAGGTCATGCCACATGGTTTGTATACTCCATTACCTGTTCCAGAACATCCTTGGATTGACATTTCTATGGACTTTGTTTTAGGTTTACCTCAATCCAAAGGAGGAAGGGATTCAATTTTTGTGGTAGTTGATAGGTTTTCTAAAATGGCTCATTTCATACCTTATAGGAAAGTAGATGACACTTGTCATGTTGTTGATCTGTTTTTCAAGGAGGTGGTAAGATTGCATGGGTTGCCTAGAAGTATTGTAAGTGATCGAGATTCTAAATTTCTTAGTCACTTTTGGCGAACTTTGTGGGGTAAGATTGGTACTAAATTGTTATTTTCAACAACTTGTCATCCCCAAACTGATGGGCAAACTGAAGTGGTGAATAGAACTCTTTCTACTCTTCTTAGAGCTATCATTAAGAAAAATCTCAAAACTTGGGAGGAGTGTTTACCACATGTTGAATTTGCCTACAATAGGGTTGTGCATGGTACAACTCAACTGTCACCGTTTGAAATAGTTTATGGTTTTAATCCTTTAACACCTTTAGATTTTTTGCCTTTACCTAACAATTCTGATTTTAAAGATAAGTCTGGAAAAATTAAGGTTGAATATGTCAAGAAGTTGCATGAGAAAGTCAAGGCTAAAATTGAGAAGAAAGTTGAAGGATTTGCAAAATATGCAAATAAAAGAAGGAAAAACATAACATTCGAACCAGGTGACTGAGTGTGAGTGCATTTCAGGAAGGAGCGATTTCCTTCACAAAGGAAGTCAAAGCTTAAGCCAAGAGGGGATGGTCTATTTCAAGTATTGGCCAAGATAAATGATAATGTCTAGAAAATTTATTTGCCTGGTGAGTATAATATAAGTAATTCTTTTAATGTGGCTGATCTATCTCATTTTAATGTAGGTTAAAATTTACTTGATTTGGGGAAAAATGCTTCTCAAGAAGGAGGGAATGATGCAGACATCAAGACATAGACCCATGATGAAACAGAAGCCCAAGATCCAATAGAAGGCTTAGGAGGATCCTTGACAAGAGAAAGAACTAAAAGGACCCATGAATCCTTGGAGCAAATGGTGATTAATCTGATGGAAGCCCAATTGCGTGATGCAGCCCAATCCATGGAGGCCCAAATGGAGAAGAAAATGGTGGCCTGCATTGCTAATCTAGACTGAGGATAATGGACCTAATTATCAGACTTAGGCTTTTTATGTGTTTAACTTTAAAATTTAGTTATAATGATTTATTGTATTAAAAGATGTAAAATAACATAAGCCTAATTTGAACCCTAGATCTCAAGCTTAATTATACCTCATGTATCCACTGAGGCAAGTTACATATGCTTGAAATACTAGGAATTTAGTTTTCTTTTATGTGCTTCCAGAGGCGAAATAACTAGTTGTATTTATAATTTTGAAATTGAATGAAAATGGCAGAATGTTATTTTAGATTTGTTAGAGCGTGAGATAAACTCTCTACTAGGGTTCTTGCTTGAACCATCGATCTTATCAAGAATTGTTCTAGTTCTTGTGGCGATCAAACCGACTTATCAAACTTTCAATTTGTGGTGCCTTTGTTGTTATCGTTTTATCTTTCTTTTTGTAAGTCTTATTTTCCCAAAGTCGAATTTAGGCTATTTTGTTGTTTGTTTCCTGTTTTGGTTCTAATTAGGTCACACATGTATCTTACGAAATAGTAGGTCATTTTCAATGTTTAATATTCCAAAATCACAATTCAAAATGTCACTGTTTCTCTCGTTTTAATAACACTCAATTTCTAACCCTAAATAGATCCTTTATCCATTCTAGTAGGGAAAATCATATCAATATGGGATGATGTTACATGAGGACGATAGGTACATGCAAAACTAGGCGAAGACTAAGTTGTTGGTTGTGATGATGGAAGGGTAAAGTCAACTAAATTAACAAAAGAAAATATGTAAGTGGTCTGAGAATGAGAATGGATGATCCATAAATATGTGCAGTAGGAATGGGGGTGTCAAATGTGTAGTATATGATACAAGGGTGTACTAGAAGTTGATACATGACTAGAATGTGCAGTAGGGGGCGTCGTAACTCTACCTCTACTTCTTCCTCTATCCATAACGAAACTTTGTTCTTTATTATCCATATTATTTCTTAAGTATAAGTTGACAAAAAGATATATTTAAATGTATAGTTTCAAATAGAGATAAATTATCAAGACATAAATATATTAAAACATATAACATTACAATTAGGGGAAAATTGTCATAAATTAAATTTATAATACAACCTACAAAAATATTGCAAAATGTTTTTATGTATAAGAGTTTATATATAATCATCATCTTCATCCTTTTTTTTCTTCATCTTCACCTTTATTATCATCTTCATTCTCTTCTTCCTCATCATTATTTTCTTCTTTACTATTTGACATAAACTCTAAGTCATCTTCTTCCCAATCAACTTCCGTTTCCTCTGGCAATATTATCAACAAGGTGGTTAGACATGTTATCATTTGCAAGATGGAGTGGTCGTAGTTGTGAATTATCATCTTGGTATGTCACTTCCTGATGGAAAATTTCTTCCTCCTTCCACCAAATAGAGTGACCAAACACCCTACACCATAAATACCCAAGAGTAATTTAAATTCTTTTCCAAGTTTCTTATGAAACTTGACACTAACTCCTCCAAGGAAGATTCCTTGTGTAGGAGAGTTGGAGAAAAACTCCCAAGGACACTTGAAGACAAGCCCAATTTAAAGGAGATGGGGCTTGAAGGTGTTTCACTTAAAAAAGAGAGGACAAGATTCAAGTCTTGGCTACCACAAAAAGGAAAATTTCCTTCTCAAATCAGCCAAAATAATCCAAACACTCAAGGAGGTCTAAGCTTCAACTCTTGGTTGAAACATTTGAGAGTTTTTTAGTATATAAACACATAAATGTAATTAAAAGTAGGCAAGGTGGGACTTAAGCTAGAAAATTTGGTGAATAGCCTTTAGAAGCAAATTTAGTCCCACATCCCCTAGGTGAGTGAGCAAATGAGAGTGGAGCAATTATATATATAACCCCTTGTGTAGCTTTTTGGGTACATTTGAATGAAATCAAGCTTAATTTGTGAAACTTGCTCAATTAGTTTGTACCTCAAATTTGCTTGTCTTCAAGTGTCCATGGGAGTTCTTCCTCATACTCTCCTAAATAAGGAACCTTCATTGGAGGAGTTAATGCCAAGTTTCTTAAGAAACTTGGGGAAGAATTTTGATTACTCTAGGGTGTTCATAATGTAGGGTGTTCGGTCACACTACTTGGTGGAAGGAGGCCTATCAATTTGGATCAAAGCTAGGCATGAAGATCTATAAAAGATAAGTACCTTCATCTTTTCTTCTTTTTTTGTCTTTGAATTTTAGTCATGTATGCAATTGCTCGAGTCCCTTTTTGAGTCATATGCAGTTTGGTTTTGATGCATTTAAATTTTTATTACAATTGATTCATTGCTTAGTTTCTTTCTTGAATCAATTGTATGTTTAGGAATTTCTTTAAAATGTTGTATGAGTATCCATAAATTTTCTTACTTAGCTTTCAATTTTATAATCTTCCATGTTGTCTTAGATGTCATGTGTAGTCCTTTTATGTTCATAATTCCATAGATGTTGTCCCATATATGCTAGAAAATAAAATTGTTGAAGTATAAATATAGAAACAGAGTATGTACACCTTTAGGAACCGAACCATGTGTGTTGGCTTGTACTTTTGAGTTGTTCCTTGTGCTATTAGATCACTAGCAAATTCTAAACATAAATTTTGTTTTAAATATACAAGTTGTGTTAGTATTGTTTCCTTAATAATTGAAGTTGAATAAATTATTTGAATATTTTGGACTTAGACGCACCTATACCACATGGATTACTTGAAAATGATAAATTAAAAAGGCTTAGTCTCACAAAATGAAAAACAAACAAGTTGTGAATCGAAAATAAGATTGAGAAAAGAAATGGAAAAAGTCGAAACTTAGAAAGAGGAAATCATAAAGTATGTGTGCAACTCATGAATAAGTTTCACACTCCTTGGGCTAATAGTTGAATTGAAAAACTACATGTATAAAGAAGTGATTGGGAGTGTATAAGTCTTGTAAGATTCGGCCAAGTATAATAAAGTTGGTTTAAAATTGATTAAACTTGAGTCTTTGTTTTTGTAATCAATTATAGAACCATTCTTTAAGATTCTTTTGGGTACCTTCCTTTTAAATTTTGTCTAGTATTTCTTGCTTGTCTTTTATACCTTCTTAAGTTTGTCACATCTTATTCCAAACACTTGATTGTATCCATTCTTTGTTGAACTTTCCTATGTTTTTTATCCATGCATCTTGAGCACTTCAAGAACAATATAATCTTTTTTTCCTTTCCTTGTTCTTTGTAAGCTTACTTCTTCTTCTTCAAGGTAGTATCTTAGGTGTTATTAAGAAGATAAGAGAAGTGTTTTTAACAGGAGGCTTGGAGGTGCAAGAATCGGGTGCAAGAAGAGTGGAACACTTAACCAAGTGAAAACCCTACATTTGTTATGGAAAATTCTTCAAAATCTATCACAAAACAGCCTTGTAGTAGAAAATTTTTGTCATAAAATGGCTTTACTGCAGAATTTTCGTCACTATCTCTTTGTTGTAAATTTTGTCATAGATTTTTCCTTCTTATAATTTATTTGTTGTAGTTTTTACTTGTTAAGTGGAGTGTCTTGGGAAAATGCCTTTAGTACAATTCCATCTCCCATTATAAACTTTATAATAGTACAAGAGACTTCTTAAGTGTCACTTGGACTTTCACACTAGGATTTTTGTCTAGTTTACTTTGAGTTAAATTTTTTCAATTGGAATTTTATTTTTTCGTGACAAAATCTAGGTGAGTCATTAATCGATTAGTTGACCTTCGTTTGGTCTTAGGTGTCTGACATACACACACTTGAAAGTTTTTTTTTTTGTGAAAATCTTTTGTCACTTCATTTTTATATGAAAACCTTTCAAAAATTTTGTGAAAATATTTTATTGATATATAATGAGTGACTATTCTCATGCACCATTAAGTCATTCTAGTGTCGATAGAAGCTATCGAGGGTTTAGGGAAAGGTTGTCAGTTAGAGATAAACTTAGGTTTTTGGAAGAAAATATAGAAAAAAAATGAAGAAATAATGACTATGTTTGCCCAACTCTTAGATGGAAAAAATAAAAATAAAAATATAAGTGAGAGTTCTAGGAGAAGAGTAGAGCATCATGAGGAACCCCACTCATCATGCATGGAGGTTTATAGTAGTCATCACAATGATGATTACTATAACCCTCCCCACCTAGGCAACATACCTAGAGTAGAACATCATAAGGAACCTAAGGTAGACCTTTCTCCCTTTCATGGCAAGGATAATATTGAAGAGTATATATATTGGGAGATGAAGGTTGAGCAACTATTTGAGTGCCACAAGGTTAATGAGGAAAGAAGGGTGTTTATGGCAACTCTTAGCTTTCAAGGGCACAAAATGTATTGATGGACTTTCCTTATGCGTGATAGGAGGATTCATAACGAGCCCCAACTTAGGTATTATAATGAACTCCAAAGTGTCCTACGAAAAAGACACATACCCTCCTATTATGATAGGGAGTTGATGGATGTTAAGTGGTAAAAAGTTGATATAATTATGCCTTGAATTGTTATGAAACCACTTAACTTATGTTAATTCTAATCTATTTTTCTCCCAATATAGGATGAATTCGTGAATACCTTGATACAAGAGTAAGGAGCATAATTGTCAGCATAATTAGAGTAAAATTGAAAGAAAGAAGAGCGCTTAAGCGAATGAATAATGCGAGGCTCGACCCAAATTCTCTTATAAAAAGATAAGTTGTGTTTTGAGAAAAGCAAACAGTCTTAGAGGAGAGGAGGCACGACTACTGTTAGGGTTTTGTCTAATCTTCATCAACTCTTCGTTTCTTCATCAATTGGAGCATTGTAATGGCCAACATGAGTGGCTAACTTCATTCTCTTAGGATTCGGTGCACTTCTTTTGAACTCTTTTGTATCATGGTGATATTTTGAGATATTAATCTATGCTTTGATGTTGTTATTCTTATCCTTTATTCTTTTGAATGATTTATTCTTGAATGTTTGAGGTATGATTGTAAAATATATCTTGAACCCTAGATTACAGTAGGAATATTTGTTACGTTAATTTCCAGGAATGGAATGAATGTATCAAGTGCTTAAACACCCTAACCCTAATGCAGGAAAATCTCTTAATTGTGTGAGGAATCAACATTTATTAGGTTTTCTTATGAATTTCATGTGTGAGAAATCAACATGGATGATTTGAGTAGGTGACATTAACATTGTTAGGTTAATTGACGTTCTTAATTGATTTAGCCATTACAAAAGAGGGATAAGGAAGGAAGTCAATCCTAAGTACCTTTAATTGATATTTTCTCAACAATTTACAGCTCTTTGTCATTTTATTTCAATTCAACTCTTATTTGCAAAACCTAATCTGTTTTAATCTACTTAGTAAGCATAATTGGAAATTTCCATTGAAACTGTTTCTCGTGGGATCGACTTTTATTTTATCGAAATACTATACTGCGATTGATAATTTTGGTACGCTTGCCAATAATTCAACAAGTATTTCGGCGCCGTTGTCGGAGAACAGTGTTCTTTGATAATTCTTTGTTTAGCTTATTGAGTATTTTATTTTTATTTCTGTTTTTATTTTTATTTTTATTATTATTATTATTATTATCATTATTATTATTATCATTATTATTTTCATTATTATTATTATTATCATTATTATTATTATCATTATTATTATCATTATCATTATTATTATTATTATTATCATTATTATCATTATTATTATCATAATTATTATTATCATTATTATTATGATTATTATTATCATTATTATTATCATTATTATCATTATTATTATCATTATTATTATCATTATTATTATTATTATTATTATTATTATCATTATTATTATCATTATTATTATTATTATTATTATTATTATCATTATTATTATTATTATCATTATTATTATTATTATCATTATCATTATCATTATCATTATTACTATTACTATTACTATTATTATCATTATCACTATTACTATTACTATTACTATTACTATTATTATTATTATTATTATTATTATTTAGTATTTAGTTTGTGCTAATATTTGTTTGAGTTACTCTTTTGATTTATGCATTTAAGAGGACATGTATCTTCAGAGCAATTAGAATTTAATCCAGAGATTGAAAAAACAGCTCGGAGGAACTAGGGTAGAAGAAGAAGGGAAACTCAAGAACAATGTACAAGAGAATCTGATAAATCTTCTTTCACACTTGATTTATCAGACCCAATTATAGAAGATATGGTGGAAGAAGGAGCAAATCCAAATCCAAATCAAAACCCAAATTCAAATCCACCTAGAAGAACTCTTAGAAATTGTGCTATGCAGCAAGGTCCAAGGCATTTTTCCAGCATTGTCATTTCGGATAATCATACATTACAGATGAATCTATCCTTCTTAAGCTTGATTAGTGCTCATCAATTTATTGGATTGGATCATGAAGACCTTTATATTCATTTGTCTACTTTTTATGAGTTGATTGGTACCATGGGATTTAGAGCAGCAAATCTTGAATCTGCATATTTGATATTATTTCCTTTTTCTTTGGCAAGTAGGGCAAAAGAGTGGCTGAAAGCACATCCTAATCAGAGTCTGACTAATTGGAGTAGTGTAGAAGAGAAGTTTCTGAATAGATTTTTCCCACCATCCTGTTACATCAAAGCAAAATCTGACATCACTTCTTTCAGACAAGGAGCAGATGAACAATTTTGTGAAGCATGGGAGAAATTTAAATCATTGTTGAGAAGTTGCCCAAATCATGGATTTGATGACGTTTCTCAGTTGAATATTTTCTATACTGGCTTGCGACATGATACAAAGATGTTATTAGAGGCTGCAACAGGAGGATCTATGTTGGATGTAGAAATTGATCATGCCACCAGAATTATTGATGCACTAGCCTTTACAGACCAACAAACCCAACATGATAGACATCCAATTCAAAGGAAGGGAGTACTTGAACTTAAAAAGCTCAGATGCTATCTTAGCCCAGAATAAACTTATAACGCAACAAATTGAAGCATTGAACCAGAAAATAGAGAAATTACCTCAACAAATGCACACAGTACAATCTATTCTTAATCAACAGATGAGTTGTGATGTGTGTGGAGGTGATCATGCAAATGAACAATGTTCTTATCAAGGCAACATTCAGCAAGAAGAAGCTAATTATATGGGAGCCCAAGGTAGTAGTCAAGGCAGACAAGGCAATTTTCCTAATCCCAATAATTATCAGAATAATTTTGCACAAGGATGGAGAGGGAATCAACATCAGAATCAGAATTTTGGGTGGAACCAAGGTGTTAGCTCATCTACTAGACAACCTGCATTTCAACAACAGTCATATCAACAACCTCCATATCAACAGCAACAACAACATTATCCTTCAGTGCCTGACAGAATAAGTAAATTGAAGGATACTTTAGAAAAATTCATGCAAGGCACTATGGCTAATCAGAAAAATACTGAGGCTTCATTCAGAAATATAGAGACCCAGATAGGCCAATTGGCTAAGCAATTATCTGAGCAGCAACAAGGAGGACAATTTTCAGCTAACACACAAACCAACCCCGGGGAGCAATGCAATTCAATAACTACAAGGAGTGGAAAAGTTGTAGGTAAGGGGATTGGTGACAATATAGTTGTTGAAGAAGAAGTTTTGGTAAAAGAAGATGAAGGGCAAGAAGAGGAGAATAATAAAGAAAGAAATATTCCTAATAAGAAGAATGAAGAGAAGATAGAAAAAGGAGGAAGTCAAAAACCATTTGTAGAGAAGTTATCGTATCCCAAGGCTCCTTCACAGATAGATAAAGAAAGACAGTTTTCAAGATTCATGGATATTTTCAAGCAATTGCAAATTAATATATCATTTGTGGAAGCTATGGAGCAAATGCCGACATATGCCAAATTCATGAAAGAGCTCTTAACTAAAAAAAGAAGATTTACTGATGAATCAGTAGAGTTAGAGGCAGGATGTAGTGCTATATTCCAAAAATCATTGCCTCAAAAGTCCAAGGACCCTAGAAGTTTCACTATACTAGTCATAATTGGTGAATTACCGGTGAAAAAATCATTACTTGATTTAGGGGCCAGTATAAACCTCATGCCATTATCTATGCTCAAAAGAATAGGAGACTTGAAAGTAAAGCCTACAAGAATGACATTGTAGCTAGCTGACAGATCTCTAAAGATTCCTTATGGAGTAGCAGAAGATGTTTTAGTTAGAGTGGACAAATTCATATTTCCTGTTGATTTTGTGATTATGGACATGGAGGAAAATGAGGAAGTCCCATTGATCCTGGGAAGACCATTTATGAAGACTGTCAAAGTAATTATAGATGTTGACATGAGAAAGTTGAAAATTAGAAGTGGAGATGATGAAGTTAATTTTAATCTGTTTGAAGCTGTACAACAACCGAAAAACAAGAAAGATTGTCTCAGAATAGATACTTTGGATGAATTACTCATCTCAGCTGAAAAACAAGATTACAAGCCTATTGCACAACCCCAAAGACATCTTAGTCTGACTATAAAGGAAGTTATTCAAAGAGAGGTACTGAAATCTCCTGAAGCAGGTATGATTTATCCAATCTCTGACAGTTATAAGGTTATTCGCAATGAAAAGAATAAATTCATTCCCACAAGGACAGTTAAGGGATGGAGAATGCATATATATCACCTTGATCACTCACCTGCATGAGCCCTAAAGAAAATAGGCGTCGAGCTAAAGACGTTAAACAAGCGCTCCTGGGAGGCAACCTAATGTTTTGAATTTGTTTTTTTTTTTTTTTGCAATTTAAGTTTTTTGTGCATTTTTCTTCCTTAGGTTCTTTCTTTGCAAGATTGCTCTAGGTACACAGTGCACTTCTCCTCAAGACTTTGAAACCTTATTTCAATGGCTTGGGGACAGTCCAACTTTTCTGGAGGGGGTGAGAAAGTCTGCAGCTGAGGCTGAAGCACAAGATAAGGAGTACATGACAAGTGAAGAAAATGAGGGAGGAAACTTACTTTGCTTTTAATGTTTTTAATTCCTTTGTTTTTAATTTAATGTTTTTAATTGCTTTATTTTAAATTTTGAATTCCCTTGTTGTCCCATAATTTGTTTTAGAGCCATATATAAGATTATTGCTTATTGTCTAATTCAAATCTAGAACGTGAAAAATAATTTTGATTGTTTCCAATAACAAGTGATTTTGGGATATTGAGTATGATAGTGAAAAGGAATTGATGAGGAAAATTAGAAATTAACTGAATTGGAGAAGCTAGCCAAAACCCAGGTGAGCAGAGAACCCAAAACAGATAAATTGAGTGTCAACACTTTGTGATGATAACTGATATTGGTTGATTCTTTGATGTGATTACATGTTGGCAAGACTTGAAAATGATAAAGGCATTTTTTTCTTTGTAGTAGATATAACCCAGAGCCAAATAGCCAACCCTGCATTAATTATAGGACATCCATTTGAACCCCTTCTGAGCCAAAAATAATATTGTTTCTTAAACAGAACCCTTAAGCCTAAACACTATTTATCTACCTTCCTATATTTGAGAAAGGAAATGAGTATGAATGTCACTATTTTTCTTATTGTTAGGTATTGCTATTGTTGTCCTACAGGTATTGTTGGGGTGTTATTGTTAAAAAAAGTGTAAAGAAAAAGGAAAAGCAAAGCTTAAAAATTTGCAAAGCCAAAAAAAGGATACATGCAAAAGAAAAAAAAAAAAAAAGAAGTCAAAAGGGGGGTAATAACTTGTGAGATTATTAACTCATTGTCATTGTGTTAGGGACAAAAGCATGAAGTTTGAAACCTGACTTAAGGAATTGTTAATCAAGAATCATTCATATGAGTTGAATTTCTCAAATATTTTTGTATATCCCAGAAAAACCAATAATTCTTTCTTAGCCTAGCCCCATTACAAGCCTTAAAAGACCTTTTGATTTAAGTCTTGTTTAACAATTGTTGATTGCTTGAAGATGATTATCAATATTGGATTGTCTAAATGAAGTGATTGAATGAGATAAACACTTACCTGTGAGAATTAGAGATGAGTATATATAACTCTATTTGAGAGATCATGTTTCTCTGAGGATAGTTGAGGACTAATTATTCTTTGTTGGTTTCTATAACTTGAATGCTTATGTGTTCTATTTTCATTTGAAGTTGTGAGCATCACCCCTGAAAGTTTTTATGTTGTGGTTCTAGAAGAGAAAGAGATAATAGGTGATGATTTTGTTTTAGAAAAATTACTTTGCTTGGGACAAACAAGATTATAGGTTGGGGGGAGTTGTTAAGTTGTAAAAAGTTGATATAATTATGCCTTGAATTGTTATGAAATCACTTAACTTATGTTAATTCTAATATATTTTTCTCCCAATATAGGATGAATTCGAGAATACCTTGATACAAGAGTAAGGAGCATAATTGTCAGCATAATTAGAGTAAAATTGAAAGAAAGAAGAGCGCTTAAGAGAATGAATGATGTGAGGCCCGACCTAAATTCTCTTATAAAAAGATAAGTTGTGTTTTGAGAAAAGCAAGCAGTCTTGGAGGAGAGGAGGCACGACTACTGTTAGGATTTTGTCTAATCTTCATCAACTCTTCGCTTCTTCATCAATTGGAGCATTGTAATGGCCAACATGAGTGGCTAACTTCATTCTCTTAGGATTCGGTGCACTTCCTTTGAACTCTTTTGTATCATGGTGATATTTTGAGATATTAATCTATGCTTTGATGTTGTTATTCTTATCCTTTATGCTTTGGAATGATTTATTCTTGATTGTTTGAGGTATGATTGGAAAATATATCTTGAACCCTAGATCATGGTAGGAATATTTGTTACGTTAATTGCCAGGAATGGAATGAATGTATCAAGTGCTTAAACACCCTAACCCTAATGCTGGAAAATCTCTTAATTGTGTGAGGAATCAACATTTATTAGGTTTTCTTATGAATTTCATGTGTGAGGAATCAACATGGATGATTTGAGTAGGTGACATCAACATTGTTAGGTTAATTGACGTTCTTAATTGATTTAGCCATTACAAAAGAGAGATAAGGAAGGAAGTCAATCCTAAGTACCTTTAATTGATATTTTCTCAACAATTTACAGTTCTTTGTCATTTTATTTCAATTCAACTCTTATTTGCAAAACCTAATCTGTTTTAATCTACTTAGTAAGCATAATTGGGAATTTCCATTGAAACTGTTCCTCGTGGGATCGACTTTTATTTTATCGAAATACTATACTACGATTGATAATTTTGGTACGCTTGCCAATAATTCAACAATGGACTAGCTCCAAAGACTCTAACAAAAGAATATGTCTATAAAGGAGTATAGGCAGAAGATGAAGTTAGTAATGGTGAGGGCTGGTATTAGGGAAGAACCCTAGATTAAAGTTAGATAGCGGTTAACTTGAACCGCTATTATATATTTTCAAATATAATCGATTATTTAAAAATTTAATCGATCATAATGAAATATGTGGTGAGCTATGATAGCGGTTCCACTGGAACCGATCTTAAAGGTTAACATATAATAGCGGTTCCACGTGGAACCGCTATTATATGTTATATTATAGAAATGGAATTAAGTTATACTTTGGGGAATATATATATATATATATATATATATATATATATATATATATATATATATATATATATATATTAAAATATAATTTATTTTTAAGTTGATAATTTTTATTTTTATTTATGTAAATTTTATATATAAAATTAATTTAGAGTTCATAAATGTAATTTTAATTTATGTAATATATATATATATATATATATATATATATATATAATTTATATAATATATATAATTTATTTAACATTAAAAATAGTTATATTTTTATTAATTTTATAATTATAATTTTTTTTAATGTTATAATTTTAAATATAATTTTTTTAACTTTATATTTATAATTTATATAATATATATAATTTAAAAATAATTATTTTTTTTAATTTTAAGTTGATATATTTTTTTATTTATATTTATTTAATATATATTTGAAAAACTAATTGATTATTTAAAAATTAATCAATTATTTAAAAAAATAACTGATTCTAATCAAGTATGAAAAAATGAAGTATGAAAAAACTAATAGATTACTTTTTGAAATAATCGATTAGTTTTTTAAATAGTTAATATATATATATATATATATATATATATATTAAAATATAATTTATTTTTAAGTTGATAATTTTTATTTTTATTTATGTAAATTTTATATATAAAATTAATTTAGAGTTCATATATGTAATTTTAATTTATGTAATATATATATATATATATATATATATATATATATATATCTAATTTATATAATATATATAATTTATTTAACATTAATTTTATAGTTATAATTCTTTTTAAAGTTATAATTATAAATATGATTTTTTTAATTATATAATTATAATTTTTATAATATATAATTGATAAATAATTTTTTTTAATTTTAATTTAATATATATTTTTATTTATAATTTTTTAATATATATTTGAGAAATTAATCAATTATAATCTATTATTTGAAAAATCAATCAATTCTAATCAATTATTTAAAAAACTAATCGATTATAATTTATTATTTGAAAAAATTATCGAATATAATTGATTATTTGACAATAATCGATTATAATCAATTATTTGAAAATATAATCGATTATTTGAAAATTTAATCGATCATATTCGCGTTGGACATTTATATATGATAGCGGTTCCACTCGAACCGCTCTTAAAAGTGAACATATAATAGCGGTTCCACGTTAACCGCTATCTAAAATATATTTCAGATAGCGGTTAACTTGGAACCACTATTATATATTTTCAAATATAATCGATTATTTAAAAATTTAATCGATCATAATGAAATATGTGGTGAGCTATGATAGTGGTTCCACTCGAACCGCTATTAAAAGTTAACATATAATAGCGGTTCCACGTGGAACCGCTATTATATGTTATATTATAGAAACGAAAAAACTAGTATATATATATATATATATATATATATATATATATATATATATTTTATTTAAAATTTAAAATTTTAAAAATATTTTTATATTTTTAAAATTAATAATATATTTAGATTTATGGTTGAACGTAGTAAAATAATATTTTTAAAATATATTATTAAATATTATATTTATATTATTTGTATGGTTAATTTTTAATTTATTTATTTATTTGATATTGTAATATATTTTTAAGAAATTAATAATAAATTAGGAGGATAATAACATTCTTTAAAATTATATGTATATAAGATGAAATAATATTTTGATGTAAAATTATATTTTTGAAATGTATTTTTTTCTTATGTTTTTGTAATATTTTGAATGATATAATATTAAAATTGACTTTATAAAAAATTAGGAAAAAAAACAATTTATTCAAAAATATAATAATGATAAAAATATTATAAAAAAGAGTTCAAAAATATATTATAATATTTTCAGTTTTAGTTTAATTATATTTTTAATTCTCAAAGTAGAAAAATATATTATAATTATTTTAATTTAATAAAATATAATTTAAATTTTTAATACTAAAATTAAGAGAATAAATAAAATAAATTTAATTCTTTAAATTTAGTATTTAGAAACTAAAATTATAGTTTCTTTGTTTTAAAAAAGTAAAATAAATATTTAAAAATAAAAATAAAAACTAGTATTATCTTAAATTTATTAAAAGTATAATTAAATCTCCATTTTCTTATCCCATTTTATTTTTTTTTTAATAAAAATCCAATATATAAAAAAGTTGAAATTTTAAAAAGGCACAGTCTTAACTTACATTAACTATTTTTTTGAATATTATGTTTTTAAATTTGCTAATAGAGAATTCAAAATGTTAAATACTTTTAAATATTAAAATTGACTTTATAAAAAATTAGGAAAAAAATTATTTCAAAAGAGTTCAAAAATGTATTATAATATTTTCAGTTTTAGTTTAATTATATTTTTAATTCTCAAAGTAGAAAAATATATTGTAATTATTTTAATTTAATAAAATATAATTTAAATTTTTAATACTAAAATTAAAAGATTAAATAATAATAAATTTAATTCTTTAAATTTAGTATTTAGAAACTAAAATTATAGTTTTTCTGTTTTAAAAAATAAAATAAATATTTAAAAATAAAAATAAAAACTAGTATTATCTTAAATTTATTAAACGTATAATTAAATATCTATTTTCTTATGTAATTTTAGAAAATTTTTAATGAAAATCCAATATATAAAAAAGTTGAAATTTTTAAAAGGCACAACCTTAACTTATATTAACTGTTTTTTTTGAAAAAACTGACAAGAAAAACTTGGCTTTGAAAAAAAAAAGTTAATAATTTTGAAGTTATTTAAGTGATGAAGTTTCCAAATGTGATCTATGAATTTATTGAGTAAAATTGGAGGTAGGTTGAATATAAATTTAAATATATTTTTAATTTATTTAAATATGGTTTATTTTTAGTATTTATAAAATAGATTAGTTTTAAATTTTTAACTTTTCTAGCCGTCTATTTTTAATCTTTGTTATTAATTATGTTAAAAATGAAAAAGTATTAATTAGTATACTTAAACTAATGTATATTGATATAATTTTTTTTGTATATCAATTATATGAAAATAACCATGGTTAAGTAATTAATAATAATAAAGCAATAAATTTAAAATTTAGATTAAAAATAAAGTTTTATAAAATAAAATTGTAATAATTTGATTAATTTTTTTTAATTAATTAATGAGGAATTAAAATGTGATAATTTGATGTGTTTAATTTTTTTAATATAAATTTTTAAAATATAATTTAATTTCAATTGAAAAATAAATTAAAGAATATTTATTATTAAACTTTTCTTAAACAATGTATTGAATAGTTAATATTACTCTAGTCTTAATTTATTATAATTTAAATTTTTAATAAATTTGATTTATTTTTAATAATATTTTTATTTTAGTAATTTAAAATTAAAGTTAATCTTCATTTTGTTAATGTTGAGACCAAAGATTATTTTTAAAGTATATTTTAAAAATTAAATTATTTTTAAAAAATAAATTACTTTTAAAAAATAAATTATAAAAAATATACTAAAACAATTAAAGTATATTTATAAAAAAATAAATTTAAATATAATAAAAAAATAATCTTCATTAGCGACCGATTTCAATTCGGTCACTATTTCAATTTGTAATTCGATCGCTAACTAAAAAATGTGAAGCCAAATTATATTTCGGTGGCTAAATCGGTCGCTAAATTGTGACCGAATTAATTCGATCGCTAAATCGGTTGCTAATAGCAACCGAATTAAATCGATCGCTAAATCGGTTGCTAATTGCGACCGAATTAAATCGGTCGTTAAATAGGTCGCTGATTGCGACCGAAAAAATTCGGTCGCTAATTTCGGTCGCTAAATGTGTTTTTTCTTGTAATGTATATTTTTTTTACATTAGCTCTCATTACAAAAAACTTATTAATTACTGACAGATATTTACTGACAGATATATAGCCATCAAAAAATGAGTGATTACCGACGAATTTAAAATAGTTGTGGAATTTGATTTTCCTGACGGGTATATGTCTCGATAAATGAATAATTAATTACCGATGGATATATCTGTTGGTAAATGAACAATTAATTACCGATCGGATATATCCATGGGTAATCCGTCGATAAATGAACAATTAATTATCGTCGAATATATCTCGTTGGTAAATTAATAATTTTGGTAAATGAACAATTAGTTATCGACAGACATATCCGCTCGGTAAATTAACAATTAGTTACCAACGAACATTACCAACAAATTTAAAGTATATTTTTAAAAATCAACATTAAATTAAAAAAATTAAATATTTAAAATTATATAATAATTACTTAATTTTAAATATATTCTAATAAATTAATTATTCACCTAATTAAAAAATTAAATATTTTTTTATTTAATAATTTAATTTAATCATAATTAGATTAATTTATAATATTTTGTTAAATTAAATAATTTTAAAATATAATTTTATAAATAAATATTTGAGTATTTTTAATATCAAAAAAATTATTTTAATATAAGAATTTTAATTAAATAATAGAAGAAAAAAGATAAAAAGAATAAATTAAAATAAAATAAAATAAATTATTTTATATAATTATATAAATAAATTATAAATATTATATTATGTCATTAATTAAAATCCATATAAAGATACCCGCTCACAAATTTAGCATTAAATTTTGAAAACCCACACAACACACACTTTCACCCTGGAAGCGTCCTCACATGTAACATATAAATATATAACTATATAAATATATAAATATATCAAAATATATAAATATATTTATATTTATATATTTTATATTTATATGTATATAAATATAATTTATTTGTAAATTATTATTAAAAATAATTAGTAGATTAGTGAATGGATATATTGGAGAGTAAATCCAATTTTTTATAATGTCTGTAACTTAAACTCATAAATTGGTACATGACTTAAAAAGTAATTGATGATAGATAAGTATCCGTAAATGCAAAGCTTCTTTATTGCTAAGTCAAAATTTATTGCTTTGAAAAGCCAAATCTTAGGTAAGAAAAGGATGGAAATGGTTAAAATTTAATCAATCTGCATGAAAACTCAGTGTCGGCAGCACTAGCTACAAGCTATGGCAACTACACATATAATTATGTTCATGATATAATTGCATTCCTAATCATCATTTGCTACTGTTTTGAAGGAGACATTAATGAGGCCAAATTTCGCACAAATTTAGACTATTTCTAATGTCATATTCTCTTCATAAATTATTTATGTTAATTATTTAAAAAATATGTTTTACTAATAAATTTCCTCATCAATTTTTTTCTGTGCATATATCTATATTTAAGTTGTAAAAAAATAGATAAGTTTATTACATAAGTTAATTACAGAAATTTTTTGTATAAAATTTTTAATTTTTATTTATAACTTGTATATAAACTAAGAAAAACTATTGTCCAACGTATTCTAAAGTAAATCTGATAATCTGTTTTGAACATAAAATAAAATAGTGCAATTAAATAATGTATACCAATTTCTTAATATGCAATGCGATTTTATATTACGAATAACAATTAGGCAGTTAAAACGGCGGTCCAACCTAACAAATAAAAATCTAATGGTATAATTTTTTCATATTTTAAAATGGATTAAAATTTGTTGTTTAACCTGATTTTATGTTAAGTCAAAGTTAATAGGTATTTTTAGCCTAATTAAAAATAACTTTTTTATTTATATAACTTTTTTAATTTTATTTAAAAAATATGTCATTCATTTTTATTTAAAATTAACTCATAATTTATTCAGAAAAAATAAAATCAAATGTATAAAATTATAAAATTACATTCATGTACAACTTTGAGGAGATATAAAATTATAAAATTACATTCATGTACAACTTTGAGGAGTTATAGTTGTTTATACATCAAAAGTCGTTACAAAAGTGTTTTTACTAATTGTTTAAACTATCTTACCAGAAATATTAGATAACAATATAGTTAAATTAAAACACATCTTTTAAATTTTGTTGTTAAATACTGTTAAGGTTCCAACATAAAACCAATTGGCAATATGTGGAGTAACCTAACATGTATTTAAACCATATCAAATGATATGAGGTAGGCGATGTGGGACTTTCAACACACCCCTTCCAACGAAGCCCGCCGGACCAGGCAAAGGGTACTTTTGACCCAACTAAAGGGCAACTTTTGGCCCATGACAAATGATATGAGGTAGGCGATGTGGGACTTTCAACACACCCCCTCCAACGAAGCCCGCCGGACCAGACAAAGGGTATTTTTGACCCAACTAAAGGGCAACCGGAAAGATGTTAGACTTTGACTCTGATACCATGTTAAGGTTCCAACATAAAACCAATTGGCAATATGTGGAGTAGCCTAACATGTATTTAAACCATACCAAATGATATGAGGTAGGTGATGTGGGACTTTCAACAAATACATATTATAAACATATGTAATTAAAGTGTTTCTAGTAATTGATTTTAATCATGATTCAAATAATTAAGATCTCACCTTAAATACTTATACACTCGCATCTTAAAATATGTCATGTTAAATTATTGGTCCTTAAAAGTAAATATGACGACAAGAATAGATGAAGAAAATGATCAAAACAAATGAAGATTATGTTTAAAGTTTATTATTCCTAAATTTATATATATATATATATATATATATATATATATATATATATAACAAAATATATTATCAAATTAATTTATTATACATATATTTTTTTAATAAAATAATATTATTTTTATTTCATTGGTAAAATAATTATTATTTTATAAAATAGGTAAGCTCATAAGTCTTCATTGGTCAAATAATTATTATTTTATAAAATAGGTAAGCTCATAAGTCTATGGACTAACTTGGTCTAACCGATTTACGCCGACTTAAAAAGGTTGGGCCAAAATTTGTAGGGATGACAAAAGGGGTTGACTCGCCAGCCCGCCATAATATGGCGGAGCAGATTGGTGTTTTTAGCCCGCCAACCCGCTTTGACCCGCTCCGCCAAGCCCGTTAACTCGCTCGGCCAATCCGCGAGACGGGGCGGACCAACCCGCGGTCCATCTAATTAGTAAAAAGATAAATTTTTATTGTAATAAAGTTAATTATAAAGATAATATATAAAGTTAAAATTTTTAAAAAGAGAACTAAAAAAGTTTCACTCTCACAGGAAATATTCTCCTTACTGAAACACAACATTTTCTCTCATGTTTTCCTTGTTCATCCTAAGCACTCGATTATTTTTATCCTTATGACTTGAATTAAAAGTGTAAGAATTACTCAAGCGAGAATAATGTGAAGTTTTATCAAATAAAAAAGATATAGGTATTTGAATTTTTCAATATAAAAAATATATATTTATAAGTTTTAACATTATATATATATATATATATATATATATTATTTATTATTATGTAGATTTTATTATATTGTTCTAAATTGTAATTTCTTAAACAATGTATTGATTTATATTATTAAAATAAAATTATATATATATATATATATATATATATATATATATATATATATATATATATATATATATATATATATATATATATATATATATATATATTGAAAGCAATGAGGGGGAGATTGATGGAAATGTCCCTACATTCCCAAGAGATGATTTTGATGATGATTCAAGTCAACACCATTCAAGATGAATTAAGGACAAACTGAATTTATGACATTGGTGAAAATGTGAAACATTTCCCTACATGCCCAAAATATATTTTTGATAAAGATGATGATTCAAGCAAGCCCAAGATGATTCCCGAAGACTAGATAGAGTCTTAGAATACTGGATATGGAGGTACAAGTTGATGAAGTAATATTATGCATAAGCCTCCAAAGCACAAGTGTGATAAAATTCATAACATGATATTTTTCTCTGTCATAATCAATTATGATGCATCAGAAATGGAAAAGTGATTTTCTCTGTCATAATTGATTATACTGGTAACATAATCAATTATGGAAATTCAAATTTGAAAAATATATCTGTTTTGAAGAATAAATAATTTTGAATATATCCTGATTTTTATTCACAAAAATATTAATATCCAACGACCATTTTTTGATGCTATTTTTCTATTTAATTAAGTTTTGATGAAAAATAAAAAACACACAATTACACAATTTGAAAATACAATTTACATTCAATCAGTTTTGAGAAAAGAATTCTAAGCAAGACAACAGAGATATTTTACACCTTCTGAGAAAACCCTCTTCTCTACTGCCTTATGTACTTTCATTGTTAATCACACTTGTTCTTGGGGATTGACATTCTACAGGCTTCTACAATTTGTTGTCTCCATTACCCAGGTGTGGTTGTTCTTATTTTTATTACCTTCATCCTTTGTGTATTGGTGGCAAATGATGTATTTTTCATCCCTAGTGTGATTCTAGGGAGGTGTTCATCCTTAGTGAGATTCTAAGGAGGTGTTTTCATCCTTTGATTTGTTCAAATGAGGTTTTCATCCCTAGTGTGATTCTAGGGAGGTGTTCATCCTTAGTGGGATTCTAAAGAGGTATTTTTCATCCTTTGATTTATTCAGAGGAGGTGTTCATCCCTAGTGGGATTCTAGGGAGGTGGTCATCCTTAGTGGGTTTCTAAGGAGGTGATTGTCTTTTTAATTAGTTTATTTTTTACTGGTTCTTCTGCTGAGTTGATTGTAATTTGTAAACTGAATTTGAAAGATAGTGAATTGGGAGTCACTCTTGTGTTAAGAGTTGACTGGGAACTAGATGTAGGCTTGGCTATAGCCGAACCAATATAAATATCTGTATGTTCTTCACTTTCTCTTTTCCTGATTATATTATTTCAGCTTTATCTGTGTTCAAACAAATTATTGACTCACAAATAAATTTTTAATTTGACATCTATTTTAATTTGTGCATCTATTCACTCCCCTCTAGATGTCATTTGTCTATATATATATATATATATATATATATATATATATATATATATATATATTATATATATTGAAATATTGATGAAACAAATAATAATCTTATTATTAAATTTATTAAAAAAAATTATTTACAATAATACATTATTTTTTTCTAAATTATGGCATATCGACTAGCCTGACCTGCCAACCCGTCCCTTGGCGGGCATGACAAGGTCTACGACTCGTCATGACTATAGTGGGTCAGCCCGCCCCGCTGCTTTTGGCGGGCCAAAACGGACGCACCGACCCGTTTTGCCATCCCTAAAAATTTGGTCGGTTTTATTTAGGTTATAAATTTTTTGCCTAAACTGACTTATTTTTTAAACCTTTTGAGTTGACCCATCGGACTAGACCTATTTTGGCACACCTAACAATAATAAATATATTTCTTTTTAAATAATTTATTTGAAATAACTTGTTTTCCAAAATAATAAAAAAGCATTAATTCGATTGAGTTACAAAATAATTAATTTAAAAAATAAAAGAAAAAAATCATTGAAATGTAACATTTTTAAATGATTAAATTTGTAATTATTATAGAAAGAATGGGTACAAAGACAATGTCCAAATAATATGCATTCTTTGTAACATGTTAAATGTATTGAAATTGTAAAATTACATGAGTTTTATTTTTATTATTCAATGACAATAAATACTGATTAAATTTGGTTGAAAATTGTAAAATTACACGAGTTTTACTTTTATCCAATAAAATACACTTATTATAGTTTTAATAATTTTGGACCAATAAAAGTATATTATTTTAATGTATAATATTATTAAAAAAAATTCTTTATATGTAAAAATAGAGAATTCTGCAATAACGCATACACTCTTCCAACCAATTGATCAAAGTGTCATAATATAATGCTTTCTCTTAAATAAACTAAAATCAGATACATAACTATATGATTAAAAAAATAAAGTGAAATTATATTTATATTATATATTATCATAATATTATCATATTTATAATTAATATAAAATTTTGTCGTAGCATTGTTGTAGCATTGAATTTATGACAGTTTTTAGTGGTAATAGTTGAAAATTGAAGATCGACAACACATTGGTTCAGTGAACCAGCTTTTATTCTTTCCTTTTGCTTCAGCCGAAAATGGAAGTAAGTTGAAATGCAAAACTTATCTATTAAGAAAGTCAAAGAGTCAAAAACTCACATCTACAAAATACATTCATTTTTGGACCAGCACTAACCTTTTTTTTTTTTTTAATTTCCTTTATAATATTATTCGTTATAAGAAGTATTATGTGGCTAAAAAACAGTATTGAGTTAAAATTAAAAAGTAATAATTTTGTAAATTTTATATTAATTTATTTTCTCAAAAAGACACTTACCCTAGCTATAGTTATTGCGAAAATTCTTCTCCTATATTCTACCTAAAGAAGTAATCAATAGCTGGTCAAAGTTTTAACTAAAAGCAAGTTAAACTATTCTATAGGTCAAGATGTGATGGAGGTTCTCTGTCTGCGAGCAATGCATGCATGTGCATCACAAAAATTGAAAATTCTCATCTACCTCGTGAAACTTAGAAGGATCAATGGATTCTTTTTCTCTAATTAATTAATTAATTAATTAATGAAATTAGCGTAATAAGTGTTATATCAATCAAATAATGACTCTATAGTTATAAGTCGCACCAGCTATTAACATGGAAAGAAACTAATTTAAAGAACAATTTCTAAATCTTACAGAGTGATGTCAAATTATAACAAGAATTTATTTGAGGTTAATTTAAAGGTTTGATATTTCTAAAATCGTATAAAATATAAAGTTTTAAAATTATTATTAATCTGCAAACTTAAAGTCATTTGAATATTAAAAGAAAAAGCAAATTTATTTTTAACATAAACTAATGTTTTTTTATCTTTTAAAAAAATTTCATGAATATGAATGATATAAATTTCAATAGTACAAGGGATGATTTAAGATCTTTAGGATTATAATCTTATAGGAAATTTAAGAATTTAGTGATAAGGTAGAAAGAAAGAATCACGGATCACAAGGGAGGCAACTCACAAAGGATATCAAAGTCATTTATTACAGTAGAGGGTTCTTGAATCACAATCACTCTCATTAAGATAAAAGAGATAAACTCTAATATTTTTTAATAAAATTTCACTTGCTATTTATGATAAAAAAATGGTTTAGCTTATAAAGAAGTTTGTCACCTCAGTTACAAAGATTCAATAAAGGAAAATAGATGTTAATAATTATTCATTAACCTAGGAATTGAAAAATACTTAATGGAGACAAATAAAGACTAATAATGATCCATTAACCTAAGAATTGATACTTGCTTAATGATTAAGTCAATCAGCTATGCACCTTCTCGATCTCCGAAAGACTGATGACTAAGTTTTCAATTGGGCCCTTATTACAACTTGCAATAAAACCAAACTAAAACTCATTAATTGATTAATCCAAAACACAATATGGTCAACCAATAATACTTATTGAAGAACTTCCTTTGCTTTCCTTGCTCTAACCCTTATCATAGGTCATGTCCACATCATTCTCTCCCTCTTGAAAAGGATTTGTTCTCAAATTGGATTGGTCATTTTTTGTGGCTAAATAGCTCTCTCTCACTTCAAGTGTTTCACTCTTCTTTTGATCACTCTTTTTCTTCTCAAGTGTTTCAATAACGCTTTCTTTTTCTCTCTTTTCTTAAAGAAGTTTTTCTCTCATTTTCTTTTTATCCTCCTCTGCATCACAATTTGATGTTCAAACCCTTAAACTGGAGCTCTGAATACCAAATGATATCAATCTCAATAGCACAAGGGATGATTTAGGATCTTTAGGGTTAGAATCTTGTAAGAAATTTAGGAATTTAGTGATAAGGTTGAAGGAAAGAATCACTCTTCCTAAGGAAGACAACTCACAAAGGATGTGAAAGTCCTTTGATACATCCGAGAGTTCTTGAATCACTCAAGAATTTAGGAGAATCACTCTTATTAAGATAAAAGAGATAAACTCTAATATTTCTGAATAAAATTCCAATTGTTATATCTGATAAACATGGTTCAGCTTATAAAGAAGCTTTGTCATTAGAGTTACAAAGATTCAATAAAGAAAAATAAATGTTATTAATGATTTATTAACCTAAGAATTGAAAACTACTTAATCATAATGATCCATTAACATAGGGACTGATACTACTTAATGACTAAGTCAATAAGTTATGTACTCTCTTAGTCTCCCAAAGCCTAATGACTAAGTTTTCAGTTGAGCCCTTATTACAACTTGCAATAAAATCAAACTAAAGTTCATTAATTGATTAATCCAAAACACAATTTTATCAATCAACAATACTTGTTGAAGAACTTCTTTTGTTTATATTCCTCTAACCCTTGTCATAGGTTATGTCCATATCAACTAACATGTATATAATCTCATATTGATTCATTTTCTCCATCAGTCACTTCTAATTATATATGATTTCCTTTATCGTCCTTAATCTTTCATATTTTATGATTTTATCATATCTGTAAATTAGATTTTGATAGTTTTTTTAGTATTGGTTCATAGTTAAAAACACCTTATATTATAATTTAAATTCTTTATTATAAAACCAAATTATATGTTTACAAAATTCAATATATGTATTCATTATAATATATTTATATTCTCAAAATTATTTATTTAATTCATATTTTAATCATATAAAAATAAAAAAATGTTATCCTATATATTTATATACATGTTATGATATTAGTGTTCAGAAAGAAAAATTTCTTTATATATATATATATATATATATATATATATATATATATATATATATATATATATATATATATATATATATATATATATATATATATATATATATATATATCGCGAACACGTTATATATATAGATAGAGATCGCGAACACGTTCCAACCTGACTGAAGTGATATTGAACTTAGTTTCTTTTAGTAAGGTCTCATGTTTGAATCTTATAAATGAAAAATAAAAAATAAAAATTGTAAGTAATAAACGGTTTTTTTTTTTATAAAGATTAGTCATTAATAATATAAATGAATATTATATATAAAAAAAGTTCAAATATTGTTAAGAAGAAAGTCAAATTAAAATTACAATTCAAAGTTGAATAAAATTTGAACTGTTGATTGATCACCAAATAGCCTACTTTCCAAACCAATAAAGATATCAAAATTTCTTTCTTCATGCCAGCCAGGGCTAGCTATAGTTTGTGCTGTTTATATGCAACCATCTTCATGATCTTATTGACCAAAAAACACTGTTTCACAATAATCCGAATCATATAAAACATTCAAACTTTAAACCCTTACTCTGAAGTCAATTTATCAAATAATATATTATTAATCAATAATAAATATAAATTAATAATAAATATAAATTAATGTAAAAATATATAAAAATAAAATTATAAATATATAAGTAATTATATAAAATAATCATTAAAATTAGAAACCAAATCATAAATATACAAATCCAACTCTAAACAAGTTCACCTGTTTATATACGCATACATGAGTGCAACGCTGTTGAGTCTAACATTGTATCCACCGTCTTGTTATGGTATCACTTGTAAAGCTTGTTAGGGTATCACTTTGAAAAACTCAAGCTATCACTTAGTGGCAAGCATACAAATAGGTGCAACCCAATAGAAAGATCAGGTTACTCAATCTCTACTTAAACGTTATTAGAATAACTACTTAATTAACTTGAGTATTATATATCTTTGTAGGTACCCAAATCCAAGGATACGTCAACCTAAATGATCAGACGAAGTGACAAGATTAGAGAGATACACGACAAGAAGATATACAACTCAATCCTAAAACATACCATTCATCTTTATAAGAACAATGTTGTATCGCTCACTATAAATCGATTTTACACTATCAAAGAGTTTATTACATTAATTATAAAAAATAATAATAATTATACACACGCTTTTTTTTCTCATTTGTTTTCTATTTCATTTTATCACGTTATAATAAAGCACTAAATATTGTTTATTACCTTTATCACTAATAACTATTTCTTTTCTACACTAAATTTAAACCGAAAACATTAAATAAAACATGAAGTTAAGTTCCAATAAGATCACATAATATTGAGTGTTTTGATACATAGTTTACTCAACAAGAGGTTTAATGCCAATTTTTTTCCCAAATATATAATCAACACTTATGATGCTTTCAATTTTTATAAATTTCTCTTGCTTATAAAAAATACTGTGATGATTTAATAAAATGTTAATGACATGCTCATCAATATTTTTTCCTAACTAAGGAAATATTTTTTAAGGAAAATGCTAAAAACTTATGCTTAAGAAGCTTTTTTATATAGTTTTTTTACTAGTTAAAAAACTTGGTTAACATTATTAATAATATTTAGTAAATAAGTTGTTTGAGTAAAGTTTGTAATATTTATTTTAACAAACATTTTTTAAAATGTTGTTTCTAAATTTTTATATATTTTTTAATGTTTTCCTTTATCAAATTTTCTTATTACCATTTTTAAACATAACATGGAGTTCTATTATATTCTGTTTCTCTTTTCGTACTCAATTATTTTATAATTTTACTATTTATATTATATATTTATCATTTACTTTTTCTCACAGAGATGAAGAAACGTATTAAAACAGACCTTATTTGATTGTACAATAAAATTATAAAAATAATTCAAAAATAAGCATAATAATTCTAAATCATCACATATATATTCATAATCAATATCATAATTTTAATGATAAATATCATCACCATATACGATTTAAATTTTTTAATATATTTATACAGTAATTTTTTTATAAATATTTTATTTAACTTTTAAAAGATTAAAAATGCATAAATTAATTTAACTTAAAAAAAAGAAATCAATATTTTTCCCTTTTTCCCACAATTACTAAAAAGAAATTAATTTACTAACTCTGCTACTACTATACATGTGGGCAGCTTCCAGTTAAAATTTGTCCTTGAATTTCTAATCACTCAGGTAAAGCTTTTTTCTTTTTTCTTTTTCTTTTAAAAAACATATTAATTTTATCTATGAACCTATAAAAAATACTCTACATATTATATCATTTAGCTGGTTCATAATTACAAATTGTGTGGACCATTTTTGCAAGGCATCCTATGTGTCCTCAAACCTAATATATATATATATATATATATATATATATATATATATATATATATATATATATATATATATATATATATATATATATATATATATATATATGAATAAATCCAATCATTATCATCATAATTATTCCTCTCAAATTTTGTTAAAATTAAATAATAATAATAATACTGTGTCAAATTATTAATATTTTAGTATATTTTTAAAAATATATTTTACATAAAATTTAGTTTATATAAATGAATGAAGAACATATTTTTAATTTAATATAAATTATATATAACTTATGTTTAAGTAACTTTAAATTTAATATAAATTAAAAAAAATGTTCAATAAACAATTATATAAAGTTAAAGTTACATTAATATAAAATGTGATTATATATATTATTGGAATTATTTTGAGAAAAATATTTTTCATATAATCTTTCATGAAAAATGAAAATAAGAAATATTTTTATTTAAATTATTTAGGAGTAACTTTTATATTTTTCATGCTAGATTCTTTTGTCCTGAATTGAAGGCTTATATTATCTTTAGCCATTAATTACTGTTCTTCATATCTGATTAATGGACTTGAAGTCCGGTTACAATTTACTGATATCCAAGCAAACCCCAGTGGACCAAGAAAAAACAAAAAGAATCCACCACAAAAAATATTGAGTTTCTATTATTTTATGTTGTACTTTTATCTTTTTGGACCTTTTTGAGTGTATTTTTTGGAATCAAATGTCCATAAAAAAATACTACGGAAAATGTTGATGTCGTTTTTACGTGGAGAAAATAATCATGGTGGTGTTTATTATTTCTTGCAGCTACGTTAGAATAATTTTGATAGACATGATTTTTTCAATTGTTGTTTCCTACCTAGGCAATAGGAAATGAAAAAAGCATTGAAAATATAGGTTGCAATTCCTTTTTAGTCACGTAAAAGGTGCAACAACACAAATAGGTTGGAAAAGAAAAAAGTGCAACACTTTATATTCGATTACAACTTATTGACACCTAATTCAAAATTCTAGTTATATTAGGTGTAGTAAATGTGGTTGTCATATGAGAAAGTAATTTCTTACCACCTGTTGTTACGTGATAAGCAAAAGAGTAAATGGTAAAATATGTTAACAAATTCACCTTGAAAATGTTAGAGCATGTTCATAAGTTAGTCCTTGAAAGATAAAAAATATTATAAAACTTTTATTTTTAAAAATGTTTTCCACCCAAATAAGTTACTTCTTCTATTAAATTATGGTATTTGCTTTATTAATAAATAAGTAACTTTTGTTAAATGTGTTTCGTCGATGAATAAGGGTATTCGATCTCATGTCTATTATTATAATATCGTTACGGTCAATTATTTTTAGCCTCGACTCTTGAACTATGTGAGATTTATGAGCGTATTAGGACATAAGTTTTCTAGTCAATGATTAAAAGGTATGAGTGGAGTGAGACTATGCTCACGTTTCCATCATTGGGGAAAGTAATTTCTTACCAACTTTTTGAAATCATACACACTAATATAAGTGGTGCATTTTATGTAAATTCTTTCAATAAGAAAACTATTTTATCACCTTCATTAACGATTTCTCACGTTATGGACATGACTATTTACTGCATGAGAAATATCAAGCAGTGAATGTCTTGAAAGTTTATATAAATGAAGTGCAAAGACAATTAGATAAGTTTATATAAATGAAGTGGAAAGACAATTAGACAGAAAGGTGAAAATTGTCAAGTCGGATTAAGCCGGTGAATATTATGGAAGATATGATGACAGTGGACACACCCTGGTCCGTTTGATAAGTTCCTTGAAAAATATGGTATTTGTACTCAATACACAATGCTAGACACACAACAACAAAATGGTATGTCAAAAAGGCGTAACTAAACCGTAATGGATACAGTTAAGAGCATGTTAAATAATTCATGTTTATGTGTATCGTTGTGGATGTATGCTTTGAAGATTGTCATGTATTTGTTGGATAAGGTCTCTAGTAAAGTTATTCAAAAGACTCCTTTTGAGTTATAGACAAATAGGAAACCTAGTTTAAGACATCTACATGTTTGGGGTTGTCAGGCAAAAGTAAGAATGTACAATCCACAAGAAAAGAAACTGGATGCAAGAACAATCAGTGGATATTTCGTCGGTTGTCCAGAAAAAAATAAAAAAGGTATATGTTTTACTGTCCTACCCATAATACAAGAATTTTTGAAACTAGAATGCTTGATTCATTCAGAATGGTGAAACCAGTGGGAGTGAAGCTTCACAAAATGTGTAGATTAAGGAAGTTAGAGTACAAGTTCCTGTAACTAGTACTTCTTCAAGAGTTGTTGTTCCACATGTTGTAAAATCACATGACAATCAAGAAGAACAACAAATTAATGATCATGAGATTAATAATGAGCATATAGTAGAATAATCACAAGAAATTGTATTAAGAAGATCTTACAAAGCAAAAAAATTCTGCTATTTCGAATGATTATGTGATTTATCTACAAGAGTCAGAAAATGACTTAAGTATTGATAATGACCCAGTTTCATTTTCAAAAGCCATTAATGATAATGATGCTGATAAGTGGTTAGATGTTATGAAAGATGAACTTAAATCAATGGCATCGAATGACGTATAAGATCTTGTGGAATTGCCAGAAGGATGCAAGGGAGTTGGGTGTAAATGGGTCTTTAAGATTAAGCGTGATTCTCACAACAATATCAAACGTTAAAGGCCTGACTTGTTAGAAAGATGACATTGACTATAAGGAAACATTTTCGCCTGTTTCTAAGAAAGATTCTTTTAGAATTATCATGGTATTATAACTCATTATGATCTTGAGTTACATCAAATGAATATTAAAATTGTCTTTCTAAATGGAGATTTAGAGGGGGATTATATGAACCAACCGGTGGGGTTCATTGAAGAAGGAAAGGAACACATAGTGTGTAAACTTAAGAAATCAATATATGGACTTGAACAAACTTCTCGACAATGGTATCTTAAGTTCAATGATACTATTTTGTCCTTTAGATTTAAGGAAAATATTATTGATCAGTGTATATATCTGAAGGTCAGTTGGAGCAAGTTTTATGTTTCTAATTCTGTATATTGATGATATCTTGCTTGCGACTAATGATCTTGGTCTATTAAGTGAGACTAAGAAGTTTCTCTCTAACAACTTTGAAATGATATGGTTGAGGCATGCTATGTGATAGGAATAGAAATATTTCGTGATAGATCATAAGGACTGTTAGGTTTGTCTTAGAAAGTATATATTAATAAAGTTTTAGAAAAATTCAGAATAGATAAATGTTCAACATCTTCCGTTCCAATATAGAAAGGAGACAAATTTAGTCTCATGCAATATTCAAAGAATGACTTGGAACGAAAACAGATGGAAAATATCCCTTACATCTGTTGTTAAGAGTTTGATGTATGCTCAAACATGTACGAGACTAGATATTAGCTTTGTAGTTGGTATGCTGGGTAGATACGAGAGCAATCCTAGACTAAATCATTGGAAAGTTGCAAAAAAAGTCTTAAGATACTTACAAGGAATAAAGAATCACATGCTTACTTATAGGAAATCTGATCACCTTGAGGTGATTCGATATACAAATTCAGATTTTGTCGGTTGTATGGATACACAAAAGTCTACATTTGGTTGTGTGTATCTTTTAGCCAGAGGAGCAATTTCATGGAAAAGTGAGAAGCAATCCGTCATTGCTGCATCCACCATGGAAGTTGAATTTGTGACATGCTTTGAGGCTATAGTTCAGTTTAATTGGTTGCGGAATTTTATTTTAGGACTTAGGTAGTCGATAGCATTGCCAAACCGCTGAAAATTTATTGTGATAATTCCACAACAGTCTTCTTTTCTAAGAACGAAAAGTATTCCAAAAGTGCTAAACATATGGAATTGAAATACTTTGCCATTAAAGAAGTTCAGAAACGTAGAGTGTCAATAGAATATATTAGCACCAATCTTATGATTGCTTACCATTTAACAAAAGAGTTATTACCCAAATTGTTTGTTGGCCATGTAGAGAATATGGAAATTATGTTTACTAGTGAATGTTGAATGTTAATATTATTATTAATGCTTATGTGACACTCTAAGATCTTTAATGTATAAGTTTCTGAAATTTGTGTTTTCTTCTTTATTTATATGCATGCAAATTATGATGAAGAAAATAAATTATGTTATTATTATTGAAAATAACATTATGTTTGAACCCATTATGGATTTCTCATTGTAAAATCATATTAAGGAGAAAGAGATAATACAGTGGTACATGCAAGGGAACATGTCGATTGAATGATGTGCAACTGTCATGATTCTTATTATTTTTGTATCTTTAACTATGAATAATGAAGGAAAGAATTTATGTAAGGTCCTTTAATGCACATTATGACTTAAATATTGTTAGAAAAGAAGGTTGAGATCATGAGGGGGGGTGAATTGATCTTTGAAAGATTTTCACAATTTACATATTATCTATTTCAAAGATTAAGAGTTCTGACCAATTTTTGAATCAAGAAAAACAAGCAATTAAAATAAAGGAAGCAGCAGAATTAAAGAGAGTAAGGTTTAGAGAAATACAACCAAGATTTATATTGGTTCACCCAATCACAGGGCTACGTCCAGTTCTTAGCCAAATTCCAGCTGAGTTCCACTAGATTGAATGTTTTACAGATTACAGATTCTAATCACACACCCAATCTACCACAAGAACCAAAATTCCAGTCCTTGCACCTAAACCTTCACCAAGAACCAACTTCTAGTTCTTGAACCAACCTGCAGCCAAATTCCAGCCACAGAAACCGTGCCTAACAATTCCAGGCACTCACAGTACAACAAAGAATGAAAGAAAACGAAAGAGAAGAAACCAGAATAATCTAACCCGGATTATGCAGTCCCTGTAGTATGAGTGTCTTCACAAACAAAAATTGCAAAAATGCCTCAAGAAAGAACTTTCAAAAACACCACAAAACTTGCACGATTTTTTCTTGAAAAACTTCACTTATGATTGCTTGATTGATTGCTCAAAGGTATATTTTACAAGACTGAAGCAATCCTATTTATATAGAGATTTGTTCTAACTACTAGTTTAATTAATCTGTTAACATAATCTTTTAATCTGTTAAAAGTCTTGAATTAATCTGTTAAAACTTCTTTTAATCTGTTAAAATGTTCTTGATCATTTTCCAGATTTGTTTTAACTGATACGACAACGTTTTAATCGATTAAAACACTTTGTAAAAAATCCCTTAAGTTGTTTTAATCGGTTAATTAGTAATTTTATAGATTAAAATTCTGCCAAATATTTTCATAAAACTTTTTAAGTGATTTTAACTAATAACAACAAGTTTTAATCGATTAAAATAGTTAGCAAAAAATTCATTAAGTTGTTTTAATCGATTAAATCGTAGTTTAATCGATTAAAATTATTCTGATCGATCATATATGAGATTTAATTGGTTAAAACTTATTCTGATCGATCATATATGGGATTACATCGATTAAAAAGTACTTCAAGTGGTTTTAATCGATTATTTCGAAGTTATATCAATTAAAATACTGCCAAAACACTTCCCAGAACATTTTAAGTGATTTTAATCGATTATTTCGAAACTACATCAGTTAAAACACCGGCAGAAGGTTTTCAAAAACTCTTTTAATGAAAACAATCGATTAATTCAAAGGTATATCGATTAAAACAGTTTCAAGTGAATGTTTTAAAAGTTTTAATCAATTATTTTTGAAAACCTATCGGTTAAAAACTGTTATATAATTTTTAAGAACATTTTAACTGATAAAGCTCATATAATATCAGTTAAAATAATTTCTTAAAAATCATTTAACCGATTACTTTGGTTTTTAACAAATTAAACATCTTTAGAGGCATTTTCAAGATCTTTTAAATGATGAAACCTCATGCAGCAGAGAGATATGAATGATTATACCTATGTATAGATGCAGACTCACTAATCACTCTACCCTTTTAACCCAAGTAACCTTTGACTACATCAGATTAGCCTTTGACTTCATCAAATCAACAAGATCTTCGTTTTATCAAAAGATTCAATAAGATCTTCATCACTTTCAGTCTCCCCCTATTTGATGAAGACAAACACCTCTTTGAAAGATTTTGATCTGCAGAAGAATTCACTTGGATATATAGATTAGTGAGTATTCAATATCAATTATTTCTCCCCCTAGATTAGTGAATATTTAAAAAGTTAATCATCATTTCTCTCCCTTTGACTTCATCAAAAATAGGGAAGAGAGGGATAAAAATAGGACATAATTGATTAAATTGATCATGTTAATGATTTTAATTGATACAGATAACATCTTATTCGATTAAAACAGGAATGACAGATGTACATTGAAATTCTGGGAGCATTTAATCAATTAAATCGAAATTTAATCGATTAAAACAGTACGAATAGTAGTATTATTAATGAAATTAATCGATTAAAACTAGTTTATATCAATTAAAACGCTCAGAAATGGGAACTAAGTGATGTTTGATGCATCTAAAATGCCTAATTCAGTTCGGATTTTATAAAAGCGATCACGAGCAAGAGGTTTTGTGAATATATCAGCTAATTGTTTCTCAGTTTCTATAAAGAAAATTTCACAATCACCTTTTAAAACATGATCTCTAATGAAATGATGTCTAATTTCTATATGTTTTGTCCTAGAATGCTGAATTGGATTTTTTGTTAATATAATGGCACTGGTATTATCGCATAAAAGAGGAATTTTATTGAGAATTAAACCATAATCCTCAAGCTGTTGTTTGAGCCACAGGGATTGAGCACAACAACTTCCAGCTGCAATGTACTCAGCTTCAGCTGTAGAAAGAGCAACACATGATTGCTTTTTACTATGCCATGAGATTAGACTGCTTCCTAGGAGATGACAAGTGCCACTGGTGCTTTTTCTGTCAAGCTTACACCCTGCAAAATCTGAGTCAGAGTATCCAATTAGATTTAGTTTGGACTCACCAGGATACCACAACCCAACATTTAATGTTCCTTTGAGATATTTGAGGATCCTTTGTGCAGCAGTAAGATGAGATTCTTTTGGTGCAGATTGAAACCTGGCACACATACAAACACAAAACATAATGTCAGGTCTACTTACTGTGAGATATAATAAAGAACCAATAAGCCCTCTATATTTCGTTTGATTTACTGGTTTTCCCTTTTCATTAGCATCAAGATAGCAATTGGTGGACATTGGTGTGGATGCCTCTTTGCAGTGCTACATCTCAAATTTCTTTAGAGCCTTTGTGCAGTATTTTGATTGATGAAGAAAACTTCCTCCTTGAAGTTGTTTGACTAGTAACCCAAGAAAGTAATTAAGTTCCCCCATCATAGACATCTCAAATTCTCCCTACATATCCTTGATAAATCCTTTACATAAAGACTCATTAGTGGTTCCAAATATGATGTCATCAACATTTACTTAAACTAGAATAATATCATTATTTATTTTCTTAAGAAATAAAGTTTTATCAACCACACCTCTTTGATAGCCCTTTGATAAGAGAAAAATACAGATAACCTTTCATACCATTGTCTTGGGGCTTGCTTTAGACCATACAATGTTTTCTTTAATCTGTAGACAAATTCTGGATGACATTTAAGAAGCCATTTAAGAAGACACTTTTGACATCCATTTGAAATAACCTAAAATTCTATATTGAGGCATAAGCAAGTAGAAGTCTAATAGCTTCTAATCTAGCAATAGGATCATATGTTTCATCAAAATCAATTCCTTCTTGCTGATTATACCCTTTAGCAATTAATCTTGCCTTGTTTATGTTAGAAAAGGAGGTTGAGATCAAGAAGGGGGGGGGGTGAATTGATCTTTGAAAGATTTTCGCAATTTACAGATTATCTATTTCAAAGATTAAAAGTTATAACCAATTCTTGAATCAAGCAAAACAAGCAATTGAAATAAAGACAACATCAAAATTAAAGAGAGTAAGGTTTAGAAAAATACAACCAAGATTTATACTGGTTCACCCAATCCCAGGGCTATGTCCAGTTCTCAGCCAAATTGCAGCTGAGTTCCACTAGATTGAATGATTTACAGATTCTAGATTCCAATCACACACCCAACCTACCATAAGAACCAAAATTCCAGTCCTTGCACCTAAACCTTCACCAAGAACCAACTTCCAATTCTTGAACCAACCTGCAGCCAAATTCCAGCTACAGAACCAGTGCCCAACAATTCCAGACACCCAACATACAATAAAGAAATGTAAAGAAACAAAGAGAAGAAACTATAACACTCAAACCCGGATTATGCAGCTCTGCAGAATGAGTTTCTTCACAAAAGAAATGCAAAAATTGTCTCAAGAAAGAACTTTGAAAAACTCCACAAAACTTGCGTGATTCTTTCTTGAAAGTAGCTCTTATGATTGCTTGATTGATTGCTCAAAAGTATATTTTAAAAGACTGAAGCAATCCTATTTATATAGAGATTTGTTCTAACTGTTGGTTTAATTAATCTGTTAAAACAATATTTTAATCTGTTAAAAGTCTTGAATTAATCTGTTAAAACTTCTTTTAATCTGTTAAAATGTTCTTGATTATTTTCCAGATTTGTTTTAACTGATACGACAACATTTCAATCGATTAAAACAATTTGTAAAAAAATCCTTTAAGTTGTTTTAATCGATTGGTTCGCAATTTAATTGATTAAAAAACTGTCAAATATTTTCATAAAACTTTCTAAGTGATTTTAACTGATAACAACCAATTTTAATCGATTAAAACAATTAGCAAAATTTTCCTTAAGTTGTTTTAATCGATTAAATCGCAGTTTAATCGATTAAAATTATTCTGATCGATCATATATGAGATTTAATCGGTTAAAACTCATTCTGATCGATCATATATGGGATTACATCGATTAAAAAGTACTTCAAGTGGTTTAAATTGATTATTTCGAAGTTATATCGATTAAAATACTGCTAGGACACTTCCCATAACATTTAAGTGATTTTAATCGATTATTTATAAATTGTATCAGTTAAAATACTGGCAAAAGGTTTTCAAAAACTCCTTTAATGAAAACAATTGATTAATTTACTACTAGAAAAATGGTTAATAGTGACCGAAATTAGTAACCGAAAAATTTAGTCACTGATAGTAACTGAATCAGTGACTGATTTTCGTTTTATATTTAGTGACTGATTTAGTGACTAAAATTTCAGTCACGGAAATCGGTCACTGATTCGGTCACAAAATCAGTCACTGATTCGGTTACTACTAGAAAAATGGTTAATAGTGATCGAAATTAGTGATCGAAAAATTCAGTTACTAATAATAACTCGAATCGATGATCGATTTATCTTTTTATATACGAGTGATCGATTTAGTGACTAAAATTTCAATCACTAAACAAATAATATATAAATTAGTGACTATTTTTTATTTATATAAATAATTTTTAAAAATATTTTAATAATATATTAAATATAAATCTACTTAATAATTTCAAATAATTGATAAAAATTTTAATAACATTATAAAAAATTTAAAAAATAGTTTATTAACTTATTAAATAATTTAGTAATATAATTATTTTATTTTATTTTTTAACTTAGTATGTAAATAAAAAAATTAAAATTAATTATTAAATTAGTCACCGATTCAATCATTAAAATAATTATTAATTTAATCTCTTTTATATATATAATCAATGATTAAATTAATTATTAATTTAGTCTCTTTTTGATATATATATATATATATATATATATATATATATTACTTTTATGTTAATAAAAATGTATTTCAATGTATTTATAAAAAATTAAAATTATTTTAATTATTGAATTGATATTTCAAATTTATATTAATATTTTAAATAATTTAGTAATTGGATAAATATTTTAAGTTTATATTAGTATTTTTATAAAAGTGTAAAGATTAAGTGAACTTATTTTAAAATTTAATTAAACATAATAATATAATATACTATTAACCATTCCCATTTCAACGATCAACTTCTCCCATAATAATATCTATGCTACCTAGTATTGTCATAATATCGGCCAATTTCATTCTTTTAACTAATCGAGGAATAATTTGCAAATTTAGAAAACCCAGCGGATGAATTTTCCATCTCCAAGGAAAACCATTTTGATCGCCTATGTGAAGATTTAGTTAGAAATTAATTTTAAGTTTTAGCGTTTTTATTTAAAAAAATTGTTAAAAAAATCAAAATAATTAATTAAAATAAAGAATTTTAATTTAATAAATGTGTTAATATTATTAGTTATTGGAGAATTAAATTTATAATAATAATTATATAAAATTATAGAA
This sequence comes from Sphenostylis stenocarpa, assembly GCA_963425845.1. NCBI lineage: Eukaryota > Viridiplantae > Streptophyta > Magnoliopsida > Fabales > Fabaceae > Sphenostylis > Sphenostylis stenocarpa. The sequence continues at coordinate 13,410,354 of OY731402.1, read as the reverse complement.
TTAATAAAATTTAAATTATTGGTATTTTTTTAATCATGAAGCTAAAATTTGATAATATTAATAAATTAAAATAAAAAAAATTATATATATATATATATATATCACTTTAATCATTTTAATTAAAAATAATTTCATAAAAAAACTAATATTTGAAAATAAAAATGCAAAAGTATATAGTTTTTCTTTTATTTAATTATATTTTTTATTTTTTACTTTTTGGGTTTTAGTCCATAACAACAATTTAATTGCTCTAATTTCCACAAAAAATATATAATTTCTCTTATTAACAATTTTTTTTAATCAGATTAAGAAAATTATTACTAATAAGATTCAAAACCAGTACCTTAGAGTTAGATATGAATACTTCAACCACTAAACTCGTTAGAATTTTTTAATAAAAATTTACAAATAAATTATATTTATATACAAATAAATATATATCCGTGTAAATATATAAATATAAAATATATAAATACAAATATATTTATATATTTTGATATATTTATATATTTATATGTTCGATGTGAGGATCACGCTAGAGGGTGAAAGTGTGTGTCGAGTGAGTTTTCAAAATTTGATGTCAAATTTGTGAACGAGTCTCTTTATATGGATTTGTAATTTAATGATAGAATATAATCTTTATAATTTATTTATATAATGATATAAAATAATTGTTTCCTTTATTTATTTTTATTTTATTTTAATTTATTCTTTTTATCTTTTTTTCTTCTATTATTTAATTAAAAATCTTATATTAAAATAATTTTTCATTATTAAAATTAATTAAATATTTATTTTTAAAATTATTTTTTAAAATTATTTAATTTAAGAAATTATTATGAATTAATCTATGTCTGGAAAAAATAATTATTAAAAGATGATTTTGATTAATTTATAATAATATATGTTAGGAAAAAATTGTTCTATTAATAATCATAATTAGATTAATTTATAATAATTTGTTAAATTAAATAATTTTAAAATAAATATTTAATTATTTTTAATATTGAAAAAATTATTTTAATATAAGAATTTTAATTAAATAATAGAAGAAAAAAATATAAGAAGAATAAATTAAAATAAAATAAAAATAAATAAAGAAAAAATTATTTTATATCATTATATAAATAAATTATAAAGATTATATTGTGTCATTAAATTATAAACTCATATAAAGAGACCAGCTCACAAATTTGACATCAAATTTTAAAAATCTACTCAACACACTTTCACCCTCGAGCGCGCCCTTACATCCAACATATATATATATATATATATATATATATATATATATATATTTGTATTTGTATTTATATATTTTATATTTATATATTTACACGGATATATATTTTTATTTGTATATAAATATAATTTATTTATAAACTATTATAAAAAATTCTTAGTATCTAAGTGGTTGGAGTATCAGTCTCTAATTCTAAGGTATTGGATTCGAATCCTGCCAGTAACAATTCTTTCAATCTAATAATAATTCAAATTTCTAAAAAATATATTATAAAAGAATATAAAAGGGAGAATACAGAGTTATAAAAAAATATTTTTAATTTTTTAATGTTTTTGTTAGTGACCGATATAGTGACCGATTTGGGTTGGTTACTATTTCGGTCACTATTTTAGTTAGTGACCGATTTTGATCATTTAGTGACCGAAAATTCGGTCACTATTTGATGTTTTTGTTGTAGTGATTTGAAGATATATCGATTAAAACAGTTCTAGTGAATGTTTTAAAAGTTTTTAATCGATTATTTCGAAAATCTATCAGTTAAAAACCTGTTATGTAAGTGTGAAGAACATTTTAACTGATAAAGCTCATATAATATCAGTTAAAACAATTTCTTAAAAACCATTTAACCGATTACTTTGGTTTTTAACAGATTAAACATCTTTAGAGGCATTTTCAAAATCTTTTAAATGATGAAACCTCATTCAGCAGAGAGATATGAATGATTATACCTATGTATAGATGCAGACTCACTAATCACTCTATCCTTTTAACCAAGTAACCTTTGACTTCACCTGAATAGCCTTTGACTTCATTTGACTTCATCAAATCAACAAGATCTTCATTTTATCAAATGACTCAATAAGATCTTCATCACTTTCAGTCTCCCCCTATTTGATGAAGACAAACACCTCTTTGAACGATTCTGCAGAAGAAGTCACTTGAATATATAGATTAGTGAGTATTCAAAATTAATCATTTCTCCCCCTAGATTTCTCCCCCTAAAATAGTGAGTATATAAAAATTAATCATTTCTCCCCCTTTGACTTCATCAAAAATAGGTAAGAGAGGGATAAAACAAGCAATATGTATAGCATGTAATAATAAAAAAATTTATTTTAAAACAACATTATAATTAGAGAAGAAAAAAAATAGAATTTCATGATACCAATGAGATGTATTGTTCATTTAAGAATCAATTAAAGTTGATTCAAACTTATCTTTGTTAACATGTTTGTAATGAATACAATAGACACGTGTAAAGATAAGGGAACCATGTTTTAGTAGCATGTTACAAGAACAACCATTAACTAAAGCCTTTAATTTTCTTTCCAGAATAATAATCGATTAAAAATAGGATATAATCGATTAAATTGATCATGTTAATGATTTTAATTGATACATATAACATTTTAATCGATTAAAACAGAGGTATAACCTTTCATACCATAAGCAAGTAGAAGTCTAACAACTTCTAATCTAGCAACAGGAGCATATGTTTCATCAAAATCAATTCCTTCTTGCTGATTATACCCTTTAGCAACTAATCTAGCCTTGTTTCTTGTAATTATACCATTTTTTGATTATCTCGAACAGTCTTCCTTTTAGCTAGCCTGGTTTTAGGTTCTTTGCAAGCTAAGTAGCCACGCAGTCCGACAGAAGAGATAAAAGGCTACAAAATAAATAAATAAAAAGTCAAATAAAACAAAAATAAAAATAAAAATGGGATCTTGTTCACAAACATAAAAAACATCCATATAGGTAGTTTATTTTCTTTTTGAAAAAATACGAAAACCAAATACTATCATGTAGAAATAAACACATGATAATGTTTAGGAAAAACAAACACTTGCATGCATGCCCGCATTAAGCATCATATTCATAGCATACATTTTTGGTTTTTAGAAAATGGAGGGGACTAGTAGACAATTGAAGAAAGTGGATGTTCCCCGATACCAGGCCGAGAAGTTAGAATGGCTCTGTGCACTAATGCCACCAGAAGTCCGCTTCGATTTCGAAAAATCCTACGAATGGATTCTCGACCTACTGAAGATCTGTGTCGATCCTATTTTCATCAGGATTCTAGTTCATTTTTGGAATTCTAGTCTGCACTGCTTCGAATTCCTGCAGTTCGATATGGTGCCCACTTTGGAGGAGTATGAGATTATGTTAAAATGGCCCAAGTCAGTTGGGGTCCATATTCACCATGGGGCATATACTCCTGCAACACAAGTCGCTGCCATCATCCGATTGCCATCTCGGCAGACTACCCTGATAGCAAAAGGGAATGTCTAGGGTTGGAAAATCTCAATGTTAGAAGACCATCTGTCCTTTTTGGCTGAAAGGGCAGAATGAACTGCTTTTAACAAAACCCTGGCTTTAATCGTATTCGGGAAGATATTGTTTCCCTTCCACCTCGACACAGTGGATCAAACCGTCATGGACGCCTTCTTCGCCTGGGACGTGAACTCGAAGAGTCCCTTGCCTGCACTTCTCCAAAATCCCTCTCCACCGACGCCTGACCATGGAGTGGAAGGTCGAGTTAGAGCAATGGAACGTCAATCGTTTATCTTGGGTATGTCCTTAATTCCGACCCGGCCCAATCCTTATCAGGTGTGGGGATTATCTGAGCATACCATTAATAGGACTTAGGGGTTGCATAGCCTATTCTCCAAAAGTGGCTATGAGACAACTCATGAGGACCCAAACCGCGATATCACGGGAAGAACTTGGAGGACTGTGTTTCTTCAGAGACCCATGCACTGTTGCTAATTCGCTTGTTGTACGAAGAGAATGGGAGAAACCAGTCTTCATGGGAGATAGAGAGCTAGGAAAAGCTCGAGTAGCAGTCTCCAATGACTACGAGGATTGGAGAAGAAATAGAGGGATGTCACAACCATCCGCCCCACCTACTACGCTTTCAAACAGCGGAGAGCTTCAAACCCAAGTCGACGCCTTGACCCGGAGGATAGAAATCATGGGAGCCCAGATGAGGGTCCTTGAAGAAAGAGAGCAAGAATCTATCCTCACCATAGATGGTCTACAAAGGCAATGCAAGAAGAAGGATCACGAGATAGAGCGCCTCAAGGATTAGTGTGTTGATTCTAATGAGCAAGTTATTTGAGCATCCAAAATGGCCAGAATCAGCTTGGATAACCAGCTTCAAGAAATGGCCGCTAAATCAGCACGCCTTGAGGCCAAATGTGTAAAACAGACTCAGATGATCAAGGAGTTGCTACAAGACCTTGCAAGGACTCGGTCTGAAATACGCCAGGAGTGGGAGGCTACCCAAAGGCTTAACAGAAGCCTTATTGAGCTACGTTGCAAAGAAAGAGATGAATTAGCTCAATATGGTCGGGTACTACGAGAAAAAGACCGAGCTCTTGCAAAACTCGATGAGATACAAGCCTTGGTCATCCATCAGGAGGCGAAGATCAAAGAGGCTTAAAAGTACAGTGATGATATGAGCCCGGCGGTCCAAAAACAGACCGAAGCACTCGCTCGTCATGTCCGGGAAGCCAAATGAGAATTACATAGAGATCAGGACCCGCCTGTGGGTTTCTTTAGGCTTTTCCGTTTCTGTAAAAAAGTGCTTCGTAGCATGGAGTAGGGGGATGTACACTTTCTACAAATAAATAAAATTTCTTTATTCAACAATTGTCTACTTTCATGCATTACATCCATTTGCATATTTGATTTCCCCTCCTTCACTTTTAAATAAATAAGATAATAAAAAGAAGGATTAACTAACACGTCTTCTAATCAGAAGGATGGAGAGAAAACCTCTTATAATCAAACTTTCCCCGACGGTTGATTCACCACAAGAGGATAATAAGCCTCGACTGTTGGTTATCAAGGTCAATAGAGAAGAGAGGGCAGGGACTCCTGTGCGATTATTTGTGCCTCGTCCTTTCCCTATGAATTTAATAAAGTTGTACCATGGAGATATGAAGAATCTTCATCAATAAAGGAAGACATCTCCAACATAGCCGGCATCGGGGGCATGACCAGAAGTGGAAGGATATACTCCCTCAAGGAGTTACAAGAGGACATCCCCAAGAATAAAGGAAAAAATAAACAGACCGAAGAAAAAGAAAATAAGGAATCCAAGGAGGAGAACGATGAATTACTCCAGTTCATAAGACAAAGCGAGTATTCCATTATCGACCAACTCAATCATACACCTGCAAAGATAACTCTGTTATCTCTAATGATGAGTTCGGAACTGCATAGAAATGCCCTGATGAAGGTTTTGAGCGAAACACATGTACCTCATAATATATCCCAGGAAAAAGTTGAGAGGATTGTCGGTCACATCACGACTGGCGATCATCTCACCTTCACAGATGAAGAACTCCCCCTAGAGGGGTCGAGCCACAACAAGCCCTTACATATTTCTATTAAATGCAAGGAGTACCTCATCGCTAAAGTTCTTGTGGATAACGGGTCATCCTTGAACGTGATGCCCAAGTGCACACTTGACTACCCAAGGGACCCATTTGCGCCCAAGTAGCACTATCGTTCGAGCCTTCGACAGATCTAAACGATAAGTAGTGGGGGAAATCAATCTGCTAATCCAAGTCGGACCCATTATCTTCAGCATTGATTTTCACGTAATGGATATTACTCCCGTGTATAGTTGTCTCCTTGGCAGACCTTGGATTCATGACGCTAAGGCAATACCTTCAACGCTCCACTAGAAAGTCAAGTTTATAGTGGATCATAAACTGGTTACGGTCCAAGCAGAAGATGATATCTTGATCAGTGGACCATCTACCCAACCTTATGTGGATGCGGCTGAAGAGGCCCTTGAAACATCTTTTCAAGCACTTGAAATCGCCAGTGTGGAGAGACTTCCTAACAACACAAAGGTAGCCCGCATGATGATGAAGCACAGTTACCATCCTGACCAAGGATTGGGGGCAGACTCCCAAGGAATGAGGGAACCCCCAGAATTCAAAGATAACCCTTTAAAGTATGGCCTAGGATTTGACCCCGCAAAGGGCCGAGCAGAAAAAAGAAAAGGGAAGTCTCCCCTCTGCACACTCAAGCAAATTTTCTGAAGCTAAGGGATACAAGCATCACGAGCAACCCTAGTCATTAGGAGTTCTTTTTCTTCTCTTAAGGGATGTAAACCCAGTGATTGTTAGAGATTATCTCCCGGGGCTAGCCCAACCCCTGGGCATCTTTTGGGCACATATTCCCTTACTAATTAATAAAGAATACATTTCTTACCATTCGCTTCTTTTCTTGCTATTTCATGTCTAAAACCTCATAATAACCATGTTTAAGGAAGCAAAAAAAGAGAAGAAGAGTGCGTCCAAATAATCAAAATGCGCCATCACCATAATAATCGAGCTGATTGATTAGAAACACAGAACAAGGTTTTACCTCATCATAAATAAAGCCGAGTTTCGCCAATATTGTGTAAAAAAAAATAAAAGAGAGAAAAAGCCCATAGAAGCCGAAGGCCAAAAAAGAAAGGGCAAAGTACCCGGTAGGAAACCCACTAAGGGGGCTAAGCAGAAATTAGGGTCAACCAGCTAGGAAACCCGAACAAAAATAAAGGGTAACCTAGGTAAAAGTTAGGGTTATACAATAAGGTCCGATAGGATTCCCAAAACAAGAAAAAAGGAACCTAGACAAAAGATAGGACCAAAACACAATATCCTAGTCTGAAAACCCGAAGGGCGGTCTGGGGAAATCAATCAGTCATAAAAGCAATGGAAATAGGCTAAGACGCAAATCCTCAAGGAAAATGTTTGTTTAAACATAAGCTTAAACACTCAGGACCAACCTTAGCCAGCCATTCTTACAAAACCCCTTCTAAATAAAAATCAACCATCTAAAACACAAGCCATTGAAGTTATCCTCTTACTTCTCTTCTCTTGACCCTCACTACATTATTCTAACAATTAGTCTGGGAATATGGAGGCGCATAATCAATAAGAGGATTAAAATCCCTAAAGTAAGGAAAAAGTGCACCAACATGGAAGAGTGTACTCTCCGAACCAAAAGTCATTTTTCTGTCACGTTAAGTCTGGAACGACACAAACCAGTACAGTAGAGAAACAAACATCTGAAGGCCCCCATCTTCCAAAGACACACCAGTTAATCCTTCTGAAAAAACTAATGAAATAGCATCGGGTGGGACTTCCTCCTTTAGCCTCCCCCCACCCGCATGTGCGCACAAGCCATAATAAAGTTTCTTGCCTCCATTACGATGATTGAGCTACCTACAATGATCCCGAACATCTCTCCAGTAAAGATGGTCTCGTACTACATGAACGGGGCCTACCGGACGACGATGTTGGACGAGTTCAACGTCGCCATTGGCTTTGTCTAGCCCGAGGACACTCTGACCCCGGAATATCAAGGGGCCATCTGTGAGTGGCCAGCTACCCTCACAGTCGGTGAGATGTGGGAAGATCTCACCGGGTCGCGAATTCTGTCGGCCCTGTTGAAAGGGTCAACACTTAACCCTGCTCTCCGCATTTGCCACAAGTTGCTGGCGGGAACCATTCACGGGCAGAAGGAAAGTCAGGGAAAGGTTACCCACCCCGACCTCTTCGCATTGCACTGCATGCTCCACGGGCGCCAGTGCAATCCCGTTTACTTTTTTCTGAAGGCCCTCAAGGACTTTGGGAATCGCCCTGTAGGAGCCATCCTCATGGGTCCGCTCATCACCCCACTGGCCAAGAAGTGGGGGTGCCGCGACAGAGAGAACATCTCCTCCACTCTCTGGCCCGAGTACATTGTTAGAATCGCGCAGCGGAATGTTCGCGTGGTCGGACAAAAACCAAGAGGGGGGGTGAATTGGTTTCTTAATAAAAATTAGGTTTTCAAAATTTTCCCCAAATTTTACCGATTAAAAAACTGCGTAAATGTAAATAGAGAAGAGTAGAGAAGATTACACAGTAGGTTTATACTGGTTCGGATCAAAAGACCCTACGTCCAGTTGCTAATCACTCAAAAGAGGATTAACGCTGTCACTAAGAACAAATTGTTACAAACAGATTACAAATAAACAGATAAAGATAAGAAAACACCTCTCTTGAAATCCACAAGAGATGAAGAACAACTTTCCCTAGAGACGGCACAGACACACAATCCACTAAGAACTCCACTTAGTGATTCTTATCGCTTCTAGCCTCACACCAGGTTCCAAAAGCCCCCTTTCCTTGCAACAAATAGTTCTCTCGGCACTCACAGACACTTAACTTTTGTATGGAAAGAGTTGTTCTTACTTTTCTGAGTGCCAAAGCAGAGTTTAAGTAGGGAAATTAGGGTTTAGGAATTGGGGATTTCGAAACTAGGGTTCTTGGTAATTGAGTTTTCGAAAATAGGGTTAATTTGAAATTTAAAATAAAAAACAGACTGAAATAATCGATTATTTGGAGTGATAATCGATTAAAACAGAGCCAAATACGTCGGAACCCAAACCTCTCGGAATAATCGATTATTTGGTGAAATAATCGATTATCCGTATGGAACAAGTACAAAACAATCGATTATTTTGCTTGTTTTAATCGATTAAAACAGTGAGTTTGTATAGAAAGTGTTTTCTCACTGTTTTAATCGATTATTTACCTATATAATCGATTAAAGCCGAGCCTAAATGATAAATTTGAGCTTTTTGAAGCTTCTAAGTTACAGACTATGTACCGGCTATCTTAGACTCTAAAAATACAGACTCAATCTTAAATAAAACAGAGTTATTACAATACAATTATCACCAATCTTCAATCTTCAATATTCTAAGTCTTTAGTTCTTGGATCATCATCAAAATCCATTCTTCATATTCATCAAGTGCAACATCAAGTCCTTGAATTGTCAACATACATCAGTGGGTCCATGCTCGTCAGCATGGGGATGCTCATCCGGCATGGGACCCAGATGGCCCTTCACCCTACGCTCGCCATGACCCTAAATCTCCAAGATTTGGAGGCAACACAAGGGATCCTGACGCCCCCGGAATTCCAGCAACAACAACAATAACAACAACGACAACAACAACAACAATATGGGGATGACTTCACTGGTGTAAACCGTAACATATATGATATCCGCCAGCAGTTGGACCAGATGTCCCTAAGACAAGACGTCTTCGAAACACGGCGGGAAACCTTCGGCCAGATACAGGAAGGGATGAGACAGGACCTGGCTATGATCAGGCAGGATCAGCTGAACTCAATCCGGAGCCAGGAGGAATTCCAAAGGCATATGTTCCAACAGTTTCCCCCTCTTGGGTTGTCTCTAGGCTCAAGCCCGCCACCGTCTTAGGTACATTATCAAAATAAACATTGTACAATTTTTATCAAATATGAATAAATTCTTTTGATAAATTTATCTGCCTTTACTCTCTTTATAAAATGTTAGCGTAACAAAAGAAACTAAAAAAGTAAAAAGACTTATGCTCAAACCGAAAAAAGCCAAAATTCGAATCGCGAGAAAAAAGATAAACCGCAGATAAAGGAAGGATTAAATCCGAAACACTAGCCATCATCTTCTTAAAAAAGAAAGGAAAACTGGAAAGACAACCAAATCAGCCAAAGATCCCCGACAACCAGCAAAGTCGGATGACAAATACCAAAAGATCAAAACAAAGAATTCCCAGCAACCAACAAGCTGGATGACTATCGGAAAAGTCGAAAGTCAAAAGATCCTCGGCACACCGGAGGACTTTACCAAGCAAAAGTATTCAAAATCCCGGCGCATGATCGGAATCAGTAAGCCGCCACCACAGCCAAGGGGTCAGCTACCGTATCGAAGGAGCATCTTGAGGCACCTAACCTGATGAGGGTTCGTACTCATCAACCAAGGGGTCAGCTACCGCATCAAAGGAGCATCCTAAGGTTTCTCACCCGGAGCATGAGTTAGAATAGTAAGCCGCCACCACATTCTCTATCACAAGGATCAGCCCTATTACAAAAGGGTATCCAGAAGATACAACCCGCCTCTACTGTCCTAAGGGTCAGCTTCCGTAACAAGGGAGCATCCTGAAGAGAAGAGTCCACCACAACCTAAGGGGTCAGCTATCGCATCAAAGGAGCATCCCAAGGGGAAAATCTTCATCAGTCGAAGGGTCAGCTACCGCATCAAAGGAGCATCCTGAAGCCTCACAAAATATCGTCCAATGGGTCAGCCTCCGCAACAAGGAAGCATCCTGAAGACAGCATTAGACTACATTCGTCATCCCGAGGGTCAACTACCACATCAAAGGAGCATCCAGAGGATAGTCAGGCAAAAGGGTTAACTCCTTCACCCACCAATCGACCTTATGGTACGTTAGCCCATAGTTAATTGGTCGGGTGAAGGGGGGGGCAGCTGTAGACCCCAAATCTTGCCCGATCTCAAAATAAAGAGTAGAAGACCTCCGATTCGAAGATGGGCAAGGCCTAAAAAGTCCCTAGGATAGACCAAAAGGCCCCATATTAGATTAGGAAGGTTTTTGTACAGAAAAAATAGGGAGGTCCACCTAGAAGGTCAAGACCGCCGTCTCGCCATCAACAAAGGGTGAGACTGCCGTCTCGTTTGGCGAGACGACTGTCTTGCCACTTGCCAATGGCGAGACTGCCTTCCTGTTTTGCGAGACATCCTTCTTGCCATTTGTCAAAGCGATACCGCCTTCTCGATTGGCGAGACGGCCGTTTCTCCATTTGTCAAAGGTGAGACCGCCGCCCCGTTTGGCGAGACAGCCATCTCGACCTAACAGGCGCGAATACCTATAAAAGGAGGGCGCACTCCCCTTCTTTTCAAACCATTCTCCAACTTTTCCTTCTGTAATTTCTTCAAATTCTCCTCCTAAATCCCTCCGAAGCATTTCTGGAGTTTTCTTAGTGTTCTTAGAGAGTATTCTGTAGCATTGCGAGAAAGAGCGATCAACGTTGTAGAGTGAAAGATTGCCAAAAAGCGTCCTATTTCAAGAATATTAATCATGAAAGCTTGCTTAGAAGATTTTCATACTTTCTCTCCTTCTTTTACCACTATTACCTTACATTTATCTGTGCATTAGCTACTAGGGCCATGTAGTCATTGTTTTTAATTCCGCAAATAAAAGGGTAAAAGCATCATTTTAAGGTTTACTTATGAAATAAACGGCCATCATAGGGAACCCGAAAGGGGCATCGTGGGGGTGCTAATACCTTTCCCATGCATAAATAACTCCCTTACCCGACTCTGGTTATAATGACCAAAGTTGGTTTTTTTCTAAACCAATGCCTTCCTTTTTTCCTTTTCTGATGTTTTCGGTAAAAACATCGATGGCGACTCCATAAGAACCCTTTTCGAAAACCTCGCCCTTAGGTCCAGCCCGGTTATTGGACAACCTGAAGGCGTTGTAACACCATTTTTAAAAACGCGAGTTAGAAGTCGGAAACCATCGCGTTGCTACGACTGCCTCTTTTAACGATGATGACATTCATCAAATACAACAAAACAGATTCTTCTACAGTATTTAGTCTTTTGTTGAAGATTCTATAGGCATGGCTATTTAATGAATAACCCAAGAAAATACCTTCATCTGATTTGGAGTCAAACTTTCCAAGATTTTGCTTTCCATTGTTTAAAACAAAGACCTTACATCCAAATACTCTAAAGTAGTTTATGTTAGGCTTTTTGCCTTTGTATAATTCATAGGGAGTCTTTTTGAGAAAATGTCTAATTAAAACACGGTTTAGTATATGACAAGCAGTACTTACGACATCAGCCCAAAAGTATTTTGGTAATGCTTTTTCATTAAGCATTATCCTAGCTAACTCTTCAAGAGAACGATTTTTCCTCTCAACTACACCATTCTGTTGAGGAGTTCTAGGAGCAGTAAAATTATGCTTAATACCATGTTTTTCACAAAATTTATTAAAATTTTCATTTGAAAACTCTCCCCCATTATCACTTTGAATACAAGATATGAAATAGCCTTTTTCATTTTGAATTTGTTTTGCAAATTTCTTAAACATATAGAAATTATCAAATTTTAATTTCAAAAACATTGTCCAGGTAAATCTTGAGTAATCATCTACTATAACCAATGCATATATAGATTTCCTCCTAAACTTATAGTTCTAGAAGGACCAAAGAGATCCATGTGCAAAAGTTCAAGCGGTCTTGACGTTGAAACAATATTTTTCTGTGAGAAAGACTTGTTTGCCCTTTTGACATGCATCACATATTTTGTCTTTCACAAACTTAAGTTTAGGTAGGCCAATTACAAGATCTTTAGAAATCAATTTATTGAGATGATTCATATGAATATGAGCTAATCTTCTATGCCATAACTAGGAATCATTCTTTTTAGTAATTAAACAATGTAGACCCCAAATCTTGCCCCGCCTCTAAATAAAGACCAGAAGACCTCCTATTTGAAGATGAACAAGCCTAACAAGCCATTAGGAGAGACTATTAGGCCCCATACTAGGATAGGAGGGAGTTTCTGTACCAAAAAATAAGTTTTCTTGCTTTGAAGGGACGAGACCGCCTTCTGGACAACCCAGACCGCCGTCTCGCTTCACGTAGGAGGTGAGACCGCCGTCTCGCTTAACGAGATGGCGGTCTCGCCACCTACGAAGGTCGAGACGGCGGTCTCGTTCACCCAGACGGCGGTCTCGCCATTTTGACAGGTCGAGATGGCGGTCTCGTTGGACGAGACGACGGTCTCGACCCTGTCAGACGAGACCGGCGGTCTCGCCACCTGACAACGCGAAAACCTATAAATAGGGGCTCTCTCACCCTCATTTCCACACACCACAGCTGCATAACTCTCCCTTCTCTCTAAAAACTTCTCTCTAGAATTCCTCCGACGCATTTCCGGAGCTTCTGAGTGCTTTCAAGAGTGATTTTCGGCGTTCGAGAGGTTTTCCGACGTCTTGTAGAGTGAAGGGCTGCCATAAAGCACCCTATTTTTTAGAGAATTAATATAAAAAGCGTGCTTCGAAGGTTCAAATTCTCTCCCTTCACCTTTACCATTTTTATCTTAAATTATGCAATAGATATTAGGGCCATGTAGTCATACTTTTAAATTCCACAGAATAAAAAAGGGCGAAAGTGTATTTTTCTAGTTTATCAATAAAATAAGCCGGCCTGTCATAGGGAACCCGAAAGGGGCGTCGTAAAGGGACTAATACTCCCTTTGCACGTAACCAACTCCCTTACCCAACTCTGGTTCTAATGACCAAAGTTGGTTTTCGAAAACCAACGCCTTTTAAAACCCCTTTTCCGATGTTTCCGGTAAAAACATCGGTGGCGACTCCATAGAACCTAAAATAAATAAGTCCCTGGGTTATCCTGGTTATCGGACAACCCAGGGATACTTTCGAAAACCTCGCCCCTAGGTTAGCCCGGTTATCGGACAGCCTAAAGGCGTTGTAACCACCAATAAAAAAACGCGAAAATAAAAAAGGGTCGAAAAAACCATCGCGTCGCTCCGACCGTCCCCTTTTTTTGGGAGGCGGCGACAGATGGCGACTCTGCTGGGGAAGCCTAGAGAGTTAATCCCATTTAGTGATGGGCCGGCTTAAACAATAAATAAACCAAGAAAATAACACTTTTGCCCTTAACTTGTATTTATAACATGTTTATTGTTTGGCTTTAATAAATCGTTGATTGTTTATACTTGCAAATTTCTTGAAACATAAACTGCACACAATCCCTTGCACACAACAGTTCCCCCTATACCCGGGGGCAAGTGGGATAACCATAGGGAGTGGGTGGCAGGTACGGTTCGCTGCAGTTAGGGCCTTGTGCCCACCAGTGTGATCGGAAACCACCACTCAAGGTGATAACCTTCCTCTTTTGGCAACAAGACCGACTCTGGCCTTAGTGCTGAGCATGGTTGGACGGCTGGAGAGTGGGGACCCTATCATGGGGGCACCTTGGGGGCCTTAGCCTGGTGAGAACAGCTAGAACCTACCCTAACCAAAGCACTTTTCTGCAGGAAAACCCTACCTCGATAAAAACGAAAATCTTGCCTGTTCGGGGATGGTCGAATTGTGTGTGCATATGTTTGTTGCATTTGTATGTTGCATAAACAAAACAACAGAACAAAATTACAAAAATATATACTTTACAAATAAACACCCTTATCTCGGACAGTCTGCCTTTTAGCTAGCCTGGTTTCAGGTTCTTTGCAAGCTAAGTAGCCACGCAATTCCGACAGAAGAGATAAAAGGCTATAAAATAAAAATAAACAAATAAAAACAATAAACAATAAACAATCCATTTTTTTCAAGATTTATGAAATAAAGACCTGGTCCAAAAATATTATACTCATAAAACATCCATATAGATAGTTTATTCTTTCAAAAAAAAAACGCAAATACCATACATCATGTAGAAAAACATGATAAATAGCAAAATAAACACTCACATACAATAAACATCATCTTCATCAAATCATACATTTTGGTTTTAGAAAATGGAGGGAACAAGTAGGCAAGTGGGGAAGGTGGATATTCTCCGAAGCCATACTAAGAAGCTAGAACAGCTGAGTGCAACAATGCCACCGGAGGTCCGCGTTGATTTTGAAAAATCCTATGGACGAATTCTGGACCTCCTAAAGATCAGTATCGATCAAGTCTTCCTAAGGGTATTGATTCACTTTTGGAATTCCAGTCTGCGGTGCTTTGAATTTCCGCAGTTCGACATGGTGCCCACTTTAGAGGAGTATGAAACAATGTTGAGATGGCCCAAGTCAGCCGGGGTTCATATCTGCCATGAGGCGTACACTCCTGCAGCACTAGTCGCTGCCCTTATCCATCTACCGTACCGACAAAGTACCCTGATAGGAAGAGGGAACACCCAGGGATGGAGAGTATCGATGTTAGAAGACCATCTGTCCTACCTGGCTGAGAGGGCAGAGTGGGTTGCCTTCAACAAAACCCTGGCATTATTAATCTTCGGAACGATCCTGTTCCCCTTCCACCTTGACACGATCGATCAAGCCGTCATGGACGCTTTCTTCGCTTGGGACGTGAACTCGAAGAGTCCCCTGCCTGCTATTCTTGCCGACACCTTGCTATCGGTGGATTTCTGCCATCAGAAGCAAGGGAGAACACTCCGCTGCTGCTCTTCGTTACTTTATGTGTGGAGCATCACGCACCTTTACGCCTCCAGTCACATGGGGATATTCCCCGACCCCTTGAGAAGCTTCTCCAAAATCCCCCTCCAACGACGCCTAACTATAGAATGGAGGGATGAGTTAGAACAAAAGGACGCCAACAGCATATCTTGGGTCTGCCCTTGGTTCCGACCCGGTCCAGTTCTTGTCAGATGCGGGAGCTATCCAAATGTACCCTTGATAGGACTCAGGGGTTGTATAGCCTACTCACCTAGAGTAGCTATGAGGCAACTCATGAGGACTCAAACTACTATCTCCCAAGGGGAACTCGGAGGACTGTGCTTCTTTGGAGACCCATGCACAATCGCCGACTCATTGACTATGAGGAAAGCATGGGAAAGGCCAGTCTACATGGGAGACAGAGAGCTAGGAAAAGCTCGGGTAACTGTCACCAGTGACTATGAGGCATGGAGAAGAAGAAGAGAGATGGCCCGACCATCCACCACACCCGCGCCAATCGCCAACAACGAAGAGTTGCAGGCACAAGTCAATGCCTTGACCTAGAGGGTAGAAATAATGGGAGCCCAGATACGAGCCCTTGAGGAAAAAGAACAAGCCTCTATCCTCACGATTGATGGTCTACAAAGGCAGGGCAAGAAAAAGGATCATGAAATAGAACACCTCAAGGACCAATGTGCTGACGCTAATGAACAGGCTATCCGAGCATCCAAAACTGCCAGAACCAGCTCGAATAGCCAACTGCAGGAGATAACCGTAAGATCAGCACACCTTGAGGCGGAATCAGCTCAGCAGGCTCAAAAGATCAAGGAGTTGTCAGAAGGGCTCCTCCAGGCTCAGATAGATCTCCGCCAAGAGCGAGAGAACAATAGAAAACTGAGCAGAGGCCTCTATGAGCTACGCCTTAAAGAGAAAAGCGGGCTAGCTCAGTACGACCAAGTACTTCAAGAGAAAGACCAAGCCGTTGCAAAGCTTGAGGAGCTACAAGCCTTGGTCATACATCAAGAGGCAAAAATCAAGGAGGCTCAACAATACAGCGAAGAAATGAGCCAAGCGATCCACAAGCAAAGCGAAGCGCTCGCTCACCATGTCCGGGAAGCCGAGGGAGAATTACAAAGAAAACAAGACCCGCCTGTGGGTTTCTTTAGGCTTTTCCGTTTTTGCCAAAAGACGCTTCGTAGTATGGAATAGGAGAATGTACACCTTTCAAAGAATTAATGAAATCTTTTTCCTTATTTCGCACTTGTCTACTTGCATACATGAGCATGCATTTGCATATTTAATTTCCCCTCCTTCACACTTAATAAATAAGATAATAAAAAAGAAGGATTAACTAACACGTCTTCCAACTCAGAAGAATGGAGAGAAAGCCACTCCTAATAAAGCTCACCCCAACGGTTGAATCATCGCAAGAGGGAAATAAACCTCGACCGTTGGTCCTCAAGAATAAGGAAGAGGGGGCAAGGACGCCAGTGCGATTATTTATGCCACGTCCTTTCCCCTACGAGTCAAATAAAGCTGTACCGTGGAGATATGGGGAATCTTCACCAATAAAAGAAGAAATAACAAACATAGCCGGCATTGGGGGCACAACTAGAAGTGGAAGAATCTACTCCCCCAAGGACACACAGGAAAATGTCCTTCAAAATAAAGGAAAAAATAAAAAAACCGAAGAAGAGAAGGAAAACAGAGAATCCAAGGTGGAGGCAGAGGAATTACTCCAGTTTATAAGGCAAAGTGAGTATTCCATTATAAACCAGCTCAACCGTACGCCTGCAAAGATCACATTGCTATCTTTGATAATGAGCTCGGAACCGCACCGGAACGCCCTGCTGAAGGTCTTGAGCGAGGCGCATGTACCTCACACAATATCCCAAGAAAAGGTCGAGAAGATCGTCGGTCACATCACGGCAAACGATCACCTCACCTTCACAGAGGAAGAACTCCCCCTAGAGGGGTCAAACCACAACAAGCCCTTGCATATCTCAGTTAAATGCAAGGAATACCTC